>JBBMFX010000035.1:13804742-13822473 GCA_037832545.1 Rhabdalestes septentrionalis | reverse complement strand
CATCATTTCGAATCATAAGCTAGCTTAGCCAGACAATGATTCAGAAACAAACCTTAGTGTTGCAGCTAGAGCATGTGGGTTTACAGTCTCAAATGCAGGCCCGTCTTGTTGATTTTCGTTTGCTTGGGTCAAGACGTTGTGTTGTTCGAGTGATAACATTTTACCACATGATCTAAGGAATTTGCAAGCGTCTACTTTTATGCTTTAATTGTTTGTTTACCGAAGTACAGACAGACGTGCTTCGGTCGCTTTGGGTGGTGTTGCAGGGTGACGATGGACAGCTCACGTTGTGTCGCGTTGTAATGATGTAGGCGTTTTCTGTGCTCTCGAATGGAAGAAGTCCGGAAAGAGCTCCACGGGACAGGAGTTCAGAAGAGTATTTCACTCTGGGTGAAGGCTCACTGGCATTGAGGCATTACATCTGAGAGTTTTGAGACTGTTCATTTTTCTGAGGACTCTTGGAAATGGCAGACAAGGAAGGTAAAGGAGTTGAGAGCATGTTTGCTTTGTTTGCATGGTGGCTAACTGGATTAGCTCTCCAGTTTTGGCGCCTGGTTTGTTAGCATTAGCGAACCACGTTACTCACCTGAAGATAAATTATATACGCTTTCATACTGTACTCTTTAACAATTAAATATCACATAGCTTCAGCACTGAGCCCGAAAAATTTATGTAATTGTAGGGTTTCTTGAAGCTACAGCGGGTCGTGAAGTTTAGTCCATTCAGCCAAATGGAACTGTAATTCATTCTTCATCCCTTTTTAGTTGCTAATTTGTGTTTACTACGATTTTTACTTAATCTTCTACAATTTTAGACTATCTAAAAGAGTGGAACATATGTCAAAATGTAATTTCATCTAACTTTTTCAATTTTACCTATGCACGAGATGCATCTTGCATTATTTTATAAGTTGGGCAAACGGAAGAGAATAATACCACATTAAAAACCTTATAGAACCTACACAAACACAACCGTTGGCATTCAGTCCTTTCCCCCCTTTTTGTAGAAAAACATGCACTTCAGGAGTGTTCAGGTACTGACAAAATTCACCATATTCGCAAAAAACCTAATTTGTCAGAGTAATGGTATATATTGCCATTTTGTTCGTAGAGTTTCTTGATATAAACCTATTTATTATTGCCAAATAATAATAATTATTCCACAATATAGTCCAATTTAGTGTTATTAATGACCTGTTGTTAATCATTTTAAAACAATATTTGTACTGTGTTATGGGAGTGTCGTAGCTATAGTTCTTTTTCCTTTCCAGTTAAAGAGAGGAAACAAACATAGGTCCTTGTGAAATTGTAGGACAGCATTAACTTTTAGTTAAAGCATGGAGTTATATAAATAAAATTATGCTTTTGTTTAACGCTGCAACTAACAACTTTGTTTGAAAAAAATTGAATCTGTCAATTATAACCACGTGAATCAAAAAATACAAGCAACTCTTATTTCCATCCTTGTAGTAAATAAAGTTACATCCCAAATTGACAATATTAACCCTAAAAACAGACCTAGATGTATGCCATACAACAGAGTTTAACATTAATTATTGAATAATTAATTAATATTTTATTTTATTTTGCAATAACAACCTGCTTTTGAGTCCCCTTCTTCTTTGACTCCGTAATGTTTTCGTTTCAGGTGTTCTCTCATTGCTGTAATGCTGCCATGCCACACACGATCAGTTTTAAGTGAAACACCTTTACCATACTATAGATGATTTTGGTCAAACTGTCTTGCCCACCTCAGCCATATTTCATGAAACAGCATGCAAAAACATGGACCTAATATATCAGTAATGAAAGTTGTTGCCAGCTGTCTTTGTAACACGTTTTGTTGATTTCAAATATTTAATGTTTTTCTAATAAAATGTTGTATTAGGTAACACATTTAACACACGTTTCACTGATAATATAACTGATTTTGACTGATAACATAGTTAATGCTCTTTGTCTCATTTCGACACTTTATGGCAATTATACCCCAAACGCTGTGATCAGCAGCATTGTCAAAACCTAGATGTTTTTTTTTGTCTTTCTTTGTAGTGTATGACGATGCAGTAGAGGAACGGGTAATAAACGAAGAATATAAAATATGGAAGAAAAATACCCCTTTTCTCTATGACTTGGTCATGACACACGCACTTGAATGGCCAAGTTTAACAGTGCAGTGGTTACCCGATGTGAACAGGTAACAAGCCCAGCTGCCTTATCTGTTGAATGTCTTTCAAAATTAACATTTTTCAGCTGCAGTCCATTAACCTTTTCTTCCAAAAAGCAAGTTCTGGTGTAAGTTCACTGTTCATCTCTTGTGTAGACCAGAGGGAAAAGACTATGTGGTACACCGACTAGTGTTGGGAACGCACACTTCAGATGAGCAGAATCACCTCGTAATCGCCAGCGTTCAGGTCCCCAACGATGATGCTCAGTTTGATGCATCACATTACGACAGCGAAAAAGGAGGTTTGCCATTTACAGCCTACATTTTTTTAACTGGCTTGTCATATGGTCTAAATGTTAAAGTGCTTTTTTTGTGTTCTTTCAGCAGGTATGTGTATTTGACATCTGGAAGACTCTGAAAGATGGGAGATAAATCAGTGCTGGGGGCAGTAGTAACAAAGGATAGCATTGTACCAGTTCTGAATGCACATGTTAAGAAAAATGTCACTTTTCTTATTATCAGCTTGAACTTTGTACAATAAAAGTCTCTGTTTAGCCATATTAGGATATACACATTCATGCAAGTACCACACTGTGTGTCTCTCTGTGTCTCTCTTCAGAGTTTGGAGGATTTGGGTCAGTGAGTGGCAAAATTGAAATTGAGATAAAGATCAATCATGAGGGAGAAGTGAACCGAGCCAGATACATGCCACAGAACCCCTGCATCATCGCCACAAAGACCCCAACATCAGATGTGCTGGTCTTTGACTACACTAAACATCCATCCAAACCAGGTCAGTGTTATTCATTATCATTATTATTATGGGATGCACCTCATTTTCCTGCACAGCACTGTAATTAAATCCTGCTTGACATTTTAACAGCAGTTATTATCAAGACTACTTTTGGGACAACCAGCATCCTCTCCGCTGTTAAGAAATATTTTTTAAATCTGTAGACCCCAGTGGTGAATGCAGTCCAGACCTGAGACTGAGGGGGCATCAGAAGGAAGGCTACGGCTTGTCCTGGAACCCCAACTTGAGTGGAAACCTGCTTAGCGCTTCCGATGACCACGTAAGTTCAGAGTCCCGACAACGTCCATTAAGAGCTTCCACTTGGGGCCATGTAGCCCAGAAGTCTGAATAACCATTTCAAACCCACCCTCTCTGCAGACAATCTGCCTATGGGACATCAGTGGAGCTCCCAAAGAAGGAAAGATTGTAGATGCCAAGACTATTTTCACAGGCCACACTGCTGTGGTGGAGGATGTGTCTTGGCACCTTCTCCATGAATCCCTTTTTGGATCAGTAGCTGATGACCAGAAACTCATGATGTGAGTAAGGCTGTTCAAATTATCAAATATAACCAAAGTCTGGCCATTAAGTACTCATTATTTCCTGCAAGAATTAAACATTGAGATCTCTTTGAGAACACATGTGAACTATGTTACTTATGCAAACTGGCAGAAAGACTGCACTGTGAATTTGTGTAAACATACAATCTTAATTATTGCAGTGAGAATTCATAAGAATTCACTTTCGTTATTCAGTCAGAAATGAGATCAGAGAATCTTAGTTGAAATGACCGTCACATTTGTTGTATAAATGTATGGGGACTGTCATCCATTAATTATCAAGCTGAATATTATGTCCATAAGAGCTAATGAAACAAATGTTGCATTTTTCAAATAGTTGGGACACAAGATCCAACAATACATCTAAGGCCAGTCACTCAGTGGATGCCCACACTGCAGAGGTGAACTGCTTGTCTTTCAACCCCTACAGTGAATTCATCTTAGCTACTGGTTCTGCAGATAAGGTCTGTACAGCACTAATATTCCCTCACACTTACACACACATTTCCTTCGCAAAGCACTGATTTTGTGGTCCATTCTAAGATTCTGTATGTCCAAGTTGTGTATCAAACCATTGTGAAAAGATAACACTAGTAAAATAAATCATTCTTTTGTTTGCAATGAAAATAGTATTATAACAATTGTTCCCTTATAGACTGTGGCCCTTTGGGATCTACGTAATCTGAAGCTAAAGCTTCACTCTTTTGAGTCACACAAAGATGAAATCTTCCAGGTAATTCTCACAAATTGTATGTGTCAAACTGTTTTCTCATTTGACAGATTTCAGTGCCAGGGTAAATCTGTTCATAACAAATATGGATTGATTGATTGATTGATTGATTGATTGATTGATTGTTTATTTATTTATTTATTTATTTATCCAATTATATTTTATTTGAAACATTGTCACTTTGTTAACCATATCTACTCATTATTATTTTAGTTTAAGTGAGTTCTGAATAAGAAGACAAATGAAAGCAGTCACACCTGACAGAAGCAACAAAACATATTTTAAGATGTGTAGAGTCTTAAATACCGAGCTTTTAACATATTAACAGATTATCTCATCTTAGTTTATCTGTCATCACAGTGATCTAAGAGATGTCATGAGCAGCTACACCAATCCTCCCAAAGTTCTTAGCCAGTTAAATAGGTATCATACTGGATCTTAGAAATATATAACAAAGTTGCAACAGTGAGCGCCTTGAATCATCTCTATATTGTGGCAGATTTGGAGACATCCTGGCCTTATTTTATAAAATGTTTGTTTCAGGTAATTACGTACAGAATATTCCACTGTATGTGGTCCAATCATTTCAATTAGGGGCTCCCGCAATTAATTATATGGTAATCTTTTACTCTATTATTTCTGGATATTGTATTAATCTCTAGATAGTTTTTTTTACAAGAATTTAGTTAATGCCAACCCTTAATTTTATATTAAAAATGCTGTGATACTATGCAACTCTTAAATTATTTTTTTCCACATAAAAAGTTTAAAATAGTTAAAAAAAACCAAACAGGCTCTTAACACAGCTTCCTGAAATTCTGATGATAAAGCAACAACCTTTATTTGTAACGATGAAATGTATTTCCATGGGAAACATGTGCAGGTTCTTCAATGGTTTGTGATTTGTAAAATCAAAAAGTTGTATTACTAATAAAGACGATAGGAATCAAAGGCCTGACTGTAAAAATGCATATCATCATTTATAGTGCACTCAGTTATATCCACTGTTAAATCTTAGTGGCCCCATACTTAGAAATTTCATTTTAGTATGTAGGCGTATTTATGGCTTGAGGATTTATTTTTAACATACTGTGAATTACTTGTGGCAGGTTCAGTGGTCACCCCATAATGAGACAATATTGGCTTCTAGCGGTACAGACCGACGACTTAACGTCTGGGACTTGAGGTAAGTCGTTACGTTTCTGTTTAAATGTGGTTGAGATCTCCGAGACATGGTCCCATATACACAACTTTCTGAACTCTGGATGCTTGGTCCAAAACTTTCTGTTTAAACTGAGCTGAGCATTGCTTTGGTAGTGTACAGTTAGTAACGCACATGGTTTGGGTTTGACATGCTTGCAGTAAAATCGGAGAGGAACAGTCTGCTGAAGATGCTGAGGACGGACCTCCTGAATTGTTGGTGAGTCCACATATTTGGATTGAGACTTGCATATGTGAAATATGTAAAATTGGTCCAGTTGGATTTTGTTTATTTGCACGCTTCAAACTTTTAAAATTGTGTATCCTTAACTGCAACAGTTCATTCATGGTGGACACACAGCAAAAATCTCTGATTTCTCATGGAATCCTAACGAACCCTGGGTGATCTGCTCTGTGTCTGAGGACAACATTATGCAAGTTTGGCAGATGGTCAGTACTAATTTGATCCTGGTTAGAAACTAGTTCAGCATATTAACCTGATGTTTTACCGTTGATTTTGAGGTCTGATTTATGAAACGTGTATCCATCATGCAGGCAGAGAACATATACAATGATGAGGAACCAGACACTCCTGCCTCGGAGCTTGAGAGCCAGGCATCGTAACCTCTTTGTTCAACATGGAACAACAGGGTTCATATCTTATGAACAAATAGTACCACCAACCAAGGTTCAGCCTAAAGATGGATTAAATCAAACAAAGGAACAGCTGTATTACAGGACTTCACCCAGTGACCAAAGTCCAATCATATTGGTTACCGGATTCCATCTTTCTACTTTATTCAAGAAGTATTATTCAGTATCCTTTTCTTCTCTACCCACTCTTTCCTTTAGAAACATTATATCATTGTGTTGAATGGACATTTTTTACAGGAGCAGTTTCCATCGTAAGTTTATAGGTTGTTTTGGATGATTTTGTTACGAATGGTATGTTTGGGAAAGGTTTCAATAATGTAGAAGGTCTGGCGCTTTCAAAAAATGCACTTAATGAATGGACACCCCAGTTAAATCTTTTTTTTCCCCAGCTTGGAGCCAAGGCAGGCAGTTTTCATACACATTTTTAGTTTTGTGCATAAACCTGATGTCAACTGCAATAAATGTTTTGTAATAACCTTTTCAAATTTTTGCTCTTTTTGTATGCCTACAATGTTGATAATGGTTACCATTGAGTAATTCCACACAGGAATAAAGTAAAAATGTAACTTACATGTGTCTGGCCTTTGTGAGCATTTTATAAATGAACCTTAGATTCTCAGACATGCATGTATGCATTTAAGTGTACACATTCAGTTTGTCACAAAATGTCAGCATGGCCGACGCATGAGGTGAAAAAAAAAATTCACTGAGTAGTAAAGAAAAATCTACAAAACATTTTTATTGAAAAGCAAGACAGGACTACAGTAACATACAATCTCAGAGAAGACAGGATCAGTTATGGGAGAAAGCATTTTCAAAGCATTGTTGACTTTAGCCTCTTTCACAGTTAGTCTTACCTGCAGAGGTAGATTTCTTGCATAACCTGAGAATCAACCTGGGACATTGCTAAAGAAATCAAAACAAGCAATGACCACTAAAAACCCAAACTACATTTTTTCCATCCGTTGCAAATCAAACAAGAGACAATTCAAGTGTTCAAAAGCTACAAATGTTGAGGAAAAAAAGCATTTTTGAGGTTTCAATGTTTAATGGGTTGAGAGGGTATGTGCACAGATGATGTACGCCATTACTTTAGCTCGAGACAATTACTGTTCACATTATAAATTCAAGCAATGGCATCAAATGTGACTTGTGGTTGAGAGGCTTGCAAGTATCTACCTTCTATTCATTTGAGATTTTTTTTAGTGGAGACAACCATGTTTCCTAATTACATCAGTGAAAAATTGGACCAAAATTCATGGTTTGGCTGACCATGCACACCTGCTGACAAAGCCAGGTGTGATCCAACAAATTAGACTTTTTGAAATGAAAACACTTTTAAGCCAAAATGGAATTGGCTGTATATTCAAGTTTATATCCAGCAACACCATAAGCATACTGGAATGCACTTGCTAAAGTGGAATAAGAACGGTGGAATGTTTATGCAGGTCAGCACGGAACAGGTATAGACCTGTGGGCTGGTCTACACTGACCTGAGGGAATGTGTTCCAAACACCCTGTTTTCCCGGTCCATGCGAGCAAAAAATAATTATTTGGAGGTCTGAAAGGCTATATGCCCTAAAAAGACTGCACAATTAGGCATTGCACTGATAAAAAGGGTAATTGTTTCTACATTCATCGGTTCAGCGCTCAACACATTCACATTTTCAGCAACAACTACAATGCTCACAGCTATTGAACATTAGCAATGGCATGGAGTGTAATGCTTGAAGTACATTTTATTCTTGATCATCACAGTTAAATTGTTTAGAGAAAAAAAAAAGGGAAAAAATATCACATTCGGCATTTCCAGTAAAGATGTCAAGGCCCCTTATGAACTTAGAGGTGAATTTCAGTCAGTTTTGCTTCCAGTTGTGGAAATCATTGCAGTATTAGCAGTGCATCCGTCTGGTCAAACTAATCACAATATCTGTTAGAAAGGTAGTAATGTGCAGCTTTGTTGACATAACACAAATTTTTGAATCCAGCTCATGTAATCAATTGCATGTAGTGAAAGGATTTTACTTCACCATAAAACTAATGATTTATTTAGTAACCAAGTCTTTTCATTGCTTTAGGAAAGAAAATTCTGCAGTCACATTCAAAAATAACCTTGCAAAGACAATGGCTTTGACACTGTTTGACACTATGTGTCAAAGTATGCTCCATATTTTCACATAATCTGTTAATAGCAGCCTTGTTAAATCAAACTAGCCCTTAATTCCAATAACTCCTTGTTGAAAGAAAAGATAGACAACATAGTCTCTCAAGAAAATAAAAACTATGAAATTATACCTCTAGATAGTATATTTAAGACTTGTCCTCCATAAACATTTATTCCAGGTATAGACAGAATAATGGAAGATCGAACCCATGAGACTTACAAGCCCAAAAAGATCTCTTAAGCTCTTCCACTGTAATGAATGCCCGGTTGTTGCATTGTTACTTGAACACAGTTGGTTAGTTTCACTCCACATGGCTATGTCAAATTATCAGTATCCCTACATGCATCCGAGTCCATTTATTTCAGTCCTAAAAGCCAAATCTAAGCGCTACATGACCAGCAAAAAATTAAAATCTGCAATCAAAACAATCAGCAAGAGGGGGAGAACAGAACAAAATTAGGCCTTGAACACTAAAGCTGTAGCCTTCTTGGACCACATGACCATTTCCTAAGAAAATACAGATGTGGTAGAAAAAAAGCAAGTAAAAAGTGCTCATTACAAAGCCAGTCACCAATGTACAGAGCAGCTGTCATACATATATTTTAGTATTAATTATGATATCTATTACACAAAAATATATACCTCCACAAAAAAAGTCCCTCACTGTGTGCCTTAATTTTCATCAAGCTGCTTTGTGTTTGACTCTTTCTCTAGCTGCAACCCCAGCCTCTCCGTTTCAGGACATTCCATCTCTCCCACTACCTCTCTGTCAGACGGGCTGAAGGGCTCCTCTGGCTGGGGGTCAGGGGGTCCTGTCCCCTCTTCTTCAGGATTCTTTGCTGGACCCTGGAGGGCTTTCAGTTTCTGGTTAAGGTCATTACGTTCCCTTTGCAAGGCTCTGCACAGCTTCTCCAGACGATCCAGTTTACCTTGGAGGGCCTTGTAATAATTGTCCCGCACTGTTTTCTACAAACAAAGGATTTTGGGGGGGAAATTATCTTTCACAGATATTACTGGTTCATAATCTATTGACACATCTTGTTGTAGCCAAAACCAATTTTAGTTTTGTTGAAAATATTAAGTGTGAAATGTATTAGCTGTTTTAATTCCCCACTTCCGATCTTCTCTGGAAGGAAACTATGGCTGGTCTCCAGTTTAACCAGGTTAATTTATAGACAGGTCTCCTGACATCAAGGTGATTTAAAATAATTATCTTTCTAGATTATCCTATGATGTGGGGTCCATATAACACAACAGTTTCCCATCCAATCTGCAGCCAGTCATCAAACATGTTCAATACTTTAGGCTCAGTGTCCCGTAGGTTTGGGTGGACACAGAGACTCTCACGTGAAACATGAGGCCGATGTCATTTGTAGAGGCCCATCAGCCAATGAGAGTTAAGCTGAACAGAACACACCCGGTCAGTGTGTATAGCAGCTCTGAGCATAGTGGTTAGATCGAGTGTGAGTTAGACAGAGGAGTAGGATAAACCAGTTGTAGCAACAGCAATAATGTTCATTTATAATGGCTCTATACTGTCTCCTGTAAAACACTAGGCTTATACCACCAGCAGAGCAATCATTTCAATATCATCTTCCTGTTTAGATCACTTAAGTCGTAAGAAATGAGAAATTAAATTTTTCTTAAGATTCTGGGAATCTTAACCACGGGTCAGAACTTTAGTTGGTAAACAATTTGTAAGTGGCTGGTGTTTTATTCACGGCAGATTTGGTATTGTGGGGACTTCTATGACTAAAACTGACAAAGGACAACAAAAAAAAAAACTCACATTTTTATCAGATTCAGGCAAAAGCCAACCCCCCTTTTAGAAAGCAGAATCCAATGCCTGCAGACTTGTCACACTTTGAAATGGGCTCAGGAAAGGACTTCTTGACTTGTTACACCAAATCTCATTATTCATGCCACCATTATATATGATTGATTGAGATTTAGATCTAGACATTATGTAATTACTACAAATACTGCTAGGCTTCTGTAAGTTTCTTTATTATAGTAAAAACCAAAGCATTCTAACCTCCTCAGCCATCTGCAGCAACGTTTGGTTGTTGGTCTCCCATTTGGTCCTCCAAAGAGTAGTCTCCTTCTCCAACTTCTTGATTTTCTTGGTCATCTGTTTAAAACAGAGAAGTCACACACAGTCGAAAAACATCACACTTATATCATCAGCACACATTTTCATGCTAAAATAATACCCAGCAGCTACACACCTTCTCCATCTCCTGTCTGAAAGAAGTGAACACTTCGTTGCTCTTGGCAAGGGTTGTTTGGAACTCTTCAAACTTGTCCATGTAAAGAGTAAGCTGCTGCTTCAGCTGAAGCTCCTGCTCCCGCATCAGCTCACATTTATGTCTGGATTCTGTTGCATCTTTCAGAAGCTAAACAATGACAAGAGATCATGTAGCACATTATTAACTTACAATATCGTGGCATATTTAAAGAATTGATGAGAAAGTCATCACCAGATTCAGTACATACTGAAAGATACCTAAAAAAAAATAATTACTGCAATAAGCCATTACCACTGATATCAGCTCGCCAGCATCTACTTCAGATAATGTCTAGTTCACCAAGCTCATGTAATCTAAGAGTATAACTGTTCTGAGAACATACAGAAGTTGGAAATTCCTCAAAGATTTACTCCAAGTTAGTAAAGTAAAAACAAATAATTACTTACAAGTTCTCTCTCCCGTTGCTGCTTCTCCTCTACCTCTCTCATTAGCTCAGCTGTCCTCTGGAGTTTTGCATCAACCAGCTGTTGCTGTAGCTCTTTGTGCTTGAACACCTTGTCAATGTGCTGATGAAAAATTCATCTTTCATATTCAGACCACAAAACACCCATATGTCTTCAATCCATTTGTTATGAAAGGACCTTAATGTATTTATCACAAAGAGCAACATTAACTACTGGCCTGAACATTACAATGGAATAACCATCAGCACTTATAGAAGTGATACACTCATAAAACTTGGCAGACAATGGTCTCTGCATATCACCTAACTATTAGAACGGAACTAAATACAGTGGAATGTTCCCTCGCCCTTGGAATTTCCAAGCCAAACACAAATACACAAGTATCCAATATATGCATAATCCTGGGAGCACAACGTTAAGTAATAATGTCCAGGTCAACTGGTGTCAGGTGTAACATTTTTTAAATATTGCTCCTATTTGTCTACTAGCTTTCTTACCTCCTCCCTCAGTTCGTACTGCTCAATGAGTTTCTTGAGTTTCTCAGCCAGCTCCATATTCTCCTGTCTCAACTTGGTGTTATGAGCGTTGTGCTGCTCCATCTGGGCTTCAATCTCATTGAGTGTCATCTGGAAGTGAAGTGTGGCCTCTTTACGTCTCTCTTCATATTCCCTGAACCTTTGGGCATTCTCTTCCTACCAAACAATACAAGAACGTTATACATCAAGCATCTGTTTACAAATACCAACACTTCAGACAGCTTTGCTCACACAGACAGGGCCAGTGTTGGACACTTAACATGTCAATGCTTGTCTTCATGAATAATAAGCTATTCAAATCAGTAAAGTGAAACTAAACTAGTATTCTAGAGAAGGGGTGGGGAACGTCCGGCCTCCGGGCCACATAAGGCCCGCAAGACCCATCAGTCAATTAATTAAATGATTAAAAATAAACACAAAAAAGGACAAATACTTACATACATATATAGATATATAGATATATAGATATAGAGATATAGATATATAGATATATAGATATATAGATATATATATATATGGCAGTTTTGTATTTTCCTGAAACAAAGTATGAAATAAAATAATATAAAAAAATTAAGTGAAAAGGGGGTTCTGGGTAATATTCCGGGAAATACCAGTTTAGGTCACAGTAAGAGAAACGCCATGGCGTCAGTCAAAAAGAGAAAAATTGATGCTGAATGTCGCGTTTTCAATGAGAAATGGACAATGCTTAGTTTGTGTGGATGCACTCGCAGTGATGAAAAAGGCCAATATTGAGTGTCATTACAGCTCGAAACACGCAAACTTAAGGACAAATGCGTTTGGATGAAGTTAACTTGCTCAGCTTCTTGAAAAGTCTCGATTGCGCTCAAGGTTGACCGACCAGAACCTGGAACACCAGTTGCGAGTAGCGTCATCGTCACTACCCCGACATCAGCCGCCTCTCCAAAGAGAAGCAGTTCCAGCCATCACATTAGAGAGGTGTGTTCAGTAATTTAATACGGCCCTTGAAGGATGTTAAAAAAATAAAATGGCCCTTGGTAGGAAAAAGGTTCCCCACCCCTATTCTAGAGGAACAGAGATGTTCCGAACAGGAAACAGACAGCAGGGTTACCTTCAGGGTCTTGTTGTGCCGCTGTAGGTCCCTGCAAAGGCTTTCCAGCTTGCTGCGAGCCAGAATGGCTTTGCTGTGTTCACTCTGTAAATGAATCTTTTCTTTGAGGACCTGCGTCTGCTTCTTCTGCAACACCTTCACTTGCTTCTGCATATTGCGACTCTCTTCCAGCTATTAAAAAATAAGATCCCATTATGTTCTGAAGGACAGTAGAGGAAACCCTGGCAAATGCTATTATAATACTTAGTCAAGCGCATCATGTCTGCAGCCAAGGAAAACTGCTACACCAACACCAACTTTATCCACTAGGAACTTACTGGCACCCTTGGTAAACATTTTTGGCTTTAATGAAACCAATTAACAAAATATTACATCCCAATTTTTTGCTTCATTTTTTTATTACTGTACCTCTATTCTGTATTTTTACACACCGAACAACTCCGCAGGAAAATGCAGTATTTACTGCAGTATAATAATGTATACATTCAAATGCTGAACAAACTAAATGTTGTCTTGTCCTGCTTGTTGTGTGCTTTTCTCGCACTCTTTCTCTTGCACTCTGTATTTTGTCCTGTCCGCATGTATGTGGTCTAGTCTTGAAATTTCACTGTGTACATGGCTGAAATGACAACAAACCTATTTGACCTGACTAACAATACACTTGCATGTATTTCTTCCTACAACGTTCATTTGTTAAGATAAACACCACGAGACATCTGCTGTAATGTCTTGTGAGATTTAAGAACCCAGAGCAAGCAATCCAAACGCACTTCTCAAAACAAAATCTCTCCAAATTCTCCATTGTCCTGTCTTTGTCCTCTCTCCACTGTCCTTTTGGAAGATTCAACCACAAACCTGGTTTGGCTTTTCAGAGGCAACAAACATATTTTCACGTAAAATCTCCAGGCCTGAAAACATCACAGATTCTCCAAAATATTTAACAGCGTGGATATCTATGGTGTACTAACTTCTTCTTACGTCAGACCAACCATGAGTGTTCACTAAAAACTGTATTTTTGTAAATAGTTTATATTGACAAACTACATTTTATATTGTTCTTTTCTTTGTGTTTCTGTGTGGGTGCAGTTGTAGCATTAGCAATTTATTCTGGCATAAATAAAGTTGTCGGATTCTGATTATTTGGAGTTTCTGATACCGAATCTCTGAGATTCTGCCAGTCCACATCTGTGAGTTTTATAGGAAAATATTGTATCTTTATCAACCCACTGTGCGTGGGAGCAAAATAAACACAGGTCCTCATTCAGGCAGGTTTATCACAACTCTGGCATATTCAGGTATGCAGCTACTTTTTCTCTAAACTTATCCATGTTGATGAGTGGCCAAAAGAATTTGGAACTCAAATGAAACAAGTTACAGACAAACACTCAATTGGATTTAAAGAGTGTGATACAATGGAACTTTTGTTCATAAAAATCAGAACGTGTGTTTATTTCCTAAATTTGATTAATTTGATTAATTAACTGTCCTTACATTTTCAGTCTGAGATTAGGATTATGTTTTATTAACAAGCCGTTTATTTCTTATATATATATAATTTCAGGAAAAAAAACGTACAAAATTGTACTTTTGAGGTACAACATCTTGTCACTGGTGTGGTACCCTCAAAGGTACTTTTTTGTACCTCAAGTGAAGGGAACAAAATTGTACCTCGCAAATTTGAACCTTCTAGGGAGCAATACTGTACACCTGAGAAACAACTATGTACCTTACATATATACCAACATTGCCAAAAATATAAACCCTCGTAATAGTAGCCTGATATTTATATACACCTCCACAACACACATTTCAACTCTACAAGCATTTTAAAGTAACACATTCTTACCAGGTCAGCATACTTCTTGCAAAGAGCAGCAAGTTTCTCCTCTGGAGTGTCTAAGGTGTGAAGGGCTTGCATCAGAAGCAGTACCTCTTTCCCTATGGTAAAGGATAATGATGCATATAAAAAAGGATTTTATGCAGAACGCTGGACTCAAAAACTACATTTCACAAATGAAAAGACTTGCAGTCACATGACTGCAAAGCTTTTCTATTCTATCTCAAACAAGCTAAACATCCCATGAGCATGTCTAAATGCACTTTTTTTTTTCTTCCTGAAAGTCCAACCACTATTTCGACTGAAAATGCAAATGGCTTAGTATCCAGAATTCTGATGATTGCACGCACCAAACATGTTTTGCTCCTTGGTCTGATCACCGCTTTGCTCCATTTCTCCCTCGAGCGGGTCAATTTGGCAATCTTCTCTCCCAGGTGTCTCCCCTCTCACCTCTTCATTGCAGCAGGTATTTACCAGCCCCTCAAACTCCTCAAGATTTTCTTGTGAAGTAGGGGAACTACTCCCTTCCACGAGTCCACGTCTGGAAGCCTCTATTCCACACACTCCAGTGGTCTCCATGGTGTGTACCCCAAACTGGTGGAGAAGGTGATAAAATATGCAGCAATCAGGTACAGAAACATCCAGTGAAAATTAACGCATGCTGTATAACATAAAGGCTAACCAAAATTGTGCATTTATATATTCAGTATCACATATCTTGACTAAAGTTTGTTTCAGCCATTAATGGACAATTGTGTGTAACTCTAAGGTCTAAGATAACCAGACTTCGAAAAACAAACCTATGTCTGCACTTATGTAGATGGAGTAGATGGCTTGTGGAACAATTTTCTTAGTTTACACTGATGAAATAATGTGGTTAACATAGTGTGATCTTCACAGACAAAATAAAAAACAATACCAACTTACATTATAAGGACAAAAGTATTGGGGTACACCTCTTAATTACTGAATTCAATTGAAAGGTAATCTTAATGCTTCAGCACACCAAGACATTTTGGACAATGCCATATTTCCAACTTTTTCCTTTTCAATTCCACCAGTGCACAAAGCAAGGTCCATAAAAACATGATTGGATGAGTTTGGTGTGGAAGAGCTTGACTGAATCGCACAGAGCCCTGACCTCAACCCCCTCCAGCACTTTGGGATGAAATGGACTGGAGATTGCAAGCCAGGCCTTCTCGTCCAACATCAGTGCCTCACCTCATAAATGCTCTACAGAATGAATGGTCATGAACTCCCATAGAAATACAAAATCTTGTGAAATGCTTTTCAATTAGGGTGGAAGCTGTTATAGCTGATTAAAGGTGGGGTGCAAATCTGTATTAAGTATGTGCAGTGTCATTAAAGTCCCTGTTGGTGTAACAGTCAGGTATCACAATACTTTTTTTTCCCCATATACTGTATATATTGGCACTGTTCTGCTGCCGGACTTTTGAATGGGTTTAATGGGACACCAAATAACGGCATCCGGAAGTAGACTAATTTAACACAGCCTAAAGTTCCCTTCTAACATGAATTGAACTTTGTACACCAGTACACTGCTGAACTAGGCATAAAACACCGTCCAAAAGTGGTCCTACAACAATGAGCAGAGTGGGCTCCGGGCAGAGAAGAGGATTAGATTAGCCTACCACGTGCTGCACCAACACCAGCAAGAGCCACCACATGGGACCAGTGACAACAGGTTTAAAGCACAAAAGCATGGCCAAACAATAATTTCGTGGGGACAGATGTACTAAATACATATAATTAAATCAAACTATTCCAATCGACCACTCTGAAGTGAACGCAACAAGGCATTTGCCAGTGATAAAAAAGTGACAGATTGAAACCAAACCAGCATGTAGTAGGAGAGAAACCTGTTGAAAGTCTAAAAATAGCAAGAATATCAAACTGTTTAAACTTACAGGTTTGGCTCAGCTCGAGATTAATTTAGTCGATGAAATACACAAATTCTGACTCTAAATAAGGCTTGCCTCGGGAAGCTATTTTAAGTAAAATGCTACAAATTGTGCAAAGTCGTCTCCTAAATATAACGCGATATCCTGACTATACATCGATAGCAAGTGAGCTCAATTATTTTACCTTTGATTCTCAAAAAACCTTCCCAGGGCCAGTGAGCAAGTGAAAGCAGGTTAGCTAGCAAAGTTTGCTGGAAACAAATCTGAAAGCTCAGGCTAGTTGGTTAGCTTAGCTAGGTATTATTTCATAGATGCGTAGCTGCTTGGTCAATGGTGTTTTCGTGCCTGACTGTGAATATCATCAACACGTAGCTATCATCATAAAAAGGACATGGCATCTTTATTCTGACAAATACAAGAATTATTCATTTCAAATCGAACTCGAGGTCTGCTGTAATGAGCTAGCTAGCTAGCGTTAGACACTTCCTCCGTAAATATTGCCGTCCTGTGAGGCACATCTGCTGTTTTCCTTAAATGTCCATGGTTTTTAACTTGGTCTTTCCTTATTTGACTTAGATAAAAGTTACACACATAGAAAACGACTGCTGAAACTACAAGTGGCTAACCAAGCCCCACAAATGTTTTAACAGACTACATACCTGAATGTTTTCAGTGTTTAGTTCGACACTGGCGGATGAGTAAGTCGCCATATTGTGACGAAACGACGAGCAGGAATAAATAAAGGCGATGTAACATGAAAATACGTTAAACTTTCGGGATCTCTGTGTGTTTTTAATAAAAACCAGACCTATGATAATTTACACGTTTTACATTTTTACCCTGGACCTGTAAATGAACCAAAATCTGTGGTTTGACACCTGTTCATCAGCAGGTGTCAGCCAGTGTCTAAAACATGTGTGGGCCACTTATGAGTTCAACCTGAATATGTTCTATTTTACCATAGTTTACTATTTCCAAAACTGGGGAAAACTCGAGTTAAACAATGATATTCATAAGAAAAAAGAACTTGGTCAGAGGCACAATTGTAAATTCTACTTTTTGGGAATATTTTGGGTCAAATATAAAACTAAAATGATGAAACCTCAACAGACTTATTAGTGTAATACAAAGGACAAAATGAAATACTGGGCCACTTCTGGGATATTCTAAATCATTTTCTGTTGACTAATTCCAAACCTGGGAAGAATTAAGAACGATCATAATAATAATAATAATAACAATCATCATCATCATATCATCACCATCATCACCATCATCATCATCATAATAACATGATCAGAGGTACAAAGTAATGTCTTCCCTTCTTGGGATTTTTTGGTCAAAAATAAAACCAAAAGGAGAAAA
>JBBMFX010000035.1:13772072-13793671 GCA_037832545.1 Rhabdalestes septentrionalis | reverse complement strand
GTGTGCGTGTGCGTGTGCGTGTGCGTGTGCTTGTGCGTGTGCTTGTGCGTGTGCTTGTGCGTGTGCTTGTGCGTGTGCTTGTGCTTGTGCGTGTGCTCGTGCGTGTGCTCGTGCGTGTGCTTGTGCGTGTGCGTGTGTGTACTTTGTAAACAAGAACTTTTTTTTTTTCTTTAAATGCATTTGTGCAAAGTAGTAATTTGTTGAGTCATAATTGGGCTGGTGTTTGTTTATGTTAGAGACCAGTACCACAGAAGAAGGCGAATAAGGCAGAGCGCGAGAATCAGTCGGTTTCAGATGCAGGCCGGGGTGGAGGTTGTGTTCGTCCAGCTCAGAGTGCCTGGCAAACTAGCTCCTCTCTGAAAGCCAAAGTGCTGGACTCACATGTGCCCAGCTTGAAGAAAAGGAAACTGGGTAAGGGCTCTTCTCAGTGACTTGAGAGAAACGGAATGTGCAGTGGATATAGAAGAGGATCACCCCCTTCAGAATATTCACATTGTGTTGCTTTGCATCCTGACATGAAGACACACACACACACACACACACACACACACACACACATTTTTTCCAGCTGTGCTTTTCTATTTCTCTAATGTGTTTCTATTATATTATAGTTATGTAAATATAGTTGGAAAAATGGTGTATATGCATTTCATGCTGCAATGCAACAAAATCTGAATATTTTGAAAGGGGTGATTCCTTTCTGTATCTACTGTAGGTGGTGCTAAAGAATCTGAAAAAAAATTGCAAATACATTTGCTAAATAAAAGATGTGATGATTTGCCAAATAAACATTTTTTTCTTAAATGCTGTTAAACAGTAACATGTAACCTGTTCAAAATTTCAATACAATATGGTCCATACATTGCATACATTTATTTGAAAAAGCCTACAGTTAGCTGGTGATTAAATTATGTGCTCTTTATGGCTGTCGGGGGACAAATGTATGATTGCACTACAAGAAAATATTTCTGGAGAATTATAACAAACCGTATGTCCTTCCATGTTCGGCTGCTATGTCTGTAGAGGAGCACCCTGGGAGAGAAGGGACCGCCAGGCTGTGCATTCAGTATGAGATGGAGATGAGTTCCAGCAAAAAGAAGCCTCTGAGCCTGCTTGATGCTCTGGACAACAGTGAATCAAGGCCAGAAGGGGAAGATGATTTGGTTGGAGAAGAGAAGGTGAAAGATAAATCCTTGCAATCATTTGCCTCAAACGAGCCAAAGATCTCCATCTGTGATCTAAGCTTTTTAAACTATTATTTTAATGGCTAGAATCAGGAGCAGTTAAATATTTACAAATTAAAAATGAGATATTTTAACAGTTTGATTTGCTTTTTTCTTACAGGCCAGCCGCGTGTCCACACTATCTCTACAACATGATAAGCGCTTGGACGATGAATCTAGAGGTGGGAAACGCAAAATCAGAGTTGTTCAACAACAGGTAACTGCTCTTTTGTGTCTGATTTGTTGCATTGCAGGAACTTTATCATGTGCTGGCTGCAGGAAATGTGACAGATCACTTATTGTTTTACCTGAAAATCAACACCTGTGTCTGTGTTTTGTCCTCATTAATGTTTAATTTAGAAACCGGAGTCCAGTGCAGCAGGCAAAGGCAAGGCTTTCATGCTGGAGCTGAAAAGATGTTTGAGTCATGATAGCTTCACAAAGATCATGCATGCACTTCAGGTGTACAAGACTTCAGATGTCCTGGATGACTTGGTAACAAAAGTGGCAGAGCTCCTCATACAAGACGCTAACACTCACAGACTGTTTAGAGGTGTGTCAGAGAATGCCCATGTTGGCACAAAACGTACTAGTGAAATTTCACTAGAAACCAATTCTGATATCTGTGCCCTCCTTTATAATTTCTCTCTAGGGATCTACCAGTTTATTCGTCCACACCACAAGAGGCAGTTTGATGAGAAGTGTCGGTCGCTAACAGGTCAGGGCTGTGGCTACAAGCCTGAGCACTCACTCTCACGGGAGGAGAGGGAGATGCTCATGCAGCAAACGGGTAAGATGTGGTTACTGTTCTGTGGTACTGTGTTTTTATTTGTTTGTTTTACCTCGGAAAGCGCACAGATAACACCTTGTCTGTATGAGAATGTAACTGCTTCTTCAACCTTCACATTGTTTTCTTTCAGTTAAAGTGGAGACTTGTAAAACGGACTCAAACAACCAACTAGACTCAAGCAAGCAACTGAATCAAGGTGGATCTCATCTGGGAAATCACGATTTGTGTAAAGGCATGTGTACCCCCAAATTTAGTCTTCAGATTGAGTTAAATTATAAAGATGGACTACCAGTATTGTGCTATGGTAACATTGCATATTGCATTTGTGATCTGTTGTAGATAGGTAGATAGATATAGATAGATATAGGTACATATAGGTATATGGATATAGATAGGTATATATTATATAGATAGAGATAGGTATATATTATATAGATAGATATATAGATATATTGTATTGAATTTGTGATCTGAAGGCCTTATTGTTATTGTTATTGAAAATAAAAATAACTCATAAACCTGAAACATTCATCTGAAACTGGATGAAATGCTCACAGCACACAACAACAAAAAATTGGAATTGGATAAATGGGTAATGTGCATATTGCATATATTTATGCATGATATATATTGTATATGCTCAGTGGGTTGTGTTCCATTTACAGTGGATGCGAGTGTAAAAGAGCAGAACCTACAGAAGTCTGGCAAAGACAGCGCTGCCCTGCTGTCTGATCTCAAAAAAGCCATTGGTGCTGAAAAAACTAATCAGCTGTTTGTAGCATTGCAGACATACAAGAAGACAAATAATTATGAGCAGATGGTATCAACAGTTGTGGGGTTGCTAACGGAACGAGACGAAGACATTATTCTTCTAAGAAGTGAGTTTTTGGCTTTTACCATAAGGGAGCATTAGCTTTTTGCATGTCTTTTTGAACTGCTTAGTACTTTCAGATGAGGAGAGAAATGAAAACTGGTCAGTTTTTTTTTTTTTTTTTTAGGGTTGGCAGTGTTCATTCCACCACACCATAGTAAGCAGTTTTCTGAAATGTTAATATCTTTGACTGGGAGTTCCTTTGTGACCTGCCAAGACACAGATGGGGTTTCCAGTCAAACAGTTCCAGGTAAAATCATATTTACACCGACACCAATTGATGCACACATGTTTACAAATCATGTTCATATCATTAATATAATGTCCACAGCATTCTGAAATAGATGTCTTTATAATTTTAAATATACAACGAAAATGTGACAGTTTTAATTTTTTCTCCAGTTTCACAGTCCTCGGCCAGAACATCACAGAGCAAGATCTCCTCCTTCTTCACCTGACCCTAGGAACTGTGTTTCTCTCCTTTTAAAAAAGACCTGTTCATTGGTGTAAATAGTCTCTATGTAAAGGGACATTTTGTTTCATTAATGGACCAAGCAAGAACTAAAATATCAATCATAATGTATGAGTGTGCTTCTTGTTGTAATAAATATATGTTATGTTCATCTTCAAGGATGCATTAAAAGGTTAATTTTATCTGTCTACATTAAAATATTTTTCTACTTATTTTAGTCTCTTTTATTTGTGGGGAAGACCTTAAATGGTCCTTTATCGTGACGTAATGGTGGCGGAAGCTCAGGCTGCGTCCCACACTACGTACTACTGCACTACATAGTCTGTAGAAATAGTGCGCATTCATTACTGATCCCTTCTGTCATGTAGCGTGCGTAATATGAGTGTGATTTGGAACGCGCATTAACGCTTCCCTGCTAGACCCTGAAGTACAGACATTTAGAGGGGATGCAGCAAAATATATGCACCCGGATTTAAGGAGTATGTAATGTAAGACCAGAATCCTAAATTGTATTGAATTTACGTAAAATGCCTGGCAATTAAGTCAGTAAATGTGATCAAAACTTTAGTTAGCAGCTAGCCGAGGTGTACCAAAACCGGCGTTTGTTATTAGCTTAGCTGGCTAGTTGGTGCTTCAAACTGGATACTCATTTTGTAGCTTGTGTTTTAATCTGTATAAATCAAATTTTCACGTTACAGTTGTCATTTATCTTTAGTCTCACAGTTTATTGGTATCAGTAAAGCTGCAGTATACTAAATTTTAGCAAGTGAGCTGGTTCAAGTTAAATCAAAACAGGCTGCTTGCCAACAGTCTAGTCAAGTGTTTTGAGTTGGATTAAAGGTTTGCTTTAAGTGTCCTTAATGGTGTAATTTGTCCCAGAAATATGTTATGAATCGTTATTGCCTAAAAGTGTAACCTTTACTTGTTCTCTCATTGTCAGCTTACTGAATGGAACTCAAGTAATAGAAAAAGCCCTTTCTTAATTATCCCCATCTTCCTTCAGAGATCTAGGTGCACCTATCATAGCTCCTGATCATGGATGAAGGCAGTCTGGAACAAGCCATTGAAACCTACAATGCTCAGCTTCAGCAGGTCGAAGCTGCCCTCGTCTGTGGTCTGGATGATTCTGAGCAAGCAGATCTGCTAAAATTAAAGGAGGATCTGGTACAGCTTATTGAACTCACAGAGTCTAGCTTGGTTTCAGTCAAGAAGAGCCAACTTTTAGCTTCACTTGAGGATTCCTCAGTACCATCTGAAATCAAAGAACAGACCAATGGGGTCAGTTTCGACAGCGAGTTTGCTGCTTTCTATTCTGAACTCTCTGAGGGAGCTGGGGAGGTAGCACAAAGCCCCAAACCTGATGATGATGAGGAGGAGGAGGAGGAGGAAGAAGATGAGGAGGAAGACTTAAGTGGCACTAAAGTACGAGCACCTTATCGCACCTCTTGGGGAACACTAGAATACCATAATGCTATGGTCGTGTGCTCAGAGGAACCAGATGAGGCAGAGGCTCAAGTGAGAGTGCTCTACCTGTATCCAACACATAAATCCATTAAGCCCTGCCCTTACTTTCTCGAAGGCAAATGTCGCTTCATGGACAACTGCAGGTATTCAAGCTTGTTTGTCTTGTCAATTTTAAATAATATAAATATTTGTGAGTTTTACATTACTATCACTGTGAGCCAGGGGACAGTACCTGGCTGTGTTTAAATAGTGGCTCTTTGGATATACAGTACTCCCCCACACCCCCCAACCTCCCGTTTCTGAGTACAGCTGACTGTGATGTGTGGTCCTCATGCTCCACGAGGCGGTTACCAAGGCAATCAGATACCTGAACGGAATGAACCTCCGCTTCTTAGCGCCACCCCAAACTTAAACACCAGCATGAGGATGAGGGGGGGTGACCAAACATAAACAACCAGCACAAGGACGAGTGGGCATAGCCCAAACATAAACAACCAGTTCGAGGAAAAGGGGGCGTGGTACACGAGGCCCGGACGTCACAGTCAGCAGTACTCAGAGGCAGGAGGTTTGAAAGTAGCCAATCTGAGAACGTTATTTATTTCTCCTTGCTGGTGGTTGGCTTCTACCCTGTGACGCACCTGCTTATACCAAAGAAAAAAACAGCGCATATCAAACAAAATGTCCATGCAATAAAACCTTTTCATTTTCTTTAGGGCTAATGAGTTTAAAATTAAATGAAAGTGTTTAGTGAGCATATTTAGGGTTTACACTATAAAAAATTGGATTTGTTTGGCTTTTTTTTTTTACCTCATCAAAACAAAGAGGTTTTCCACTATAAACAGGTGCCCCACTTGTCGCAGGGTTTACTGTATTTTGAAGTATATTTGGAAAATTGGCACTGAATGTTTTTGATTGGCATTTCAGTCCATTGGATCTTCTCAAGAGAACAGAAATAATGAGAGATAATTGTGCCTGAATTTGTGTTGGTTGTCACTCAGATTCTCTCATGGGGAAGTAGTATGTGTGTCCGAGCTGAGGGACTTTCTTGAGGCAGATCTTACAAACATGCAATCGGGATCCTCTTGTTTGGCCAAGCATGAAGACGGCATCTGGTATCCTGCCAAAATCACAGGTGCAACTCCTCAGCCATTCTGTCCACAATTATTTTCACTGTTTTAAAACCAGTGATTTCAAATCGAGCTTTGTTTGGTTGTTTGTTTTCCTTTCTTATGCATATGTGTTCTGAAGTAGAAATTGAAATTGACCTGTTTTATATGCCTTTAACCTGCCCAGAGATCGAGGATGGCTTTTACACAGTAAAGTATGATTCCTTGCTGCTGAAGGATGCTGTCTTGGAGGCTGACAGTGTTATTCCCCCTCTTCGGCCAGACGAATCCTCCTTTTCCTCCTCTGACTCAGAAGATTACTCTGAGGAATGTGATGCAGGCTATGCTAAAGGTTTGCCCTTTCAATAAAGATTGGTCAGTTTGCCTAAAGGTCCTAAATTTTGGAACTGAAAACTTAATTTAATAAATGTTCCAAGTTTGATGGCACTAAAACATTATGATGATTGATATTTTCTAACAAACAATGCAAAAAATTGTTTTAGTCTTCAGTTCAAATAAAGAGGAGGACATCGCCCAAGTGAACAGTGCTGAGTTCTGTGGCTGGGAAGCTCATACTCGCGGCATTGGCTCCAAGCTCTTAATGAAGATGGGCTACGAGTTGGGTAAAGGTAAGGGACTCCCGGTGTTCATGTAATCCTAAAATAGGGATGTATTTACACTTCTTTTTAGAATTAATGCTCAGCTGGTGTAGGAAATAAAGGGATTACGCAATGCTTCAGTGATTTCAGAACAGACTTGAAGGCCCGTGTGCATTTGTGCAGGTTTGGGTAAGACGCTCTCGGGCCGGGTGGAACCCGTGCAGGCCATGGTCCTCCCCAAAGGCCGATCGCTGGACCAGTGCGCGGAGCTGACACACCGGAAGACTCGGGCTGCCATCGCCAAAGACAAACCCGCCTCTGGCAAACGGAAAATGAAAAAGAAGCGGTCTTCCACCTCAACGCGACCCAATGTGTTTGACTTTTTGAACTCTAAGTTAGGAGATGAGACTGGTTCTTCTACAGCTCCTTCGGTTAGTTGCCCAGTCGGTGGGGTAGAGGCTTACCAGGGAGGAAAGAGCACGAAGCGCTCCCTTAACGTCCAGCTCTTCCAGGCCACTGAGAGAGTGAGCCAGGTCGAGAAAGAAATCCAGCGACTCACAGAGTCTCTGAGCCGACGGAATGGAAGGTAGGTAGGATTCTTGTTGCCTATTATTTCCACCCTTCTTGTGCTCTCGTCTCCTGAAGTGTGTTGTTTTTGTCTCTCTTTCCTCAGGGATCCCACACTGATGAGCCGTGTGGAGGAGAAGCTCTCAGCATCTCGTAAGCTGCTGCAGCAGCTGAAGGCTCAGGAGCAGTCCATCCAGAGGGCTCAAAAGAAAGCAGATACACATAAGAAAATGACTGAGTTTTGATCCGACACGTTTTTTTATTTTATTTTATCAAAGACTGCAGGTAATGTCCCATGGCCTTGGTTCATTTATTTGAAGGAGCGAGCATGGAGGTGTTTAACTGGGGCATATGTAACAATGAGATGGAATACAAATGTGAAATCAAGCCAGTGTAATGGTTTAAACTCTTTTTTTTGTCCTTTGTTTCTCTTCATGATTAATCTAAATGTTATTTGCCATTTTAAACTACTGCCTAATCTTTTTCATCACTTGAGCTAGGCTGGTAGACCATGTGTTTAAATAAATTTAACACAAATGATGCAGGTCTCACTAATGTCTGGGTGTTTTTATATCAGGTACGCGTAGGTCAATCAGGGATTTGATGGAAACACATGATGGGGGGTAAAATTTCTGTCTTGATTTTAAGTTGCCTTGTCCAAAATTCCTAGGCTATTTATATGCCGAGCTAGACGGTGGACTGTGCTTGAAATAATGATGCGATGTCTGTCTTCCTCTCAAGAGGACAGAACAGGATATAACAAACTAATGAATAAGCAGCTCCTAGCGCACTTTAATGCTGTAGAAAGCTCAGATTTTGATCCTTCTGTTTCATGTAGTTTCTATTCTGCCCCACAGCTTTGGGTCTTTGATGAATAGCTTGGCCATAAACGTATTGCATTATAATAGTGTTACAATAAAAAGAGGCAGATTTAATACCCAAGAGAGGTTAATTTTGAATGAAGCTGCTCTGAATAGGCTCATTTACTCGTAACGGCCCTATTTGCACCAAATGACACAGATTGTTGGATTAAAGCATTTGAGAGAAGTAATTGTTTACGTGATAAATAGACGAGTGTACAGGCAAGACTTCATTTAGGTCTGGGAGGCAATCTTGTTTATATCCATGAATCTTTCAGATAAAGGTCAAATTTGTCGTGCTGAATCTCCCAGCAGTGTAGAAATGAATTCTGTTCTCTGTTGTGGGTGTTCTAATGCAACTGCCAACAGGTTGAATTGTAGCACCTTCAAAGCAGTTTGTCACACGTTCTCTTTGCTCTGTCTGTGTGTGGACAGAGACGGGACATTCTACCTGTATTGGAGCATTAATTCATCTTGGCCATCGACATCCATAATGATTTTATGCCAACTAATTTGTCACAGCCAGCAAGGGAAGAAGGCTATTACTCAAAATTTGCTCGGACAGAGAGATTAGTCCCAAGGGTACAGGAACAGGGATGTAACACAGGTAGCACGGATCACCAACATCTCCCACAGGAATAAAATGTAACTCATTTATTGGCATTTCTTTACTGGAAAGCACAGCTGTGGCACAGTACAAACAGTGCATACACAAGTAACAGTTACCATCAACATTACGTACAAACTTCTTATAATATTTAATTCTTCAAGTGCTATTTTCCCTCAAATGTTCGATAGGCCAAAAAAAGTTACAAGTTGCATAAAACGAGTATGAAGGGTTGTGTATCGAAGGCCTATGGCAAGTGTGAAAGTGTTTTCAGTTCCGAAGTGGAATAACACAGGAAGAAGAACATAATGGCACTGCAGACTGGCTGCGCTGGAAAATATACATTGCTGAAAGGACGGAAATTAATATATTTACTTTATGAAGAGATTTCAAGGGTATCAGTACAGAAGCTGACCTTGTGGGGAAAAAGGCTTCATCAACACTGTGGCGCATGTGCTACTGTGAAACTGTATATAGACAGTGGAAAGAAATACAGCAGATCAGTTTTAATGAGGACACAGAAATTGACTGGCAGGTCTCTTTACCATCTCCCTCCTGCTCGTATCCAGCACTGTGTTCCAGGACGAATTCTAGATCATTCCCGCCAGCCAGGGCGGAAGAAACAGTCCAGCTGTCCCGAGAATGCACACCAGCACAAACATCCAGAGGAATATTCTATCGATCACCATGGCAACGTATTTCCAGTCTTCTCTTACCTGGTTAAAAAAAAACAAAAACAAAAATACAGGATATCAAATAAGCATCAAATCTCAAGCTACATCTTCCAATCATTTCCGATTGATTTTTTTTGCGCATGACCCGTTTCCTGTGAGAGGCTTGTTTTATAGATCTGTCTTTTTTCTTTCTTTTTTTTCTTCCTGGTGAAAAATTAATGGCAAAAAATGTTCAGCCTAAAGTGGCTCAAACAATCGTAAAGGAACTTAAACCTTGCCTGGCATTTGAAGCTTGTGTCTTGCCCACGCATGCAGCGTCAAGCTGATATCCACAGAATTGAATTTCACAGCCGTAGGAAAAGACTCTACCTACCAGAAGTCACGGCACATTCTCCCGGCACACTTCTGAGCAGTTTTGCACTTGACAGTAGATCTGGCTTTTGACTGGAGTGAACTGGAAACTCACCGAAAAGTCAGAATCCTCGGCTCTAAGGTGGTCGGCGATGTACTGGACTCCCTCGAGGGCCTGCAGCAGTGACTGAGACACTGGACTGTCCACTTCTCCTGCTCTGACTTCCCTGCTGCCGTTGGGTGTTGAGTTTTCCGCGTCTAGGACTTTGTGTCTCGTGCATTGGCTGGTGCTTCCACCTCCATCGGCACTGCAGTGGGTCTGTTGTTGGACCTCTTCATGCCTGTGACAGTGCTGAGCAGTCTCTGTCTCATGCAAGCCCTCTTTAGTATCTACAAATACGCTCTCAGCACTGTGGCAGTAGAACTCACACACCTCAGTCAGGGGCAGCGTGTGAAGCAGGGGGCCTAGGGCCGTGTCTAAAGATGGGGAAGGGCTGGAGGCAGAGGAGTTGCATGGTTGCGAGTATCTGATTGCGGGTGTTCGGGGCACCTGAGGGAATTCCTCTTGCAGGATAGAGTACTGGCTGCTGGGGGAGTTGCAGAAACGAGGGGCTTTGGGGGCCGAGTCCCTCTGTAGCCCGCCTGAAGGGGCAGGAGAGAGTGAACTCACATCAGGGCAGGAGCTCTCGGAGGGAGGGAGAGTGGTGTTTCCTAGCAGCAGGGACTGAGGCACCACTGGCCTGTGCATCATCTCGATCAGCTTCCGGCAGTTCCTCTTGCCAGAGGCGGGCGGACGCTTCATGAACAGGTAGCGAGGTACCAGGTGGAGGAAGAGTTGTCGTACCCAGTGAGGCATGCGGTGCGTGCGGGGGGAGCGGTGGTGCACGTTCAGCACAAACACTGTGATGATGATGGAGAGCGTGACGAAGATCATGGTAAAGAGGAGGTACTCCCCAATGAGCGGGATGACCAGAGAGGTAGAGGGGATGATCTCGGTGATGAGCAGGAGGAAGACAGTGAGGGAGAGCAGGACGGAGATGCAGAGGGTGATCTTTTCTGCACACTCCGAGGGCAGGTAGAACACCAGGACCGTCAAGCAGGAGATCAGCAGGCACGGGATGATGAGGTTGATGGTGTAAAAGAGAGGAAGCCTCCGAATGATGAAAGAATAGGTGATGTCGGGGTAGATTTCCGTGCAGCACTCGTACTTCTTGATGTTGTACGTCCCCACGGCGTTGATGATGACCCACTCTCCGCTCTCCCAGTAGTCCATCTGGTCCACGTCACCGTCCATGCTCACCAGATCAATCTTGGCTCGGTCGTACGTCCAAGAGCCAAACTTCATAGTGCAGTTCTGCTGATCAAAAGGGAAGAACGTGACATCAATGCTGCAGGAGCTCTTGTATATAGCTGGAGGCTTCCATTTGATTCTGCCATCGTGGAACAGCTGGGCTTTGGTGAGGTGTGTCACGGCAAAATCTCCATCGGCACTGCAAAGAGGGATCTTACGTTATAATCATATCTTATAGAAACCTGCAGAATTACAATCTCAACAATTATGCAGACTAGGCTGTGAAGAATAATTATTGAATTGTAAACTATGATAAATCTAAGCTTTCATTAATGTGATACTGAAATGGTGAAATAAAAAAGCAATAGAAACATTATTTTCCCACAACAAGTTTTTGGCACTCCTGCATTTAGTACTTCTCTCCTTTTGCCAAGGTAATAGTGCTGAGTGTTCTCTGATTATTCTGGATGAGGAGGGAGCGTAAATGTAAATGTTTTTCAAATCATTTCATTTCAAATGACGTCGTTTATGAACTCCCCTGTGAAGGTGTTTCTACGGGTTCTTATTCGGGGTGTGATGAGAGAACTTCTTTAGTCTCTACTAGAGTATTTTGATGCCAAACAACTATTTACATGCTTTTATAACCGTTAGTAGATGCTTTAGCTCAATATCTGTAAGGATGATTCAGGATCATTACTCAGTTGTGTCTAGCGTGGGCGGGGGGGCATTGCTCTGTTGCTCTCACCACGGCAGTGTGTCGCCAGGTCTCCATGCTTTTATTATTTTGAGATCTGTGGCTATTCATTAAACATTCAAGGCTGGAGCCCTGGATGACGGATGACACCCCTGGCTGGTCCTAAGGCGCGTTTTGACTTTGGAGCAGCCAGCATGCCTGCCTGCCACAAGCCTTTTAATAATCACTGCTGTTTAATCTCATTTTAATCTAAGAGTCCCATACAGATTAACACTTCAATGGTTAACAGTATACCTGGTTGATTAAAAGCTATTGTTATATGAGCCTATGGGCTATAAGGGCCAAGTTTAGAAATAGGTTTTGGTATGTTAAGTGGTTTGTTTAGTGTTACATTTTATGTAGCATATTTGCTTTTAACTTTATATACAGTTATATGTTTTTTAATCTTGGTTAAATGTTTAGTCAAGGACACAATATGTGGACATGAGTGGCCTGGCTAAATTTAGTCTTAATATAAAGAGTCACCCACTTGTTGTACAGCACAATATCAGGTCTCCAGATGAGCTCAGAGGGGATTCTAATGGAGGTGACATTCTCATACTCCTCAGGGTTCCAGCGCAGCTTGTAATCGCTCCATTCCTGTCAGGACACATACACTCTCATCAATGTTCTGAATCAGCAGGCATGACCGAGGAACTGAGAGTGGGGTAATGGAAGCCCGGTTCCAATTAAAAATCTCATTAATTTTCAATTATATGCTCCAACTGATCAAAACATACCTGTTTCACCCACACGTTGGTGGTCATCATCTGATTCTTCTCGTCCTGCAGGAAAATAAAGTTTAAATTTGTATTTTCAGATCAAATATGTCTTTTACAAAATGAATGGTCACGAAATCAGAAAGTATTGCTGTGTATCAATATCTCAGGTGTTTTTTTCCACCCAGGGTGGCAGGGACATGCTGGAGCCCATCCCAATGCTAGCAGGGTGAAAGGCAGAGGAACGTCCTGCACAGGTTAAGATGTGAATCAAATGATTTTAATGTAAGCTGTAGCTGGAGATTGTGGCAGATGTACATGGTGAACAGTGAGACTCACTACATCAATGAGCTGCGCGATAGAGAGGCCAAAGTGCACCAGCACCACGTCGGAGATGTTCGCTACAGGCCGGGAGAGTTTATTATAGCGGCTGAATAAAACCTGAAGCAGCCTCTCCTCTGCATGGGCGCGCGCCGGTGTGGGCGTACACACTGAAGAGCGAGAGGGAAACAGACATGCATGCACACACAGTCAGATTCATAATTAGTCACTGAAGATGTTTTTGATGGACTACATGCATTTCAAGGTTATATTCACACTGTCAGTCTGTGCTAATGGACCCTAAAAACATTTTTCAATTACATTCTTGCTCGTTGCACAGGATGCCATAAAATTCATGTACATTTCTAAACAAGGAGGACTCTCAGTTTCTGTCTCGCTGAGCCTTCCCCTAGAGATTCTTCATGTGTGAGAAGTGTGATCTCATATCTGTAGATGTTCTCTAGTCTCTCGCTGATCTTTTACATTTACTGCATTTATCAGACGCTTTTACCCAAAGTGACTTCCATTCCAACTACAGGGGACAGTCTCCTTTGGGCAGCTTGGGTTCGGATCTTGCTCAGGAAGTGGTTAGTGGTGTTTTCCTGAAGGTAGGACCTCCTGAGCTGGAGGCGAGTATCCTACCCACAAGGCCACGCCCACCCCATTTAATTAATCAGCTCCTAACTCATTTACACCTTCTCCAGTGACGCTTGTGTAAAGTATCCTAAGTACATTTGTTAATCATATGCTACAGGTAAACAGGCTAACATTTTTTAACCACTGCTTTTAACGAATAATGTTTTGATCACCAATATACTTGCAAATAATTGTGTTGAAGGTTTTGTGAATAGAAAAATACAATTAAATTGCAAAAAAGGGGTTCTACTTAAAAATGTTAACATTTAAACAATTCAATCAAAAAGTTGACTTTGGATGACAATGTTTAAATGTTCATTGTGAAGACTCGAGGATTTTAAGGAACAGAGAATTAAAATGATGATTAATCTAGAATACACTGAAAACATGCCGTTCTAACCTGTTATTTGGTTCATTTTACAAAATGAAGCATAAATTCAGCTATGAAAAGTACATTTAAATTGTTGTTGGGAATTAAAATATAAAATTTAATAAATGCCGAAGTTTGCTTCTGAATGTAGAGAAAAGCTGAGATATTGGGATTCCACGCTGGATATTTGATTATATTACACATGATTGAGGGCGGAGGTATATTTTTGTTAAAGTTGCTCAGTTTTAGACAACACAAACTGACAAATTATACTGAAATATACACATTTATGTTTTGACATTTAAAAAAAATAAACAACAGTTTATAGATGCCTTTCATGTATTAATCTAAAATGGTTGGCAGAATCAAAATAGATATTTCTGTAGATTTTGCATTTAGGGATACAGTTAACGCTGTATATTTAATCTCTCAGGAGCCAAAGTGCTGAAATGTTTACGTTTTAGCACTATGGACTTCCTTTTCTACTGTGCAGTTTGAATATAAACCTGTATACAATGAAATAGAATGCTGTGTCAAAAGTAGGCTTTTGAAAAACGTCTTTGAGGCAGATCAGGGATTTCCTCTTGCCATTTTTTTGATCAGAAACTTTGTGGTTCAAACTCTCATGGCTGATTCCAGTACTTGATCTCACACACTCCGTAACAGCAACGCGAGAGTCTAAGAAGGTCTGCAAAAAGAACAGAGGACAAGCGTGAGAGGCATTACCGTAACAATGCTGAAGGCAGATCATCAGGAGCAGCTGGACGCTTCTGACTGGACTCATCCCGGCTCCTCTCAGCGGCGCGCCAGCTAATTGGTCCACTCTTCCGTGACTGAAATGTTTCAAATTGTTGCGACCATGATGGAAACAAACCTTTCAATTCAATGAGCAAGCACTAAGAGGATCACTGTCCCTGTGGCATTTTAAACTGTGCATTAGTTTTTAATCAGTATTGATCAGGAGCAGAACTAGCACTTCAGTGCCTAATGAGCTTTTAAAACTCAAACGAGAGGAGATCAGACAGGAGAGCAGCTTCTACGTGCAGTAAAAAAATATTATGTATCCGCTGCAACAGCTCTGGTGATGTTTTTTTTTCCGCTCTCATTCCTTACGCTGCCTTTTCCCCTGTCACCGTGTCCCACCTCCCCCTTCCTTTTCCTCTCTCTCTCTCTCTCTCTGTGTCTTCTCTGTCCCTCCCTTCTTTTTTTCCCTCTCTGCACCCCCACCTTCCAATCCTCCCTTATTTGGCTGAATAACTATGATGCACTGGTGGTGGGAGCAACCTTATGTGTATGTGTGTTTGTGTATGTGTGTTTGTGTGTGTGTGTGTGAGAGAGAAAGAGGGAGAGAAAACAGTGTGAAAATGACTGGAGGAGTCATTTGAAGTTCAGTGTCTTCCTTTAAAAAAAGGTAAAGTGTGCGGATAAAGGATAAGGATATTGTGTAACATGTGCGCTACATAGGACGGAAACGACCTTGGAACAATATGACTAAGCAGGTGAGTTGTCCAGTAACGCACTGCAGAGAATCATTTCAAATGTCTCTGAAAGTGATCTGCGCGTGCAGACTTGATCCAGGGCCAAGAGAGACACAGGATGCTCTCTGCCTGCTAATTACACACCAAGCTCTCCGGCATGCCGCTGCTGTTCTGCTCCGTGGCTACAGTATATTGTATATGTGATGATAGAAAGAGACTAGTAAAATGCTTTAAAATGCCAACAATCACTAGATAATGTTGCTCTTCATCCCAACATGCAATACAGAGCATAATAAAATAACCTTTTACGCAAGAACAAAGAGATTCGTAACTTTCTGAACTCTCAGATGTTTTTTCTCATGTCCAGTAAACGAGATTCCATCACTTCTGTCACTCCATCGTGAAAAACCCGAGTTTGTAAAACAAAGCTGAGCACATTAAACTGGAACCAAGAAAATATTTTTCCTGTGCTTTTGCCAGCTCTGTCCACACCTGCCCCCAGTCTGAGCTGATCCAGGAAATTGATTAGCCAGCTGCCTAGAGACACACAGCTGGTTTGCAAGAAAAATCCCCAAAATCATCCATCTGAACGGGTCTTTAATCTGCCTGCAGAAATGTTACGGAAGCACACAAACACTACATAGACAGAAGTGTTGGGACGCCTGATCATTACACCAACAGGGACTTTAATGACCTTGCATTCAAATACATAAACGTAAATTGTGTAGTTGGTCCCCCTCTTAGTAGTTACAACAGCTTGAATGCGAATATTCTGTCATACATGAAAACACCACAGCACACGGCATGAACTTCTTCCTCTCCGTTTTACTTATTCACCAAAGGAAGCAGTGGGCATCCAGGAACACGGCGCCCGGGGAGCAGTGTGTGAGGACAGTAGCTTGCTTAAAAGTACCCCAGAGGTGCTTAGCAGAGTTGGGAATCGAAACAACAGCTTCCTGATCACAGGGCAAACACCCTGACCTCTAGGTCACCAGCTGCCTCTCTTCTGCTTTTATTGCAAGGGTTTCTACAGGACTTTCGAGTTTCTATGGGTATTTGTGTCTGATCATTCTGGAGAACATTTATGAGGTCAGACACTAATATTGGACAAGTGGGCCTGGCTCACAATCTCCGTTACAGTTCATCCCAACGGCCTAATTGCTGCACTGGGGCCACAGTCATGCTGGAATAGGACAGTGACCACACTGTTGGAAGCTTGGCTTTGTGCCAACTGTCTTGGTCTGCGGAAGTATTCCGATTGCCCTTCAGAGTTCTGGCCTAAACCCTGAAAAACAGGTTTGTCCCAATACTGTTGTACTATAATGAACCACTGTTGTCCAAAAGTTACTGGATAGCTTTTAATAGCTTTTTAAGCTGCAGCCATTGCTCGTATAATTTCTAGACAAAAGCACTGGGTGAAAGTGAACCATTTGTCACACCGCAGCACACAGTGTGAACATTTACATTTACAGTAACTTGCTCAAGGTGAATTTCAGTGGTTCCATTGACAGTCTTGGGACTCGGCCTTACAACCTTCCAATGGCATGGAGCCTCTGGTCAACAACCAGGCAAAGCCGAGCATCACCTAGAGGGGTATATCCCCATCCAACCCCAGGCCTGGACTGAGCAGGAAACTGCACTTTCTGAAGTGATGGTTCCCCGTCCAGTGAGTTGAAGTATCTGTAATGAGAACTAATCATCCAAAATCTGTATCCAGCCTCAGTAATGCTCTATGGGCTGAACACCCTCCACACTTCCATCATATTGAGTAAAAATTTCCTAGAGGAGTATAGGCTTTTACCAGAATCAAACGGAGGCAAAGCTCCCCATGAAGACCCTTATTTTCAGAAGAAACTTTATATGAGCAGATATCTATAAACATTTGGACATGTCGTTTATATCTCTTATTGAAGTAAGCAGGTTTGTCTTTCTTTCACAACTGAAGAAACATCTTCAGTTACCTTGTTTCCATTGGACGGTGCATTATTCGAGTCGGCCCTGCCTAATTTATCCCATCAGATGCCATTTGCAAGTGACCAGAGAGCGCTATCCTCCAAGCAAATGAATTCGACCTTGAATCTCAATACCCAGACTTTCATTATGCTTCTGTAAGGAATAGCTGGTCAGCACCACACTTCCTCTCCTGCTTCCCCACCAAACCTGGTGTCCAAGATCAATATCGCTCTGATTAAACTTGACATTCTGCACATCGAATATCATTGCTCCTTTAGTTTAATGGAATGTATGTGCTCCAGCAGCTTTGATCAATATTAATACAGGTCTGGCATTAGTGTGAGTTGTTTCTGTGAGTGAACCTCCAATCCAGAGTGATTTAATAGACAGAGATATTAGTTAACCTGCCCTATGTCATTTGGCATATTTTATTAAGTTCAAATGATGGGAAACTACACATATGTGCAGTCGTACTTGCTTTAGAGAATAATAATTGTGTGGGGTCACTCACTTACTGAACCAGAGCTAATTGAAGAAGGCCACCCTCCTGCTGCCATTATTTCCAGCATCTTCTTGTTTGGAGGCGCTACACTTGGTCCGTGGTCTGACAGGATCAAATTTAATTGGTCTTAACGCAAGAAAGCTGTTGCAGGAAAGGGATTAGTAGAGCTCATATGAAGCCTCGCTATTGTTGCCGCTGCTGGTAGCTGCTGTTTGTGCTAAACTGTTGGTCCCGATAAAGATGCGGAGCAATATCTATAGGATATGATGCCAAGATGTTAGTTTGATGTTCTTTAGGCTGATGGCTGGCTTTGCTCCAGAAGCATCTAATCCATCAAATGACAGGCATCATCAACGAGAAAGGGTCTGCTCAGCCTGACCCTTGACTTCAGCTCGGTGTGTTCACACTGACAGCTTGCACAGAAGCCTTTCCAGCAGGACATCATCTTTTCTCACTACAGATCCACAGCTGAGGGCCTATGTACATCCACCAATCAGTCATGGTTTTAGAACATTATTTCCTATCCACATGATTCAAGGATATGGACAGTGGTGTTTCTGAGTTTTGTGGAGGATTGGGGGTCTGCCTGTTCAACTGAAACACCCCTGGATGTGAAAGTTCAGTCACAGCATCCTAGATTGTTAATCCTTTTGTACTGATCTGAACGCAGAAAAAAGTGGCGGAACCCAAAAGACGAAAATACAGTTGTACAGGAACTGCGTCCCGCTGCGTTCCGGCCCACTTCAAGCATTTATATTAGGGGTGGAGACAAATACAAATACGGTATTCGGATTGGCACAAATAACGTGTTTTTTACGAATACGGTATTCGGACAAATACCTTAAAAAATATTTGTATTCGGGAAACCACGCCCCCAGTACACGTCCCAGGCTCGAGTTCGGGAATAGATACTCCTTTCCAGTGCCGCCAAGGGGGGCATTAGAAGGCATCGACCCCCCTACCGGTTTAAAAGCCAATTCGAGATATTCGTTCCACCTTAAAAGCTGCTCTACAGGCGGCAATATCGCCATTCCTTTACCTCTGTAAATTCCCCCTACAGGCGAAATGGCGCTATGGCAGCCTGGAGAGCAGCATTTAAGGCAGAACGAAAAAATCAGCCAGCAAGCGGCAAAAACCATAAACTCACCACCCCCCACCCCGGTCCACGTCCAATAGTGCCCGCCCAGGCACTACGAAAACAAACCCCTTAATTTTACCCCTTAATATAACCTTAATTTTTTCCTTCATTTCCAGGAAAGTAGAGAAAATTAAGTGGAAAAGTGCACAGATTAAGTCTGATTAAGGGGTAAAACTACTGAATTTTTCCCTTATTGTTTAAATTAGCCCCTTAAATAACTGAGCCTCCTGAAAAAATTATGTTTAGGATTAAGGGGTTTCCACTCATACCTTAAATCCACTTTTAAGGTCAAATTAAGGGAACGGTTTACAAATTAATGGTCACTTAATACAAATTCAGGTTTTTGGCATATTTTCAGGGGTAAATTAAGGTAGAGTTAAGCATATTTTAAGTACATTGTGTTTCTGGTACTAGGTAATTCATTTTTCTTTGATTCTTTGTTTCAGACTTTTTATTTGAGTTTCATTAGACTTTATACTAAATTATTTTGTCTCTGTTTCTGTATCTTGGTGTGTCTGTGCATTAATATCATAAGCAATTTTCTCTGGGATCTATAACGTCTTTTGATTCTGATTTATTCCCTTATTCGTACTGCTATAAAATGCTCTCCGCCATTACAATGTTCTACAACAGTTTTCTCATTCGCAATCTTCTAAACTGTTCACATATATTGTCTGTTTTACAGTGTTCTAGGTTATGAACAATCAATCAGATCTTCTTTTTAAATATTTTAAGTATTTTTCAATATTATACCCAGCAAACACTGCTCAAGAACGGGCTCCTCAATCTCATTGTTCTAGAATGTCCTCTCCTATTCTCACGGTTCTAAAACGCTCTCTCCCATTCTCACTCCTCTAGGAATCCCTCACACATTTAAACTCTTTTAGAATGTTTTTGGTCATTCATGCTTTTAGACTCTGGTTCAGTTCATTCATCCGGTCTAATTCTGTAAATGTGTATACATGCTGGGAAGCATGGGCGGGGATACCAGTAGGTAAAGTAACTTGTATATGACAAACACACATCGCAGTGTAACCAGAATGTGGATCAATACAGCCCAACAGAGACACCGGGCTATTTTTGATCTCAAAAATGCATCAATATGGTTTCACTGGCCTTCACCACCTGAGGCAAGGTGAACGGCACAGACATCAATCTGTTCATTTGTTTACCTGAGAAAATTGCAAAAGCAACTAGACATGCAAGGCCAAGAGAGTCAACAGCAAACCAGAGGTGCATTGCTTACACAGTTATTGAGGTTAGACCCACTGTTGTGATGTGCAGCGATCATTAAACACTGACTAAATAGACACAAAGACACACAAATACATCAAATCTCCTCAAATACTTGGACTAATGACACAGCTGGGAACATGAGCAGCTGCCCCTCTGTTGACCATGGTTGATATGGTCAGTTCAGCTGTATTACTGCTACACATTTTGATCAGGTTACTTCACACGATGAACTCCAAGTGCTCCACTTAGATATTTTATCTTGGGGAAGAGAGACACAGAACAATTTGTAAACACATTTCCAAGATCTGTCATGGATTTCTTTTTATTCATAAATGTATCACGTTTGAGTTTTGCATAAATGCATCGCGTATTGGGTTCGTTCTACTTGTCTGCGCTCCTTTGAATTTTAATTCCATTCACAGTCATTCACACTGTCCTGAAACGGCACGTGCTGCGTGCAGTGTGGCTGCTTTCTGCTTATTTAATTAGGTTTCATCCATTTAAATATAACTCGTGTGTGACACTGATACACTTATAATGATTTCCAAGTCATCCATGTTTACCTATTTTTTAGATGCCCCTCTCATTTTCTGTTCTCTCCTCTCTCTCTTTCTCTCTCTCACTCTCTCTCTATTCTTATACTGCCGCCAGACTACACTGTTTCATCCCCTGCTGTGATTTTAATGAACATAATGACAGAGGCCTCAAAAGACACATATGGAGATACATGAGTGATAATGGAAGTGCTAATGTGAACACAGGAAAGTGATAATTTCTGTAAAAATGACTTAAGTATTATTTGTTTGGGCTCACATGCTCACTCCAAAAATATTTCAGAGCCCAAGAAACATCTAACGACTGATAAGGTTTTCTTTTACAGTCCCTTAAGTTCAGTGAATTAACTGGGGAAATGTGAGACACAAACTTGGTAACTGGTACCTGGCAGTCCGGCGTCATGGGCGGGCCTTAGGGGGCCGTGCCCGCCCTCGGACTTACTTGGGCCCGCCCTGGGAATACGAGCCGTCCGCGATTCGTCCGGGATTTTGAGATAATCTGTGTCTGGATTTTGAGATAATCTGTGTCTGGTACCGGTCTGGTACTAGGTAATTCATTAGTTGTTCCAATATTATTTTAGGTAAAATTATGTTAAGCTATGAAATTTTATACCTAAATTACCCTGGCGAATACTGTTGATATGAAGTAAATAAAGGCCATATTACAATATTTAGTGCTTATAATTTGTCGTATTTCTGTATCATGTTCAAGCTGGGAAGCAAATCGGATAAATGTAGTTTGTGGGATACTTATATGGGGTAAAAACCTGTTAGTAAAAAGACACAAGAATCTTTTATAGTATGTACTTGGATATGGAGTGCAAAAGAAATCAACGATGTGTTTTTGCTGGGAAGTTTCCATTTATTTTCCTGCCAAAACATGTGATTTCACAGTAGAATTTGGTTTGAGTGGTTCTACTGGCCACCTTGCTTTTCTATATAATTCTTCATCTTTTAGATATTTTACTACAGGTATAATCTGCTTAACTGCTAGAATATTTTGGGTTTTTCAGTGAAACAAGCCTGGTAAATGTGTGAGATACAAACTACAAAGTGGTAATCACAGGTGGTAATCATTTACCAG
>JBBMFX010000035.1:13733862-13747294 GCA_037832545.1 Rhabdalestes septentrionalis | reverse complement strand
GCCGTGCCCCGCCTTCGGACTCACTCGGCCCCGCCCCCTGGGAACACGAGCCTAAACACTCGTCACCGATGCGCCGAGATGCGCATAAAACATATCGACCCGAAACGAGCCGATAAAATGTGTCGCCGCCCCAAAGGTCCGTCCACGAATCCGTGTCTGGCGCCGCGTCTGGGTACGAGGGGAAATGTTTTTGCAAAAAACATGCATTAGCCGCACCGTATTATTAGCCGCAGGCTTCAACATTTGAGAAAATTTTGGAAAAAAGTAGCGGCTCATAGTCCGGAATCTACGGTATATGACAATGTTATAAATAGTATTGCAAACGGGACAACGTACTAATGACTGTTTGCTTGGTGCTTTTTGTCTGTCTCTCTTCCTCTGCAGTCTATCCTTGTCCTCTGTTCAGTGTGCGCTTCAGAGAGCCACTCTTTGGCCAAATTAACAACAGCATCATGAGGCTGCTGGTGGTAGGACTCTCTTTTTGATGCTGTGCATTTACATGGTAGAAGGATAACTCCTGATCTGGTTCTGTTCTGGTGTGATTCTTAGGATTTTCGCTTCTTCCGTTACACATTGCCAGTAGTGACGGGCATGATGGTCGATTTGGAGGCACGGAGCACTTGCATCACGATCCCTAAAACCCGGCATGCTGAGGTAATCAACCCCATTATGGGAAGCGTGAAGCTGTATCTCAGATCGTGCTCGGTTCTCATTGACCCTCAGAGCTGTAGAGTTCAGGCATGTTGCTGTTCTATTTAAATGTAATTGCAGATTGCCATTATTACATGATTAGTTAGTAATAAATAATCATACAAAATAACCTTTTACTTTTCTTTTTACCACTTTTATTTGTCTGTTGTTCAACATCAATAGACAAACAAAACATCAACTTTTCATCAAATTCAAATGATAATACAATACCTAATCAAGAACGTAAATGCGTATTGAACTGACAGTAGAATTTCCTCAGTTGTTTATATGAGCTATTAGTAGGGAACTCTTTGTGTCTAATTACACCGTGATTTCGTTTTCACTGCTCTTCTCAAACTTGGCGCTGTGTCTCTGTCTAAATTGAGTGTAAGGCACCATCCCTGAACATCCTGTACCGCTGTACCCCTTGCAGCTTCGCGCAGCAGCTGTGATACTGAGTCACTAAACCAGGTTATGTGTCTCCTCTTGCTGCTCTCTCAGCTCCTGAAGGCGCTGAATAAGTCAAACGAGAGAGTGCTGGCTTTGGGCGCCTGCTTTAATGAGCGTGCCGACTCGCACCTCATCTGTGTGCAGACTGCAGACGGACAGTACCAGACACAGGCAATCAGTATCCACAGCCAGCCACGCAGGGGTGAGGAGCACACACACACACACACACACACACACACACACACACAGTACAAAGGTCCTGACACCAGAGCAAACACACAATTGAGGAGATACATACACACATACACTGCCAGTCAAAGGTTTGGACACATCTCGTCGTTCAATGTTTTTTGCTTGTTATTTTTATTTTCTACTTTATACATTGTAGATTGATAAAACAAACAAACAAAATGATGAAGGAACACATGGCAAAAAAGGGTCTGTTCTGTAATAAGGAAATTATGTATTGTTGTTCTTTTACTTAGTTAAGTGGTTCTGCCGTAATGTGCAGTAGAACCGTAATGGAACCGGATCAGTAACTGTGTACCGACCCGACCATCACAACTGCTGATCCAAACGCAAGAAATTTCACAAATGAACGCTTGAGGAAGAAACACCTGTTGATTAAACACCTTCCATGCCAAGAGTGTGTAAAGCTGTCATCAGAGCAATAGGCGATGTTTTCAATATTAATCTACAATGTAGCCAGTAATAAAATCAAAGACAATCGTTGAATGGGAAGGTGTGTATAAACTTTTGACTGGTAGTGTATGCACATGTAGGTTTGTTTACGTATGTCTTTATACATCCTGTCATTTGTTTACATTTGAATCCCCCAATCCAATGAATTTTTTCCCTTTAGAAAACAAATGAAACATTTTACCACATCCTCTACAGAAAACACACTTAAATATGTGCTTTTCTGGAAACTTTAGTTCAACGTTTGTGTGTATTTCTTTAATACTGGGGGAAAAATACAACTTGAGATTTGCCGTGACTTTCAGCACAGACCACATTTTATTTTCACAATTAACCTTTTTTTTTTAAATTAAACTGTAAATGTGTATTAAAACGTGCCGAATTGTGTTCCCTAATTATTCTCACTTAGAAAAATAAACTAAATATCTAATTTGACCAGCTGCACCCAAACATTTCCATACAACTGTGTAAGTGTTTATATGCAATTTGTCCCATATATAAAAAAAAAATGTATAAAAGTACTTAAATGTAATATGTCCCATACGTTTTATAAATATGTAAGTACATATATTTAATGTTTCATTTTTAAAAAATAAACATTTAAGTACTTAAATGTAGTAAAGCACATTCATTTTCTAAAGGAATGTAGGAACTTATATGTCAAATGTAATAACATGTTTCACGTGTAAGGACTTACGTAATACTTCCTATGTGTGATATATTTGTGGTAACTGTATATAATAAACCGTCTAATCTAAACACAGCGTGCATGTTTCCAGTAATATTGATCTGTCTCCATCAGGGGGCGCTACCAGTACAGTTCAGAGACTATTGATGACTTTAGCTCCATGAAATGCAATTTAACTTTCTGTAGGTCCCTCAATTCAACTTAAATTTTAAGATTTGTCATTAAATGTGAAAACGATGTAATTGAACTTTATTTATCATTTAAATTTACTTAATTGATTGTAATATATTAATCGTTATATGAGTAATCAGCAGAAAGGGTTAAACTGATTCTTAAATTTGATGTTGTTGTTGTTGTTTCTTTTCAGTCACTGGCTCCTGCTTTTTTGTATTCAGTGGAGCCCTGAAAGCCTCTTCAGGATACCTGGCCAAGTCCAGCATCGTTGAAGGTTTCCTGTTTGAATTCTTTGTTAGAGTAGTTGGTTTCAACTTGAATGTGGAATACGTGGATCTACACGTTGGTGGTTTTATGGCTGAGGTTTGCATACGCTGCTTTTGAGGAGATGTGGGAGGACACAGGTTTTATGCGGGATGGACAAATCCCCACATTGAATTTTAAATCAGACAGTAGGATGGTAAATTGCAGACTGTCAGCTTTAATATGAAATTTCGTATAAAATGTACATCTGTTTCACAGACTTTTTACATAGGCTCCCCTTTCCTACTACTCTCACTGTACGTAACGGAGCAGCCCACATGTTTCTTGGCCAGCTTGGACCTTGCCTTACTGCTTTGTCCATAATAAAGTTAATAAAATACTCAGAGTGGAACATCTGTAGCCACAGAAGTCTCAGAATCTCACATAAATAGAAGGAAACACCTGCTTGACCTCATCAGGTTTTCTTTAAGGTGTAAGTTCCGATAATCCTCAAGAACACGATGGTCAGTTTACAGTTCACATAGAACAGCAACAAGATCCTGCAGAGCAGAGATGGCCACATCTGGTCTTGACATGCTGGTGGTAGTTTCTCCTCAAACACACTCACTAAAGCGGGCAGTGAACAGGTGTGTATGAGCAGAATCTCCGGATTACCAGGACTGGATTTGGGCTCCTCTGCGTTTAGTGCAGTGACTTATGGACAAATAAGAGAGATCGAGGTAGTGAAAGAAGGAAACGACCATGATCCAAACGTTCCACTGCCTCTGTCTACCAGCCAGAATCTGAACAGAACTGAACTAAAACACTCAAAACTAATTAAAAACTAAAAATGGCCACAGAACTTTACTGCAAAAGACAGAATCCAGAGTCAGGCGATGACTGCGGGTCACACAGTGTAGATGAATCTTAAAGAAATTCCACATATGGTATTTAAAAAAAAAAACCCTTCACATATAGAGGGAAAATGGCCATTTCTGGGTTTTATTGGACTTTTTTCATTAAGAAATGCTCGAGGTAAATGCAGCCTTGTTCTGGCTATTTTAAAAACAACGTTTCGAATGTGTAAAATATATTAAGATAAGATAAGCCTTTATTAGTCCCACAATTAAGGCTTATCTTATCTTATCTTAATATATTTTACACATTCGCAACTTATTGCTTTGTAAAACACGGATAGTTACTGGATAGTTCTTCCATAAGTTAATTATTTGGGCAAAATACGTCAAGCTACTTCAAGACAGTTTTTTTTTTTGTGCCATCTGGTGTTGAAGTGGTACAAAAAAAGTGATGTCACATTTAAAGTAATGTTATGGGTACAACTATAATTATTCCATATTTCACACCCACTCCTGTAATAACTCACACAGATGGTTAGTGTTATTGAAGTACTGGTGATGTGCATATTATACTCAGAATTCTGTGGCAGAACACTGCTGGGGCTGTTTAACAGGTCACACATTTCTCCAGACATGGTTCATGATGTCTATTTATTGGAGAGCTTGATAAAAGCACTGATTATGTTCCCTCTGTCTTCTGAAATGAACACGCTTGGTATAAAATGGGTACAAGGTCAAATTAGAGCCGGCATTCTAATTTTTAAAGGTATATTTTGCCAAGACAGGTTTGATGTTTAAATTTTACTTTTTTTTTTTCTTTACTTTATTTCCGCTCTGGAGATATGAGGTTATGTTTCCACTGACAGGTCTTTGGTTAAGTGTTTCAAACTCATCCATCCAGTTTGAGACACAATATGACTTACTTTGAGTGAGAAATTTACACCAATTTTCCATGTAGAAGAATGCTGCAGGGATCCTTTTTAGAAAATAGGCTCTGTTTTCACTCCTCAGGGGTTCTGATCTAATTTATTTATCGTTTTGTGCAAATGACTGTTAACATCTTCCCGTAAATCACTCCTAAACCACATCACCAAATATGAGACATCTTATTGAACATGTGGTTTCAGCAGATTGAGAGTTTTTGGGGATGTACTGACAGGATGTTTATTCTAGTGTTACACTGATATTGTAGGCTCTGTTCTCAGTTGAAGAAGCTAAATTCCAACACCGGCTGTCTTGGCCTCTAGGCAAAATTGTGTAAATAAGATTTTTTGCCTAACCATCCTCTGAAGCTATTTGGAATTGCTAATGTATGGCTCTCTATAATTACCCGTATCTGTTCATTTCAGATGGCTTGATGGTGCAGGTAACCATGGACACCATGCAAGAGCTGCGGCGGGCTCTCCGGGACATGAGAGACTTTACCATCACCTGTGGAAAACTCCATCAGTCAGACAGACAGGAATGTGTGCATATTCAGTGGCAGGACGAGGAGCTTCGCTTCAATAAGGGGTGAGAGGCTGGGCTGACGGTGCTTATGATTGTTGTTTTAGAATTCACCTGACAAATAATCCCATGATATGACCTCACAGGAGTCAATGACCTTGTAAACATTGACTGTACCGGTAGTTTTACTGCCCCTTCACTCACCCTTCTGTCTCCGCTGCTCTGACTCACAGCATAATCAGCCCCATTGATGGGAAATCTATGGAATCCATTACTTGCTTCAAGACACACCAGCGTTTAGAGTATCGAGCCAATGGAAAGGTTATACGCTGGACAGAGGTGAACACCTACAAAACTGCTGCTGCTGATCTTATCTGCCTTTTATGGAGGTGTATAATCAAAGTGGCCCTCTCTGGCTCTGCAGGTGTTCTTCCTTCAGAGGGAGGAGCAGTCGAACGGGCCGAACGGTGATGCTAACTATAACCGCCTGACGGAACGACTGGCGCGGGCCTTCTGCCTGGCGCTGTGCCAGTCTCTGAGCCTGCTGAAAGAGGATGGCATGACCAAACTAGCCCTGCGGGTCACATTGGATGGGCAGAAGGTGAGAACATGGCAAAGAAAGTAGATTTTTCACTTCAAACACTCTACCATTCAGCTGCTGTGAATCCCTATTGGCTGTAGAATTGTAATCGCACAACTGATATTTGTTTCACATCTGCACACACCCTTTATTTTATTTCTTTATTTTTCGTAAAATCTTTCTTTTTAATCTTTACATATTTTAATGTTACTCTTTAATCTTTAATTTTATCTCACTTTTACTTATTTACTTTTATTCCGGCATTTGTTTGTGGACGGCAAAAAAAGTATTTAATTGCACAGAGAAATGCGATTTCTTTTGTGCACGTGACAATAAACACTTTGAATCTTGAAGCTTTGAATAGAAAACCACAGATGTACAGTGTACATCAGAATTGGTCAGTTACTGTTTTCACCTTCCAGTAGATCACACAGCCAGCGTTAAGAATCTTCTTTGAGTCTTACTGGCTTATTTTCTCTTTCCTGTTTGATGCTGAGACACAGAACATCTATTTTTAGATGAGAATTTAGCATTAATGTGCTTAATGATCAGAAAGTGAGTGATATGTAACAACACTAGAGGGTCACATTAGTCCATATTCTTTACTTCAAGTAGAGCCATTTCACTTGATGACAGATTCATTAATACCACTGTTCATGCAGCGGATACACCGTGTGCAGACTGCACGGAGATGGGTTGTGTTGGGCGTATGATTGGTACCTGTCCCAATTACCAGCAAGTCCAAGACAAGTCCGAGATCATAGAACAATGGTCTCAAGTCTGGACTCGAGTGTGACAGCCCGGCTGTGGGACAAAATGTGCTACAGCATGGCTGCCTTTAGTAAGAGGAGCTGTGAAAGCGAGACTGACAGCTCTTTCCCAATTTAGATAACTTTATACGGTGAAAAGACTAATCCTGCCGTGTAGTGGGTGTAACCGCAGGGACTCCTGCCTGCAGTGCGTGCATAGACTCTGCTGATATTGATCTAGAAATGCTCAGCATTAGAGAGACGTTTCGATTTGACTGATCATTTAAACTAATACTAGGAAGAACTGAATGCTACAATATCCGTATTTCAATCATTTTAATCTTGGCAAATTTAAAAACACATTTTATTAATCACTTTTATTAATCACTTTTACTACTGACACTTTTCCTAGTGATTAAACAAGGATAATAACACTTGCATTTTCCTAGTATAATCATTCTGATAATCTGTAGTTGAATCTGAATTATCTGTAGCCCTCTAGTTCATATAAAGCTTTTAAGTAGACATTTCTATCAATTACACTTTTAATAAACTTTATTTTCTCCTATTCATATATTCATCACCAAAGAAAATGAAGAACAAAGTACAATTTAGAGGCAGCAGAAACTTCAGCAGACTATGCTGTACAGTAAACGCTTAACAAAAAATAATAGAGCAAAACTCGATTCAAGAAAAGACAAAAGCACTAGAAGAGCAGGAGGAGATGAATTAATTAAATACATTGTTTTGTTTGAACAAAAGTTTGTATTTACACTTTTTTTCAACTTTTACATTTAAAAAGAACAGCTAAACTTGGTATTGTAGTAGAATCGTGAGATACATTTTTCATTAGAAATTTTATTTGAAAAAAAAACAAAACATTTGCACTAATTGTAAGTTTTGAGCGATTTTTTCCCCTTGTACTTCGAAAGTCACCTTTTTGGATATGCAACTTGCAGAATGTTAGTGTTTGGACACTGTATTTACTCCACACGATTTACATGTGCAAGTGATTTGAATGAGAAAAGATCTTTCTTTGAGGGAGAATCTGAGCAAATAAATGAAACAAATCACATTAAACTACAAAACATTTAACTACTCTAATAATTTTAGGATAGTTACAATAGAATTAACATCCAGATTGGGTCAAGTGCCGCTCAAATCTGGAGGCAGATGATCATTTTAGATTGAATACGACAGTTATCGCTTGATTAAGTGGATTACTCCAAAAAAAAAAAACTATGAAAATTATGAGAAAAAAAATAACTTGATGGATAAAACATCTGGTGTCATTTTACATTTTTAATCTACACACCTGTCATGTTTTAGCGCCAGTTAAAAATAATTACTTGAATAAAATCGAGTCAAAGCGGACTGTCAAATAGATTCTTTACATACAGGCCACTGTCCTTTATGTGTGTAATCCTGGAGGTGTTTTAGTTGGAGCTGGATGTTCTGTTCGTTTCAGATGGAGTTCCTGGCAGGCAGTAATGGCCAGACTCTGCCGCTGCGCTACCAGGACAGCCTCAACCAGTCTTTAACCGCAGTCGTACAGAGCGTCTCCCAGCGCCAAGGACACGCTGCCCTGCAGCTAGAGCTCATTTTCTACATCCTGGAGGACATCTCCTAGAGAACGCCTGCTGGACCCCCCACCTCACTACCATCTGTCTGGCCATCCGTCCTCAGCTGGATGAAATGGAAGATGCACTGTGCCAAAGGTGTCATGCAAATCCCACCCAAAACAGCTCTCGCTTTTTAGGTGGCTTGGAGAAAAGAGCAGATTTACAGTAGTATTGCTGAACGATCTCCATATCTCTCCCATACATCTGTGTGAGGGTTCTAGTTCTAGATTCAAGCCAGTTTCATTCATTCTAAAATAAATCATGTTAAAAAAAATATTTCACCAGCAGGAACCGTTCTGTTGCTTTATAGACGAAGTAGCATTATCTGTGCGTGTTTAGGGGCCATACGCAGTTTTCTGAAATGGCTTTGGGCCTAGAAATAACATGCATGTTGTGCAAAAACATATAGGGGGGGGCAAAAAAAAATACCAAAGGCATCTGAAAATCATCTTTGCTTGAATGATAATTCGCATGACCTTAAACTGGAGCAAGTTCTTTTTGATGCTAACGATTTTGCTGCATTCATAGGTCTTCCATGACTTAATATGGGACATTTCACTTTGAGCCTGGTTTGCAATTATACAGGTCCCTTCCATATGTGTCACTGTACAAATACTATTCAACTCTGCGGCTGTACAAACATCGTCTACTCTTCCACATGAAGCTGAAAAAAAAATGGGTGTGGCCTGACCTCTGCCCTATATTTTCCTGCCGCCAAAAAGGGAATTAAAAAGCTGTTGTACTTCTGGAGCAGTAAACGAAAATCAGATTTAGTTCAATATCCACTAAATAGACTGCAATTCTTTCTCTTTCTTTGAGTGTACCCATTGACCCCACATTCTGATTTCTGCTTACTGTTACTCTCTCTCCCTCTCTCTCTCTCACACACACACACACACACACACACACACACACACACACGACGTAGGATGCTTGCTGAATGGCCAGCTGTGCATTAGAGCCTCGTTTGGCCCTTTCAGATGAAGGAGAATGGAGGTCTTGTTTACATCCTACATGCTTGACATAACTGAGATTACAAAGACAACACAAAGCATGCAGTGGGTACGCACTTGCAGAAACAAAAGGGATGTTGCTCAACCAACTGATTCAGAAGTAACAGTTCAGGCTGCCCTGAACCAACGGAACCAGCGATAAAGAACCACAACCCACGTATCGGGAATTAAAGGCATTTTGAAATAATGTACGATACGCTGAAGAAATGTGAGGACAGTCTTTAAAGATGTTGAACAAGTATGCTAATAAACTCAAGAAAACAAATATTCATATGGTCCCACATTAAGATGGAATTTATTTGAAGTCAACATTCTTGAGTAACAAAAATTCAGAACCCTACTGTATCAATCCCATTAGTTTTGACAGTAAACCTACAGTATTTACAGTTGAAGCTCAAATGGACTTATAAGAACTATATATGGTGTCTGTCACCGTGGGCTCTGGGGGGGTGGGGTGGGGTGGGGGGGTTATGGAGTGCATTAAACTCTGCTCAAGTGAAGCTGAGCAACATCAGTGAAGAATAATTTCTATCAACATCTTTGCTCTTCTCTTCATACATCGTGCTCAATAATTATTTTCTTTTTAGATTAACAATTAAAATCATAAGAATACAAACAGGGATCCCAGACGTATTCATCTCCCCATGTATTTGTGCTTTAAAACTACAAAATAAAGGGAAATGAAAATTACACAGTGAGAAAAACAGTCGCAAAACACTCTTTGGAATCCATGGCGTTTTGTGCAGGCACTCGTGGTCATGCGTTTTGGATGTTTTCCTCTCGCCCACTTAGGCTTTCTTCATCTTACCGCTGTGGGCTGTTCCATTCTCGTGGTGCTTCTTCCCATTAGTCAAGCCATTCTCATGGTGCAGACCGGTGCCATTAGAAACTACTGAAGCACCATTGGCAACAGCTCCATTGGACAGAGCACTGTTGGCCTTGCTATCCAGGTCCAGCTGTTGGGCGTTCTTGGGTAATCGCTTGCCCTTCACGTAGGCCTGGTACCAGAAGTTGGAGAAGAGGATGAAGAAGAAGGTGCCATACATCCAGATGAGATGGAGAATGACAGGCAACTGATAACCACAGCTGTCCATGAAGTAATACTGTGTAGCATGAAGGGACACCAGCACAAACTGTGTCTAGAAGCAGACAGAAAGACATCATCCAGTCAAGCATAAGAAAATTAATTTGAGGCCAATGAAAAGACTTACCACTTCCACCTTAATTGTGCTGGACCCTAGCCTTCTGAGATGGGAGATTATGACATCTGGTCTGGAAATGCAGTTCTTAACTCCATTCCTTGCCCTGCATAGTTAGATTCCATCCCGTACCACCATGTCCAGCCAGGGGCGTAGCACACAGGGAGGGTGGGGGGCGTTTCAACTCACCCACATTTGTTGAAACGTGATTTACCCCCCCCCTTTTTTTTCAGATTAAACTGTATTAAAGTGATTAAATTGGATTTATAACTTGGCTTGCCTATCTCAGAACACCCCCACTTTTGGAAAGCTTGATACGCCCCTATGTCCAGCACATCCACTTTGTTAGCAGGCCCTCTTTGATCTAGATCAAGGGTGTTGAGGTTCACTAAAGTAATTGAGAGCAGTGGGCCACACACTCTGCAATTTCTATTCTCCTCCCAACATGGCTCTCCAAGTAAGCACACAGGCCTGTGTTGAAGTGGACGTGTTTGAGTAGGAAAATATTAAGAACAAGTAAAGGGTAAAATATGTATAGGAAAAATTGAGTGCTTTGTGTGGATGCACCGCAGCCAACTGCTTTTGTCTCCTGCCATGTTCAGCCGTCAAGAACACCTGGGCCAGAGCCACCAGGAACAATGTAATAAGACTCAGTTCATAAAATTACCAGCTGGATTGCCGTCATGTATTTCTTCCACCAGAGGTACTTCTGGAATTGGGGTCCTGCAGCTGAGAGGCCATAGTAGAAGTACATGATCACATGAACGACAGAGTTGACCATGGCATGAAACGACCCCATTCCACCTGCACAGGCATTCAGACATAATCCCATTTAATTTCTTTTTTCATGCCCAGTAATAATTTTCAATCATGCAAGCAGTAACGAACATCTTAGACTTCATATCTGAGCCACTCACCAGGAGCGAAGCTGACACCCCACCACCAGGTCCAGGGCATGAAAGAATGATGAAAAATGTGTAGGAATGTAATTTGACTGTGTTTTTTACGCAGCACAAAGAAGACCTAAAAAAAACAAACCCAAAAACAATTACATCAATATCTGAACAAAAAATTAAATGCAAAAAAATTAAACGGGTATAAAAAGGGATCTTACTGTATCCATGAGTTCGATGAACTTTGAGAAGAGGAACAACCAGGCCACTCTTACCATCTATAAATAAATACAATTTAAAAAGGAGCTTTAGAGAGCTCGTCCTCAGCATGTACCACAAATCAAACATCTAATATAGAAATGTCCGGTATTGACAAATTCTATATTCGGTGTGGTTATACTGGTCTTAGGCACAAAAAAAGTAATCTCTTACCCTCAGCCCCTGAGGACTGTCCGAGTAATCAACAGGGTCACATCTCCAAGTATAGCCTGTGAGCCACCCTGACATCAAGAACTAGAGGGAAAAGGTCCAGTTTCGTTGGAGAGAGTAGGGAATAGATGATCCAGAGCATTGAATTTTGACAAAACAAGAGCAGAAGAAGCATATGTATAATTATTGAATATTTCAGAGTGTTCTTTTGCCTCACCTCATACACAATGAAGCTAGACAGAAAAACCAAGGAGAAGTTGTAGAAGATCATAGGCCCTTTCAGCTGGAAGGGTTTGCGATTGGCCATTATCCGAGGGCCTGCGTACATTACAAAGAAGATGTAGACGAGTAGAATTGCGGACATGTGGACTGGACTCTCCATCAGCGGATATCCCCTTAGCCGTGGGTCTGAGATGGAAACACACCAAACCACAAGACACATTTAGCGATCTTAGCAAGATCAAACATCCTGATTCAAATATAGCTTTTGATGATGAAAGGCTCCTCTCTTCTAGAATGGTCCTGACAGTCAACACATACATGCTCCTGTCCACACAACAAACACGGACATTTGGAGTATTTATTACTATTTTAACGTGAAAATGCATGATTATAGATCAGGTGTGATTTTTGTTGTTTAATTGGGACAACAGTATCAAAACTTATTTCCTGCCCACTCAGTTCAAGGCATCAACACGGTTCAGCACAGCAGTTTTATATTAGAGTCAAGGCTAGGTAAGTGAATCTAACTTTTATAGTTTAGTGCGTGTACACTATATTTTTATTGTTAGGGTATTGAGAGCAGCAGGATTACTCTTGTTTTCTAATTATTATTTTTAAGCTACGAGTTTTATAGGAATGTAACAAATTTGGGGCATAATACAGCCTACAGTGCTGAATGTTTTATGAATAGCCTCAGATGCCCAGGTCTTATGATGCCCTGATTCATGCTGATTAGGAATTCCATACACTTGTTAAACTACACAACAGCTGCTGCGAAAGAGGCGTGGACAGATTTAATTAAGTTTAATTTAAAGTTTGGTTTATTTTGTGTACCCCAAAACTAAGTGGCCAAAAAGAAATGTCCAATATGTAAGCAGCGAAGGAGTATTCCTCTTTTATGACGTTTCTTCAGGAAATGGACACATTGTGTACATACCTCTCCATTCTAGGATTTTATTATACAATTCCAGCACTCTGTCTGTGGTGCCCTCCAGCATTTTCACCAGCTTCTGCACTACTTATGGCTAAGAAAATAAACCTGGGGGGGAAAAAAGAAAGAAAACATGTTCAGGTCCAAGCAATAGATCAGCAAAATGCAAATAATTATCCTTTATTAGATCGTCTCCTCAGGAAACTTTGAGCTTTTAAACAATGAACGCTCTCTCAAAGAAACCGGAGAGTGGAGCCAGTGTGAATGATCCTAATGACCTGCATGCTGAAGCCATGTGATACGCCTGCCTGGAAAAAATTGAGCATGAGGTTAACTAGTGACTCTGGCTGTTCTTTCCCTCACCCAGATCCCTCCTCCCTCTAAACATCCCTTCCTTTCTTTCTCTAGGCCAACATGGCCTGATGCTGACAGGGAGGAGCTAGAGCAGGGAGTGGGGGAAAGAGAGCAGAAACAGAGTGTGTGTGTGTGTGTGTGTGTGTGTGTGTGTGTGTGTGTGTGTGTGTGTGTGTGTGTGTGTGTGTGTGTG
>JBBMFX010000035.1:13706874-13721292 GCA_037832545.1 Rhabdalestes septentrionalis | reverse complement strand
AGGCGGGAGTAGCAGAGGCTCCAGGTTTGCTTCCTCTTCTGTCAAATAGCCTAAATATTATCTTCAGAACATTGCAAATATAGTTTGCCCAAATTGAAATATGCACGTAATTCTATGTTTGATTTAAACAAGGTTCCTCTATCAGCATTAGCTAGCAACAGCTCATTAGCATAGAAGCTATCTAATGGTGAAGAAATGTGTATGTTGTGTTGTATCTCTAACTGTATAAGGTAGGTAACACTGTTGTGTACAGTCGTCCAGCCAGAAAAGTCAACTGTTTTTAAATATCATTCTATACCTCCATTCCTATGAGCAGCTGAAAACAGTTGCCCTCTCCGGCTAGTAGAGTAGTCAGAATCAGAAAACTTTATTCATCCCGGTTGAAATATCAGCTACTTTACTGAAGCTAGTGAGCTGTGATGGACCGCTATCTCCACAGCTGACTATATGTATGTACTATATATATATATATGCTTTTGTAACGTCCATTTAAGGAGCCACAAAAACCTAATTTGCTCTAGGTCTATTAAGGCATATTCTTGTGGCAGCATGCATCATGCATAATTGTAGAAACGTTGTTTGACCGGTTGATAGAAATGACAACCTAAAATGTTCCTTCATAAGAGCCTGGTGTTTTTTTATTATACTTGGTGACAGGCAGTCTTACCTTGGTGGATGGACTGTCGGTCAAAAGTGGGCTTAAGTTGTGGAACATTGTTTTACAGCTTGCAGGGATGGTGAGGCAGAGCCAGCTCCACAGCACACACCAGGTATTGGTTCTCCGTTTGTGCTGTACAAGGTTAATGAATCCAGGTTTGATTTTGTGCAAAGGTTTTTTAATTGTTTTTCTTTAGGTTAAGAGACAAAGCAATAATGACATTTAAATTACAGTTAAATAAATGTCTTATACATACAGCCTTGTGCAACCTGAAGTATATGCACCACAAGTCCAAAATATTTTACGTTTATGTATAAACAGTGACACACATTGCATCACAGGAGACTATAATCAATATTTATGGCAACAAGTAACAACTCAAAAGTATTTTAAGTCTCATATTCAACACTGACTGTAGAAAGTCTCTATTTCCTTCCTTTAGTTTGTTCATGTATTGGAACTTTGTCACAGGGTAAAATCTGTTAGCCTAATACTGCTGAATGATATCTATTCGCCAAAGCTGAGTCATTCAGAATTATGTCACGACTAACCGCTCTCGCACTTCCTGTCTCTGATAAGATTTAAAGTTAGAACTTTAAGTAGTTCTAGCCATCTAAATATAACTGTAACATGTAGTATCATGGCTGTGCTAATAAATCTGACTCTATTGGAAGCAACAGATGGACAGGGAAGCCCCAGAAAATGTAGGTCACAGTTTAGCTTTCCTGCAAAGGTCATTTCGCAGCTGGCCTCTTTTTACCTACTTGGCAGGTTCACAGCTTAGGGAACTTCAAAGACATCAAACCCTGTTATTACACAGATCTGCTTGTGTTTGTCCACGACATACAATACTGTCTACCATGAGTTTCTTTGTTTTGCTTTGAATCAGCTTGTTAGTGCAAAATAATAACTTTTGCCGACCAGATGGTCTTACATTTGGCATATTGAGAAGAGTAAATTAAAGAAATTAGAGCAAATGTGACAGACTGCAAATTGCCTACAGATACAAGGTGCATAGATAAAGGTTTTCCAACCATGCAGCATTCAGCACCTCCAGTATACTTATCACTGCCAGACCGTCTGGAATCATCTGCTCCTGTTTCTTCACTGGTTCAGGACTTAAAATTTAATAGATTGCTTTTTTAGTACTGAAAGATTTATATGAAAGTCACTGTGTGGGTTAACAAGTAAACATTCCTCTGAAACTGCTCAGTTTCAGGGTCTGAGTGAAAATAAGGTTCTTTGAAAGTCCTTCAGAAGCCTGGTAAACTGTTCCACAAGTCTACATCAAACAATACAAGAAATTCTTGTATTTTTTAATAAATTGGAATTAAATTTGGATGGAAAATAGCATGAAATCAGTACTTTTGCACAATACTGTAGCTTTAGTTTATTCAGAGGATTGTTGTGGACATTGACATGATGCTTCTTACTATTAATGTGTGTGGGTTGGTGTGTCCCTCAGACGACCAAAGATTCTTTGCCATCTGGGCCACCTGACGGCGATGCAGGCCTTCCTCCTCTTCCTCCTGCCTCCCGCTGTTCCTCCCAGACTCCTGCAGGTATGAAGATTGAGTTCACTGCTTACGAATGATTCTCTCCTAAGCTGAGCTGACTTTTAACAGTTAAAGCATTGAAACTTTTGGAGTAAAATTGTTTAATTCCTGAGATGCATTTGAATACTTGGTTTTACTTTAACGTCATTTCATGTGGTCATCTTCTAGTGGTGATGGAGAGCAGTCAGCCGGTTAACATCACAGACTCAGGTATACGGAGAAAGAAGAAACGCAGGACCCGGGCAGCTGAAAGCTCCACAGAGACATTCAGTGGTATATCTCACTGTTCTGTGCCATTTAAGAGTATCAGCAGGCAAAAAACTCATTTTTAATGATAAATGATAACTGTTTAGCCAATCAATTTTTGTTTTTTTTTGTTCCTCCAAATTTGCTCTTTTAGATCAGTGAGATTAAACTGCCAGTATGAATGATGTTTATATTTTAGATCTGTACAGACTGACTGACGAGGTGCTAGGGCAAGGGGCCTACGCTAAAGTCCAGTGCTGTGTGAACCTACAAAATGGCAACGAGTATGCTGTAAAGGTGACTCTTCACTGTAGCATCATAAAAATCATGTATATGTCATGATTAATGATTTTAATTAAGCAAATACATGCAAATTCAGGCTTTTTTCGATAATATGCTACTGTATTTGTATTCAAAAGATCATCGAGAAGGCCGCTGGCCACAGTCGGAGCAGAGTATTCAGAGAGGTGGAGACGTTGTATCAGTGCCAAGGAAACAAGTAAGATCCTTGTCTAACAATTTGCAGTGCAGTTATAAAATACATCAACAACTTATAATAACAGGATGCTGCATGCCTAGATGTGACCGCTCGGTCTGACATTTATTTTTTTGCTTTGAAAAGAGTGTTACAATACCCACAATTTGTTGCAGCATAGTACTACTGAAGATGGTCGAGGTATTAACTGCTTTGTACAACAGTATCACATAGACGCCTTTGTCAACTATGACTATACCCTATATAAGTTATCTTTGTAAAACCTGCCCCTGACTCAACTTCTCATTCTAGCTAGCTTCCATTATTCCACAGAACTTCGGCTCCATCTAGAGGAATAATAAGGGTATAATTTCACATTCAGTTTTACCACAGTTAGTCTGCAGAAAATCTGTATTGGATCAGTATTTCTATTTAGCCTACATTCCCTCTAAAGTTCTGTGCTCACAGGTGGGTGGAGGACTTGCCAATGGCAGAGAGAGCACTTATGATTTGGCCACATGTTGAAAGATTTGTCGACAATTATGAGAAAGTCCCAAAGAGCTAAGTGTCAATGTCCGCATCATACACTGTGGCCAGAGAGGCTGTTGGTGACCCCCTTTTTGAGGCAAAAGACTGATGTCCCATGAGACTATTTTAGGCACAAAAAAAGATTTTTGACTGGTGGCTCATTTGATGGAGTCTTGCCAAATCCCCTCTTGCAGCATTGCAGAAATGCCAGGATATGATATGTCCTTGATGATGGAAAAATGACTAGCAAAGACAGCTCTATACTGAACCTAATAGAATTGCTCAGTATATGCCAGTGTTTGCAGTAGCAGTTTGAAACAGTGCGTAACGAAGAGGTCAAACAACTCCATTATACATTAATGCATTCATTTGTGTTGCCTTTATGCCATTTAGCATACCTGTGACACTAAGCCCCTGTATAATCAAAGAGAAATAAAAATGACTTTACCCCTGCCACTGAAGTGTTTCATGAATTTCGGGAAAATGATTCCTTAAAAAGAGTGGGAAACCTGACCAATCTCCAGAATTTGTTTAAAGGAAATATACTTTCTAACACTTTTTGAGGTGCAAATTATGTCAACCAAGTGTTGTGATGTCTAGAGTACAAATATATTTTCACAAATGTATGTAATTTCCAAAATGATTAGTAAGGATATTCACCTTCCTGGTTTTTGTCTAATTTTGATATTGGTAAAACAGTATTACATCCCAAAGAGTCTCCTTTTAGCACAATTTAGTGTATTTTGTGCGTCGTATGTTTTCACAAAACTAGCGTAAAACAATGTCTTAAGCATTAATCATGTTTTGTTGGTTTGTGTCCTTTCACCTTAGTTTTGACTTTTTTGTGTGTGTGCTGCAATTCTGACTACTCTGAATGTCTTTCACATCATAATTATTTAATTATGCAGACTATTTAAAAGCTCTGTTTGTGTTTTGCCACAGAAACATTCTGGAACTCATTCATTTCTTTGAGGATGACAGCTGCTTTTATTTGGTGTTTGAAAAGCTACTTGGAGGTATGACTCTCTCAAACATTTATCAATTTAGATTTTTTTTATTTCATTTCTCACTTTGTTTCGTTCTCTTTCTTATTCTCCATCATTTCTACATGCTCACTTCCTCAGGCTCCATTCTAACGCACATCCAAAGGAGGAAGCACTTTGATGAAAGGGAAGCCAGTCGCGTAGTCAGGGACATTGCTCATGCCCTCGACTTCCTGCACACTAAAGGTAATGTACATTCTTTACACTCTGTGTATTTCTTTACATTGGTTGAAATTGGAGTCTGGTTAATTATATGCACTCTTATCCTGTAGGAATGGCCCACCGTGATCTGAAACCTGAAAATATCCTCTGTGTTTATGCTGACAAGGTACAGTTTTGTTGCAGTAATAATCGCAGCACTGCCAGTGTGGTTTGGTATATCTTAATGTCTGTCCAAGTTTTAAACACAACATTGATAGTGTCCTCTGTGTCAAAAGACTGGATGTATTGAAGTCTTGTTAAAATATGTGTCTTATTGCGAGTAGGTGTCTCCTGTAAAGATCTGTGATTTTGACCTGGGAAGTGGAGTAAAGTTGAGCAGTGCCTGTACTCCCATAACTACTCCGGAACTTACCACACCGGTACAAACACACACACACACATCCTTTTTTGTTTACCTTGCCAGTTGAGTCCAGAGTTTTTTTGGCTTGCCCCAGTCTTTTAATTATTTATTTCTTTAGGCAAATACACAAATTTGTGAAATAGAACTGTAGTAGGTAGTTTATTCATATATTTTACATAGATATATATATATATATAAATTCATCAATTTGGTAAATTATATTATATTTAAATGGGACATTTTATTAGGACAGCAGAACAAAATTAGTGCCCCTTTCCAAAAGGACTAAATCACTTAAAAGAAAAGCGTGAAACTTTTTCTTCCGACAGTTGTGTATACCTCTTAGGTCGAATGAGCTTTTCAGTATGGTTTTATCACATTTGTTAGCTATTGGGAAGCCTTGCTTGATTATATGTTCTGAAAGATGAATTGAGGTTTGTGATTTCCTAGTTACTGATTAAAAGTGAGGTTCACCAGAAGAGTACGAAAATAACCTTTTAATTAATGCCTAGAGTAACTCTCAAAGTGAACTAAAAAGATCAAGGCAGCAATCTGGTTGAAACGTTTTAACATTTGCTTTTAAAATCTATGCAAAAGTTTCTTGGATGAATACAGATGTTTATAATGATTAAATAACTTGTATTAGTTAAACATCTGATTTGAGACAGTCTGTGCATGTCTTAACCTGTCACCATCTTAAGGATGATCTATCCATTTTCAGTGGCATGAGGATTTGTCTTCATATCAGCATCAGATTAAATGTATTATGTAATATGTATACAGAATAATATTTTGAAAATCATGAGTCATGAAATGTTTTTAATACTAAGATTGATCATCGTTTCTCAGTGTGGTTCTGCTGAGTACATGGCTCCAGAGGTGGTGGAGGTTTTCACAGATGAGGCGTCGTTCTATGATAAGCGATGTGATCTCTGGAGCCTAGGGGTCATCCTCTACATCCTGCTTAGTGGAAGTCCACCTTTTACTGGTCACTGTGGTACCAACTGCGGCTGGGATCGAGGGGAAACCTGCCGTGCCTGTCAGGTAAGGTGCTGCACGTATGTGTGGATCTTAATCAATCACATCAACTGCAACTATGTAGTGTATAATACTTGTTTTGGCTTTCATTTCAACACATTTAAGTGAGGTTAACTGCTCCTCCTTGTGGGATTAAAGCTGACATCTGATCTGTGTGCAGAACAACCTGTTTGAGCGTATCCAGGAGGGAAAGTATGAGTTTGGTGACCGGGACTGGGCTCATATCTCAGACAGTGCCAAAGACTTGATCTCCCGGCTGCTGATGCGAGATGCCATGCTGAGGCTCAGTGCAGCACAGGTCCTGCAGCACCCTTGGGTGCAGGGGGTGAGGATGCTGCTCAATCACCTTCTCCCTGAACTTCAGTGTATTAAAGACAAGATGAAATATGTCCAGAAAGAGAAACTCAATTGTTCTAAAATAGTGGTGTGTAAAATATACGGTTCAAAGGATCACCAGAAACCTTAAAAAAAAAAAAAAAGCAGTAGAAATGTCAGTTAACTCATAAATAATAATTAATGAGTTAATGACAAGTTTTTAAAGACACAAACTTTGTCATGTGTATTGTCTGTTCGTGAAAACAAAATAACCGACTTCCTGTTTTGTTATAAAAATAATTACTCCTTGGATTCAGTGTAATACGTGTAATATGTGACGTGTTGAGTAAAAAGTAAAAATCATTTGATAGTTTTTTTTTTTTCATGCGAGGTTGTACCGGCACATTTTTGTGTAATAGAGTTGACGTGATACAAGGTTCCCACGAGTCAGGGAATTTCTGGCATATCAGGAAATTTCAGTAAAGGTGTTTCCAGACAGGAAAATTTAGGGAGTTCTATTATTTGGGAGCCAAGTCAGGGAATTCTCAGGGAATTTTGTTAATAGAATATAGTGCAGGAGCCAAAACCTGATGTGTGTTTACTTTGTTTTCCAGTGAGTGTTTCTGTTTTCCTCATAACCCCCCCTGCTCTAAGGGTGCTTTCACATAGGTGGTTCGGTTCATTTGGTCCGGACCAAGGGCAACAAATGATACATTGTAGAATTTACACACAACACTTGAGTACTCTGGTCTGGACCACTTGAAATGAACCATAATGCAGTCACGTGACAACATATACATCCCTCGTTGGCCATGAACTGCTTTTCGATCAGTCAGAATTAACATGCGCGTATCCCGCACTTGGATACTGCTGCGGAGTTTCTTTGCCTTAAACCTGCACTGTTCTACTGATCTATTAAAACCCCTTTCCCTGAGCTGTTTGCTAAATAAGCAAAATATTGCTGTGTTCTTGTGAGTTTTTGAAAGTTGGGACCTAATATGGTCATCGGACCAAGTTTGGATGAGGCTCCGCCCCTCCACACAGCTCCTGGTCTGTCTGTGAGCTCCATCTGGCTAATGTTGCTAAGGCGCTAACTGTAAACAAATCCCATAATGCACAGCGCAGCTGACTATGGCAGCTGGATTAGTGCAAGAAGGTGCAGTGCTGTCTACAGTTGGGTCTGTTGAAGTTCAGATCACGTTCGCACCACAAACGAACCACTCCAGGGTTTGATTGAAAGCATACCGAGACCACCTCTACAAGGAGGTCTCTGTACGCTTTTTTGGTCCGCTTTTGGTGCGGACTCGGGTGTGATTGTTGCATTCTCACCTGCCCAAATGAAACGCACCAACTGGGAAAAACAAACTCTAGTTCGATTCAACCGAACTAAACGAGGCATGTGTGAAAGCACACTAAAATGAGCAACATTCTAGAACACAAAATCTTTTCTAAGTAAATTTCAGGATATTTTGTTGAAAATGAGTGTAAGAACTGGACCCAGAGTGATGATGACAGAAGAGCAGAATGTAAAGTCTTGTAAATGGGTCGGACTTCTCTCTGGTAGGGAGAGCTGCACATATGAGCCGTGCAACTGGAAAACACATGCTGTGAAGATTAAAAACGCTGAAAAGGTCCACCTCAACTCAACTTCAATCACTACGCTTCTCCAGTCATCCACATCCAGCAGCTTTACAGCATATAGAGCTGCTTCATTCACATTTTTGTATTCAACAACAGTGATGTAAATGCAGTGTTGAATTCTAGAACCCCTTTAAATGCACTTTTATGCTTAGCATCCAAACGTTATATTGGACATTTCTTTATACGGGAGGTCATGGAAATTCTGCTTTTTGGTCAGGGAGAGTCATGTAAAAGTCAGGGAATTTTAAGTCTGACTTAGGTTGGGAACCCTGGTAATATTGCCCATCCCTACCGTTAACACGTTTTTGTTTATATACTCATTGGTTGGAACATGCAGCCGGGTATTCAAGTTCATGTGAAATGATATTCACGTGATGGAAATGGTTGTGATTTGAGTACTAAATGTGTTCTGTTGTGTTGTCTGCTCATATAGCTACAACAGATACACAGCTTTCTTAAATGAAAAAAAAGTCTTTGGGGTCCGATTTGAGCAAGTAAGGCAACAGCGGCACAAATATTCAAATGAATGTTCAGCGACACAAAATCATGCAGCTATCACTATTAATTGTTTTACATGTAAGTGTACATACAAAAGACTGCAGTGTATTGCTGTGTTGCAACATATTATGTAAAAGCAGCAGGAAATAAATATTTGAATTTGTTTTGTGCCTTGCAGAATGCTCCTGAAATTGGTCTTCCAACTCCACATGTCTTACAAAGGTTTGAAGTTCTATTTAAGCTTTGAATTGTTTCCTGCTACACTATGTGTGAATGTATGTCTAACTATAATATTTGATTGGTTTCTGTGTCTGCTAGGAAGTGCAGCACTAAGGACCTGACTCAGTTTGCGGTGGAGGCCATGGCTTTTAACAGACAGCTGTCCCAGCAGGATGAAGAGCAGGATGACAGTGGGGCCATTATGTGCTCCATGAGACTTTCGCCCCCCTCTAACTCCAGGCTGGCCCGACGCAGAGCACAGTCCCTTGCCCACCGCAGCACTAGCCAGTATCTGGCCACTCAGGTGCCGGAGTAAGATGCAATATGTAAACATGTTATTCTTAACACCTGTTTTCAGCTCAAGTGCACACTTAAGGCTAACACCACTGAGTACTTGAATAGAAACTTGAGTAACTTGATGACTACATATACATGCACACACACACACACACACACACACACACACACACACTATGCCCAGCACCAGCTGTGAGCAAACAGCAGTGAAACTTCCATTAACCCTAATGTAAGCACCAACATGATATACTTTAGCATGTTCCATACAGGCCTAAAGGGATTGCAAAAAGTATACACTGATAAATAATATAACATGAAAATATGTCCTCAGGTTAGCTTCATAATTAATGTACACCACAGGATTGGTAAAATGCATATGAAGCTGCAAAAGATTTACAAATATTTAAGTATTTATTACCTAATATTTGAGGCTGAAAAATATTTTAGCCAACTACCGAGGTGCTCGGAGGGAAACTGGAGGGAAAATACTAAAAAGTTTTATGTCTTAGAATTTAATAATGGTACTTGTTCTTGGTTTACTTTGTTGTTGTTTTTTTATTTCTCCTATTTTAATGGATATTTAAGATTTTAAGAATTTTTTTAGCTAGAACACTGGTTTTTGTTGCATATTTGTGTATTTTCCCATTACATTTTTTGGGATGGTTCAAGCTGTGTTTCAGATAAGGACTACAGCTGATCCCAGTAATTGTGAATCAACAGTGCAAACAGTGTTAAGCTAACATTTGGGACTGTGTTACGCTTGCATTTGCATGAGATCATATTGCCTTTTACATTAGTATACAATAAGATGAAACAGCTACTGGGCCCTCATGTCTCTGTTTATTTTGTCTTTGCTAGATATGATTTCCATGTCGATGGATATCAGTAAAAAGCATGAGCAGAAAATACTTGATCAGATATTGGAGACAAGAACATTGGATGCAAACATCTAATAAATCTAACCTAAAATAACACACAATCACATTGTGATTTCACATTTTTGGGCATGTTGTAATAGAGCATGACAGCCTACCTTTAAAAGCTAATTTTAAATAAAGTGCTTCAATTAAAAATGGCTTATTTTAAAGTGTAGAAGTATTTGAAGACAAAAAAAATTGCATAAGGTACCAGTATCAGTGTTACCATCAGAAAAGAAAATGTGGTAAGAGTACCATCATTTCTCTTTACCTCGAAAACACTTTGCACATTATATTTGCACATTTGTACAACATGCAGGGCTCTCTGTTCCCTATGTTGCTGGCAAGTAGCATGATTTTTATAGAATTCTGCGGACTTGTCGACAAACAAAATGTTAATTTTCCACTTGTAAAGGTCAGTATGTGATTAACATCTGTGTTGTCCAACTTTTTTTGTCTTCTATGTATTGTGTTCTGCATATCTATTTTTTCACTGTTCATAGAGTATTTGTTTTTATTTCTATTTTTTTAAAGTTCTTCAATAGAGAATTTATTTTTTAAAAAGATTCAGTGTCTTCTGGGGAAATAGGGGAGTTAAATTATTCAGATTTTACTCTGCAGCTGCTGAAAATGGCTTTGTTGTGGCAGCAATGTATTTTACACTTGGGCCGTCAAAAGTAAAAGAATCAATGTTCCAATTATATAAATGCACGTTTTATGCCTAACACCCATTATTGAGTATGCATCATTAGTTAAAATATCACTCAGGCATAAGCAGTATTTAGTTTACAATGATTTAATGATACCAATCTGTGGTTTTTGCAGTTTGTGTGGTATGTGCGGTGATTTGTATGTGAACTGAGAACACGAAGTGGTGAACGGTCCTGCTTTTTCCAGATTTGTCACTAGAGGCCACTGTTGTGTCTTATAGTCGTTTCCTTTGTGTTCACATGAAATGTGCCACAATCTGAATGGAGGGGTTTATATGTTTAAGTTTTGTTTTAAATGTAGATGATGAGTGTTTCAAATTTAGGATTGATATAAAATGATTGGGAAAATCACCATCACAATAAATGAACCAGAATTTTGCTCTGAAATGATAGTGTATTCCTTTCACCTCACACTTATTGAGCTTCTGTTGAAGCAGCTGAGTATCTACATCAGTTTTGCGTTGGATAAGAAAAAGTAGGCCACTTACTTGATCATTTTAATCTAACTCTTCTGTAATGGTAGTGTATTTACTGTTTACTTACTGTCACCATTTTGTGTCTTTGCACTAATTTGGACACTGGCGGTGCATCTTATTTCCGAGCCCCATTATATCCACATATTATTCACTATTGGGTAATGCTTTCCTAGTTGCCACAGATACGTGATCCCCATAGCAACTAAGCAGGCCTTTCCTGATAGCCCCTTGTGAGTGGGCCACTTTAAAGTATATTAGAGGCTATATTCACTGTTAGCTCCGACTACTGGCACCTTTGCTAAAGATGGGTAACAAAGGTCATGAAAATTGTCTGTGGTTTTATATGTCCGTGTCTCTCTGAGAATATCGCAGATCTAAGCCCTAGCTGAAGTCTAAGACAACCAAAAACCTTAGGAAAAATTATAACTAGGATTCAGTTATTGGCATCACTGTGTTTACTACTTTGTGAAGCCTCCCCTAATAGGTCTACGTCACTGCCTTAAGAAATTAGAGAATACAGAACATGCAGTCTGAGAACGCTCCTCAAAACAGAACCTCTCCAGATACCTTCTAGGGTCCTGCTCTCTTTTGGACTCTCTTCTTCCGCTCACTCAGCAGGTCTTCAGTGGGGACTGGGGTGGCCATAACAGAAGGTCGAATCTGTGGTCATTCAAGAGCCTTTGTGTATGCGTACAGCAAGAAGGTGGGCTTGATTCCTGGCTGGGATGGCCAGGGTCTCTCTCTGTGTGGAGATTGTATGTTCTCCACATGTCTGGCTGGGTTTCTGCCATGAGCTCCAGTTTCCTCCATGTATGTCAGGTGAACTGAAGGTACTAAAAATGCCCCTAGCTGTGTATGAGTCTGTCTGTCTGTCTGCCCTGCAACACACTGCTTACCAATCCAAGATCCCAAGTACTACCCCCTTAGACCAAATGTGAATTGGTCTGTTAGCTGAATATAAATAGCCTGAAAATGTGAGGGAGTGCCAGAATTACTTAGTTACAGTTTATTAAAGCGCACTTGGGGAACCATACAGCAAGACCTAATCTAAACTGCTCTGGGTGCATCCATAGGGCTCCGGAAAGACATGAGGTACGAAGAGAGAACAGTTTTAGTTGAAGTTGTGGCATAAGGTTTTATGTACTGAGAACAAAAAATAAGAAAATGTTACATTTCTATGGAACTGCTCTCTTCATTAGACATCTATTCTTAAAATGCAACCCCCCTTCTGATAAAGTTGGACATTGGCATTAAAATATGTTTTTTACATATTATTTTGAACTTTTCACCTCACATTTATCTTTACATTTTGCAAAAAAAAGAACTGTTTGTTATCAGATAACAATACAGATACTAGTCATGTGAAATGACTGGGTTTCCTACGCAGAGTCCATGTAATGAGGATGCTTGCACCACGTGTGGTGCCGATTTAAAAATATTTAGCGCCTGACCGGCCCAAATAAAGTTCATTTTATTTAATTTATTTGAATTGAATCGGCCCACCGGGCAAATGTTCAGCACTGGTCAGTGATGTTTTTTATGTTGTGGGGAGAGGTGGGCATTATAAGACATTTTATAATCATATTTCTTCATGATACACAATATGTTTTGTTTTTCCGATCATATCTGTGTGATACTCGAACTCGAACAAACAGCCTCCATCAAAATCGTTACCTCTCCCCCTCCCGACACACAATCATTACTCTACCACCCCCACCCCCCCTACAATAACCTGACGCACTGACTCTCTGACTGAGATTGCAGCCCTTTGGTCATTGTGAACTCAGTCATTATGGCTCATGCTGTCTTTAGTAAGGTTTCGATGCTTTTTTCTCATTTGTATTATGAAAGGTCCCGCCTTCTGCGCTGCGTGGCTAAGCACCAGCCAATCAGAGCGTCGATACCGGGAGACGAGCAGCCAATCTAGAACGAGGAAGACGCGCTCTGTCAGAAAACGGGTGGAAAACGATCGTATTGAATGAAGCTGCAGCATGTGGTAAATCAATTGGATGCTTTTTTTTTTTACACACACCACCACATTTGGGAGATTTCGTTTCCTCTGCGACCTTACACACCTGGAAGAATCACCATCTGAGTCGAGTAGTGTGGTGAGTGCAGTCTTCTTTATAATGGACAGTCAATGAATTGTTTTGTACAGTGAAAGTAGGTGAATATTAATTATAGATGTGAATTGTAATCTTTATTGTTAGGACACATGAAGAATTTAATTAGTGATAAGGATCTGATTTATAATGTGTTGTCACATCAGCAAAACTATAAATGTGTTTCACTTTTCTGTTTATGAAGATCAGCCTAGAGATAAAAGATGAGAAGGGGCAGTGCTGATAATATTTTTTACTATCCTCATTACATTTTTAATTTCAATGTTAAAAAGATGTAATAATAAAATCTAATAGAATGTAAAGATTTAAACTAAACTGAACATCTAGCTGCCTTTATGCTTCTTCCTTTATGTAGGTCTGTTTAAATAACCCAAGAACAGATGTTGAATTCGCTTGATACGCTTGAATCTTCAGTTTGCTTCTGTGTTTTTAATAGCTAATAGCAGCAGAGCAGTACATGTTTATCAATATGTACTCAGTAAAATATCTTAAAGCAGTAAAAGTGGAATTACTGTTTTTTCTCTGTTTAATTCCTCATTGCAGCAGCAAATGGCAAAAAAAAAAAAACATGCAGAGGATCTGTCCACAGTCATAGCAAGTAATCAAGTTATATGGCACGGAAAATTTGTCCTCTTCCAGTGCTTCTCATCATTGTAGTCATCTAGACCTGGCTGCTCTAATTGAATTACCCCTCCCATGAATTACTGCTGAAATGACACAACAAACAACCGGACGGATATTAGAACAGCAGCGAATGTTGTTCCACTGCTCTGCTCCAGTCGCTAATTCTGCTCTCTGATTTTCTTCTTTGCGTTTAGCTCTGGCGCAAGACATTCATGATGAAAATCAATGTAACAACATTTTCCAATATCTTTCAAATGTAAGCCTGTTTCAATAAACCCTGACACTGTTTGTATACACTCGACTGCACCAAAAACAATAATAAAAAATAATAATAATGCAAGGGTCGATTCCTGGTGATGCCACAGCCATCCCTTTGAACGGGCCAGTGACATTATATTAAATATGGTGCTTGACTTCATGTGACTCGGGTTTGTAGCATCATGTAATCGGGAGGCCTAGCTAGTGGGTGGGAACTGGCAATGACTTAACTGG
>JBBMFX010000035.1:13684563-13694850 GCA_037832545.1 Rhabdalestes septentrionalis | reverse complement strand
TAACATATGCGCACCACTTATTCAAGCGCGGCTGGCTTCACCGGGTTTTTCCGAAGAGCGGCTAGATTCACCGCAGTCAGAAGTTAGTGTTAGGAAAAAAGTGCGTTAGATGAGGAAGCAAATTTCCTCGGTACTTGAATAAACAAATAGATTTACCCCGTTCTTCCAACCCGATCGTGTTAAAATATAATAACACAAAACATTCACCAAGCAAATAATGGAAAGCAAATCTCGTAAAACTCAGTATCCTGTAGAGAACGATAAAAAAAGACCCATAAAAATCAAGCAAAAAGAAAATAACTCGAATCCGTTTCAAGCATCGTGGAGCTTCAGCCAACAGTAATCGTGCTCTAACGGGAGAAAGATTATTCAATCCAGCAAATGTGGATTGTTTAAATACGCCCCCCTGCGCATTTAAACATAGGGGAACTGAATTTGCCGGAACAACGGCTCGTGTGGGATGGACCCCGGATCTGCCCAATGAACTCGCCTGGTCAAAATTATTCACCTCCTCAATATTTATTTCATTCTGATTAGAACAATATTTTTCATCCACTTGTACATTTTAAAGCTAGCACCCTTGTTCTATTAAAATTGATTTTACAATGAATTGCATAATATTGAAATTGCCAGTTTTAATCACCAAGTTGTACTCCTTTAATGATGCATATTTATTTATTTATTTATTTATATCATTTGTAATGAGTCATGAAATTAATTAAAGATTTTATATGTAAATCAATTAGATGTAACATTTACAAATACAAGTAGGCCTGGTCATAATTAAAAATTGGTGGATTTTCGGTTGTTACCATTAATTCAATGAATTCTCTGCAAGTTTGAATTAAGCAGTGAGCAAATTGTGTCAGCTGTATATTTTATATTTTATGTGTGATTTCATGTCTTCTCCTGTCATATTTGAATTTGATATCTTTCAATTTAAAAATTGTATATTTTCTGTTACTCTGTGTTGTGGATTCCTAACTGGTCCTGACTTCAATGTATTTTGTATGCTTTAAAATGAAGAAATTATTTGTAAATATTTTGTAAAGCACATAAAAACACACTTTAGAAAGCTCCCAAATATACCTAACTATCCAACTATCCTGCATCCTACTTTTGGCTAGTGTAAAGCATTTATTCACACAAACTACTTTTAATAAAGGTCTGTGAAATTCTGCATCCATGACAGATATTCATGTAAGCCTAAACAGTAACATATTAAAACAAGGTTAAACAATGTTTACCAAATACTGAACAAAGATATTAACAAATGCATAATAAATGATGAACAGTATTTATGCAAAGCTACTTAAAGATGCTTAATTAATAATTTCTTATGCATTTCTTAAGTAAAATAATACATTATACAAAATAATACAAAATAATACAATAATACATAATACAATGATTAACTAATGTGAAATAACTAAGAGATAATTACAAAAACATGAATAACAAAGTATGAACTAGGACTTTACCAATGCTTAATAAATGCTTAATAGGGAGTAGTTATTATAAAGTGTTACCAATAAATCTTTTCTTGTGATTAGAAATCAACTGGACCATTTCTGAGACATTTTTGAGTGGTGGGCTATTCTTACCCAAGCTGACTCTAAGCCACTGGTGTGCCTAGTATATTTGTATCAGCTTGAAACACACTAAGACCACTTCCATGTTGATCTGTACGACTGTGCTGAGAAAGGTCCATCACCAAAACATAGTGGTCCTGAGCTGGGCCTTTTCCACTGCTGGGGTAGAGGACAGTGCCCCTGTGTGGAAGATGTACCTGTTAAAACATCCAAAAATGCAGGCGTATCGAATAAGAGGCTTTGTAGATACAAATGTACAGTGGTATAAACAGTGCTTGAAGTGGGAAAAAATAAGTGCAGGAACTCTAATTTTCTGACATATTCTCGGGCCACTGTTGCTGCGTGGGATCAGTTTCAGTTCCGGCCCACTTCAAGCACTTGGTATAGATAATTTGATGCAGTGAAAGTGATTGTAACTCATTACATTAAAGTGATTTAACGTTTGACCCGAGTCAACATGTGAAAAGAATAGGTAGGGAATGGGTATTAATTGGAACAAATAGGAGTAAAAGAAGAACTTATGAAAGTTAAGAGTTCTTTCTTGATAAACGGTTTCCTGTCTGTCGAGGAGCAGCTGTGGCTACTCTCCCAGGAGCCTCACACACACGCCTCCACAACAACACCGTTCTCCAGGAGCTGCATCACTGTGTTCTAAAAGACAAACAAACTCACATATGTTTTAAGAGCATATGTTTAGTCTTCCCTGTGCCTGATCCATTATTAGAACAGAAAGAGAAAAAAGTGTATACGAAGTCCAGAGTTTGCAGCTCCATTTAAGGGAGATTGAATCATTTGAATAAGAAACTAGCTTAGGCAGTGTACAGTCAAATCCAACTAAATCAGTTGTGTTAGAGCAAGAAAGCAAAACACAGCAACTGCTTTTTTCTAAAGCCTGTGTGGAATAAAGTGAAATGACAAACAGTGTTTTCAGCAAATACTGCAATAATCCATGCGTGTTCATGAGCACAGATGTGGAGTGTTTTTATCCAGGTGATCATAGTCAATCAGATTTTAGAACTGGATGGTGCTATAGTTTTCAAGCCCTTAAAATGAAATGCCTTCAGAACTATCACCAGGTCAACTCTACTCACAAATTGTTATAACAAAAACGTGAGCCAGAACGTGTAGTTAGTTAATTTAATGCCATTTTCATATCAAGCCCACAGGAGTTCCTGTTGAAGTTTATTTGGCACACCAAAGCTAAAGCCGGCTGCTAAAAGAAACTCCAATTTGAATAGAAGTGTGTTAGCTGTGTTGAGATGAATAAACAATACTTGTATGTTACAATAAATTACCCACAGTATTTCAAGCAATATTTTATTTAAAATAGGGTGAGCTAGGTTACCCAAGCTAAATTCAATTCTATTATTCACAATGTATTTAATACTGTTAATAATACTGCTCATTTTTTAGTTTTTTGAATGTAAAACTTTAAAGATATTTTTTCTGTAAAAGATCACAAGCTCTTCAGAGGAGTACATGTCTCAATAACAGGCTGGTAATAGTTTCAAACACTGCTAATCTGTCACAGATCCATTTTCTGTTTATGCAGATTCTAAAACCACGTTGTGTGTAAAGCCGACCCAATACTGCCCGGACAGAAACACAAGGGTTCAATGACCTACCGACCATTTATCTCACTCTAGGGTTCAAGCTTTGAGAGGAAGAGATCTCTGAATTTCATCAGCAGTATTTTAGTGTTGTTGTGTGCATAAAATATTGTAGCACAAATATAAGACCTTCTGTAGAATAGAAATATTTCTATTGAAACCCATTCACTAAAATACATGCTATGAAATGCATTAAATGAAAATGCTGTAAAAGGGATATTAAGCTCTGGGAGGTGAGGGTTGTTGTACATGATCACTAAATCAGTTAAATGCAATCTAGACTGATTAGTGTTCATTTAGTGATAATGAAAATATAAAATCATGATAGTTCCAGAAATGTTCATAACACACAAAATGTCAAAACGTATACAATTCACAACATACAAAACGTCAATATGTACAGCATACATTATTTACTTTTTCTGATCTGATATGCCTATAAAAAGTATGAACTGGTGCCCCCCTCCAAAAAAAATAGAAGTACAAATGATATTTTAACACTGCACAGTATAAAATCCAAACAAAACAGACTAACTAACTTTGCCTTCTTTATAATGAATGTTGTAATCAGTGTAATAGTAATGTTAATATGAAATGCTCAGAATAGCATTTTGTGACCTATTATGATGTTCATCACAATACCGATACATATCATTAAATTGCCTACCTCTATGCTCAATATTACCCATTTTTTAAATAAGTAGCCCAGATATACCAAACGTTCCCTTAACTGTTGTCCTGCTTTTAATTCAGGCTTGTTAATAGTTGTAATATGTTCTGTTTTCATTACTAATGAACAGGAATGAATACACGTGGTCATTGTATAATTGATTTTTGGGTGATTATCTCAGCAGTGTTTACAGATGATGGTCATTCACCCTGTTTGCAGCACAAACCTGACGGCCACTTACCTCGCACAGGCAGACCAACCACATGGTCTAATAACACGCGTATCTACGCCAACATCTACGCAAGTCATCTTCACTCTGGTGTCTCCAACACTGCAAAGAAAAGAAATAGTTTTGGATATCTGATATCTGAAATATTTGAAGCTTGACTGATCTGGGGGTGGAAACACCATGCCGGGGTCTGTGAAGCTACGCAGCATCAGGACGTTTGGTCAGGAGAATGATGCTTATGAGATTTCAGGTGAAGGTGAGTATGGTGTGGAGGTTATTTTATAGGAGCTGCCTGTTCAGTATTCAGTAACATCATTCTGCTTTATTCAACTTTATTCTGCCTGCAGTATTTTGACATTCTTACTGTAATTTCAGAGCCAAATACAGACTACATGTAAGTAGCCTTTTTTTAAAATTATTTTATTCTCAATTTCCTTCTGTACATTTTAAATCATATGTAATAAAAGCTGAATGTAACACAACGTATTATGTTAAAATGAGCATTTTGTATATTAGCGTTGATGAATGTGAAAAATGTTTCAGCTTGTGCTCAGACAAGCTCAGTAAACATAAATGAAAAAAATTATATACATTTTTGGCTCAAATTCTTTTTAAAAAGGCTCATCTGTATTTGGCCTCAAAGAAAATATTTTTGAGATGACATATAAAAGCATTTGATCATGTGTAGTCCTGCTCTGACAGCCTAAAAATGAAAGACAAGACCTCTAAATGAATGACAGATGCAGAGAAGGTGATTGGAAAGTGACTCAAAGACTGAAATGCTACATGCTGTGTATTAGTGAAGATTCCTCTCACGGTGTTCACTCACATTTGGAGCTGCTTTCATTATCTGTAGATATTTAGGCTCCCAGTTACATCGAGGAATGTAATCTTTGAGAGAATTATTCTAATATGTAATTCAGTGATTTAAATATGTAAGCCCTGCACAACTTAGCAGATTTCAAACAATTACAAAGAAGTTAGAAACTTGGGTTAAAAGCAAAGGAAGTGTACTATTATTAAATAAATTACAGCATATAATATTTTCTAAGCAAATCTGCATTTATTTGTCACTATTATTAATCCTACTAGTCACTAATAATATGATAAAACTATTCTAAACAGTTGAAAACTAGTGCATTTTATTGTGTTGGATTTTGAGCAGGTAGATCTGACTGAATGCATGTTTGAAGTAATTCATTTGCCACACTACTGCGTGTTATTGCTTTTTGTTACCGATGTTTTTGCTTGTTAATGTGGAAGCCAAAGGATTAGTGTTGGTGGTGCACTGATGGATAATGTCATGCCATAATTACATATAGGGACTATTGTACTGATTTGATATCTCTTCACAGGACAATCTCATCTTCTAAAAAAGAGAAGAAGTAAGTTGAAATTTGCTTTTATTTTGGCCCACAAACCAGCAGTTTTTTAGACTGACTGAAACTCTGTTCCTCTCTCTCTGCTTCAGAAGTTCTAAAATGTCTAAAACTGGAAAGAAGAAGGAGGAAGCTGCTATCCGCATTGGATTCTTTCAGCTGGTAATACTGGTCATTTAAAGATTACTGACTTGAAATAAAACCAGTATAATGACGGAAAAGCTCAGAATTAATAATATTATTGGTTTGTGCAGCAATGTCCTTTGCATTGTGACACACTTACAGTAAAGTTAATCAAAAACAAGACCTCAAGTGAAGTCATTTGGCCAAACAATGCTGATGCCTGAGGATTGCTGGAGATTTAATAAAAGTGTGCGACCCAAACAGGAGATGACACCCATGAATTGTTAACAACAGCATTGCGGAATCAGGGAAAATACAAGAAGTGCCAGTCATGGGCTGGCCAATTTGGGTTAGGGCAAAAAATGTCAGGGAAAATGATGTTAAAAGAGAAGGTAATTGGCTGAAAGACATTAAGAATTTAATAAACAGTAAATATCCCAGACCCAGTCAGCTGACACCCCAGCAAGACCTCCTGGAGACTCATCAATTCAGAAAGCGTCTCCTCTCCTGAGGCATGATGATCGATCTTCTAGCATTACTCCCTAAATAAAGATTTCAGCAATTAGAACTCCCCTCTGGTTCTCACACTGTCACGAAACTTGAGTGTTTTCTCAAATAGTAAACATTTTGGATAAAAGCATCTGACAAATGAATGTAGTGCCATATAATATAGATGTTTCAGATTTTTATGCTAATCTCACACCTCTCCTTGCTCAGTTTCGCTTTGCCAGCCGCAGGGAGGTGTGTATGATGGTTGGGGGCAGTGTGTGTGCCATGCTGCACGGCTCAGCCCAGCCGCTGATGCTGCTGGTGTTCGGCTTGTTGACGGACACGTTCATTGAGTACGACATGGAGCTGAACGAGCTCAGAGACCCGGAGAAAGTCTGCCTCAACAACACCATTCAGTGGAAGAACCTCACGGCTCAGGAAAACCTGGAGAGGAACATGACCCAGGCCTGCGGGTAACAAAACAATCTCTGACCAAAGTGTACCAGGCCACACGTTTTCACTCTGTAACCCAAGGTCACCCCTTTACATTACACCAGTGCTCATTAAACCGTGTCATGGAGTTTTGCCTACATCCTGAGTGTGGGTTGTTAGTGCACCGCTAAAATTGTGCTTTGGATAGACATAATTCAAATGGGCCAATAAATAAAATATGAAAAATCAACAACATTTTTGCCAAAAATGTCAAGATATCCATATTATTTGAGTTGATGTCACGTGTTGTTTGTACAGAGCCACTTAATTACCTAAATTATCATTATTTTGTATATGTTAGTGTAGCTGATCTTTGATCAGCCAAAGATTTAAGATGATTTCACATAATAATCTTTTGTGTTTTTAATTTAACCTCATATTATAATAAAAGGCCCCACTGAAATAAATTTTGTGAAACTTGAATTTAGTTTATCCATTATTTTGTCTCAGTACAATATAGCTGGCTTCTTTATTTTTTATTAACAAAAAAAATAGGACTCTAATAATCAATCTCTCAATCCACCCTCCAATTTATTAAAGCATCGTTATTGGACCAGTATAATACACGATACATGAGTGCAATAAAAACATACTTTTACATTTTCTCCAGATTTATTCATACATATTTCAATATTACAATCTCCTTATTACATATTGTTTTCTGTATATGTAAACATTTAGTGAATCAGACTTTCACAGAAAGTATAAGCTGTGCGAACACGAAACTACTAAACTAACAATGTACCCATTTAAATAAAAAAACCATTCAATTCAATTTCCTTCTCCTTTAGGATTTTGGACATTGAATATGAGATGACCAATTTTGCTTACTACTATGTTGGCATTGGAAGTGCTGTCTTCATCCTGGGATACTTACAGGTGAGTCATCAAGGAAACTGACATGCCGGTTTTGTTTTTATCTCAGTTTTGACTCTAATTTAGATTTCAGTAAATTAAAAACTGTGCTTTTTTCAGTTTGCAAAGTTATTATGGCTGACTTAATTATGAAAACACTGTAATTAAAGATAGCATGTGGAACTCTAAGAGGGTGTTGTGGTCTCTGCTCAGATTTCCCTATGGGTGACATCTGCAGCTCGACAAATTCAGATCATCCGCAAGCTGTACTTCGGAAAGGTCATGAGGATGGAGATCGGCTGGTTCGACTGCAACTCAGTGGGAGAGCTCAATACACGCATGTCTGAGTAAGAACGCAAACAATTAAACACACACAGAATACACAACACTGTGGTACCATGTTCAGCAACAACATATGTGTCCATGTACCTATAAAACATGAGATCTGCACCACAGTGACATCAACAAGATAAACGACGCCATAGCAGACCAGGTGAGCATCTTCATTCAGCGCTTCACCACCTTCGTCTGTGGATTCCTCATGGGCTTCGTCAGGGGCTGGAAACTGACACTCGTCATCATCTCTGTGTCTCCACTCATCGGACTGGGAGCTGCTCTCATGGCTTTGGTGAGATCGTTTTTTTGTTTCTTAATAAACAAAGATGCCAAATATTACATTAGTCATTTTAGGCACAAGCAAACCAATCCGAAACAAGTTGTGTTCCATGCTGAATATGTTCTGTTTTGATAAGTACATTGGCATTTAATTGTCAGGAATTGCTTGTCAGGTTTAGTTTTTTGCTATTTCATATGCAGTAATATCACACAAAATTTAGACGGAAATATTATACAGTATCAATTTAACTGGAATATTTAATCATTACATATTGTTATGACCTATTCAATATATTTGGTAAGCTATCCTGAAATAACAAGCAATTCATTCGATGAACACAAGGTGCTTTATTTTTTAAAAGGAAAGTTGTCTCAGACATTTAAAAATATTCTATAGCTCTGTTCTTTATTCTGGACCCATAAAAATACAGACGTCTGCCTTCCTTTTATGTATCTGAAAAGTGCATTAAAAAATTTATACAAAATTAAATGTGTGTAGTTTGGTGTAGTTTGTAAATATGTTAACAAAAGACGTTTGGTCAATATATGCAAAACAAGGTGCAAAACCTTATAATTTGATACTTTTGTGATGTAATGAAAAAACAGAAGTAACATTTATGCCTGGTCTACTTTTGTATAATTAACCGGACAGCCAGTCAGAACATTCACATGCACCAGTCTGCCACTACATCAAAACCACTGATCAGTGAAATGAATAGTATAGGTGTACAGCGCGTTCTTGAAGTTGATGCATTGGGAAAATGGGCAAGTATAAGAATCTGAAATACTTTGACAAAGCTAGATAACCCAGGAATCTTCAAGCAGGCAGGACTTGTAAGGCGTTTCAAGTATGCAGTGGTTAGGACCTCCCAAAAATGCTTCAAGGGAGGACAACCTGTGCACTGGTTCATGATCATCCAAGGTCCACTGATGCTCATGGGGAGCGAAGGCTAACCTGTCTGGTCCCACTCCACAGCAGGGTGACCTATACAGTATTAGGCAGGCGGTTTTAATGCTGTGGCTGATCCTGGTCTTAAAGCCACAGTAACCAAAAATCTAGTTTAACTGCAAGGGATGACAAGCAGCTGGAAAACGGTCATGCAAAAGTGAATTAAGAATTAATTGATAAGTGCATAAATCCACAAAAATATCCCATGTTCTTCATTGGAGAAAAATTAAATACAGGGAAAAAAAGGAAGTCATGTCTCTTACAGACATTTGAAGTGTACGTGCTGAAACATGATCATTGTTTCTTGTGTTGTATGGCAGTTTGTGGCGAAGCTGACTGGGAGGGAGCTGCAGGCGTACGCTAAAGCAGGCGCTGTGGCAGACGAGGTCTTGTCCTCTATCCGAACTGTTGCAGCCTTCGGAGGAGAGAAAAAAGAAGTAGACAGGTAGACAGAGGCCTTTATTTTTATCTTATTGCCAGACACAGTCAACAGCATTCATAACAGAAATGCCTCTGTGTCACTGAGTTAAAATTCTTATTTTGAATGAATTTTTGCTTTTCATGACAAGGACTGATGCTAATCTAAGAAATCAAGTTGGTGAACATTGACAAATATTAATATATATTCATTTGATAACATTTGGGGAGTGCACTCAGGAGGCGGCCATTTTTGGCCACGAGGACGATGAGTGTGAGTTTTTATGCTTTTTCTGTCACCGCGTAAAAACATAATAATGCATAAAAATCACTGATACTGCTAATTATTGATATATCTTTAGCTGAAATAATGCTTATAAAATTCATCAGGTTGCATGTATTACTTGGTTAAAAAAACAGTTTTTAATGCTTCTCTCCCTTCATAAACCATTAGGGTTAGGTGATCTAACTGGCATTTAAAGGGTTAAAATTCTTAATTACATGAATTTTTGCTTTTCATGACAAGGACTGATGCTAATTCAAGAAATCAAGTTGGTGAAAGCTGAAAAATATTTTAATATATATTAATTTTATAACATTTTCGGAGTGTAAACAGGAGGCGGCCATTTTTGGCCACGTGGACGCTGAGTGTGATTTTTTGAACGCATAATATGCATAATAATCAGTGTTGTTGTTAATCAGTTCCAGATCTCAGACTGAACTATTAGTAACACAAGAAAATTCCAGCAGCATCGAGAATAAAGAAAATTTACACTTTTGAGGTTTTCTAACAAGTGCATAGTGCAAACAAACTGGTATTTGAAGGATAAAAAAAGAAAAAAAGAATGGAAATGTTATACTTATGAC
>JBBMFX010000035.1:13659905-13677577 GCA_037832545.1 Rhabdalestes septentrionalis | reverse complement strand
TGTCAGCTCTCGTTCGCCATCTAGTGGCTTGGGGGCCCCAAGCAGCTGCCTGCCCTGCCTGCTGACAAGATGTGCCTCTGCTCATAACACACTAAAAGGTTTTAGAGCAGACTGGATAAACAGTGTTTGTTACTGGAACTTTTGTTTTTTATTTGTTATCCAGTTGATTGACGGACATGAGTCCACCCACATCAATGTTCCATACTTGCGCTCCAAGATTGGGATTGTTTCCCAAGAGCCAATTCTGTTTGACTGCAGCATTGTGGAGAACATCCGCTATGGAGACAACCAGAGGCAGCTCAGTATGGATGACGTCATCTCCGCGGCCAAGAAGGCGCAACTCCACGACTTCGTTATGTCTCTCCCTGAGGTGACACCTGTTTCCTTTAGTGGGACTGATTTCATATAAATGATGGGAGTGGAACTAATGGGATGGTTTCTTCTGAAACTAACAAATCAGTTACTAATACAAAGATTTATCAAATCACTTGCTTATATATTGCTTGAACAACAAATCTATTATGGTTTTGGTCAAGCTTTGACATAAAAATGATTAATATTTAATCTAATTATTATTCATGCTTTTATTGCATTAAAAGTCATTAACATAATAATAACATAATATGGTATGGGAAACATATACATAAACATAATAAAATAGGGAACCGTTTACATTTATGGCCTGGCAAGGAGCTCAAACAGCGTCTTTAGATATTCAAAGGCAAATGGACCCTGTTGAGAGCAAAAGAATCAACTGCTGTTGGTTTCAATATGACAGTAATTATCATTTTCTTAATAAATGATGTCGGATTGTCTGGGCATTTTCTGGGTGTCATCACTTCTTAAATAACTCACCAACTGTGTTTTTATTGCAAATAAAGCAGTACTTGTTCTGTTGAATTGTATTTGGTGCAGTGCAGTGTGGGGAACAATAAAATGATTATATTCGTAGCACTACTGTGTGTTTTTTAAGAATGTCAGAAAAACAGGCGTGCTACTTCTTTCTTGTAAGTGCCGCCATTACCTTCTTTTTTATGTTTCTGTCTTTGCAGAAGTATGACACGAATGTGGGATCTCAAGGCTCTCAGCTGTCGCGGGGTCAAAAGCAGCGCATTGCCATTGCCAGGGCCATCATACGCGACCCCAAAATACTCCTGCTGGATGAGGCTACATCAGCACTGGACACTGAGAGTGAGAAGGTGAGAGAAGAGCGAGGCAGAGAGATGAAGAGGACTGCTGTAAAATACTGTGCAAATGTCTTAGGCACCCATGCAAATAGTTATTTCCGTGAGATAATTTCTTTCTGCTAGCAAATTAGAAAACAAGCGAACAAACTAGAGAACAGTAAAAAGTATTTAGGTTTGTTTTGTTTCTTTAAAAGTTGTTGATGTTGTGTGAGCTGGTAAGGAGAACGCAGGTTCGGTTCCAGATTTCTCCTCGAAGCCTCCAGCCATTGCTTGGATTCGTGAAAATCCATCAGCAGCTCCTGATTTAATTTAATGGACTGACTGAGTCAAACCAGGTTTCTGATGGAAACTACAAGTAATACTGGGCTCCACAGAGAACACACTGAACAGACTGTACACAAGATCACTATTTACTCAATGATGTGCTTTGAGTTTATTCATTTTAGATGCATTTAGTGTATTTGGTGAAAAAAAAGTTTTAAATATGATGTTTACAGGTACCCAAGACTTCTGCACAGTCCTGTGTGTTTAATGAACTTCACAATCTCATTCTCTTTTTTCATCAGACCGTACAGGACGCTTTGGATAAAGCGAGGGAAGGCCGAACCTGCATCGTCATCGCCCATCGCCTCTCTACTATTCAGAACTCTGACATCATAGCGGTGATGTCACGTGGCTATGTGATCGAGAAAGGCACGCATGATCAGCTCATGGCCATGAAGGGGGCTTATTACAAACTGGTCACAACTGGGGCACCAATCAGCTAACTGTGTGTTGCTATGTTCCAACCAGAATCGAATTATACCTGAATGGTTAAATTAAACTCATTCTTAAGCTTAAAAGCTGCCAATCAGGAACATCATACGACACTGATCTGCTGGCAAATTAACTTCTTAATTACATTTCTGTTAGAAATAAAACTCATTTACTATGTGGTGCACTGACAGCCTGAGTAGGCCCTTTCACTCTGTGACCACTGGGGTGGGATCCAGGACCCGTGCGACCCTGGTTAAGCAGCTCGGATGATGAAAGAATGAAAGAATGAATGAATGAATGAAAATGATTAATCTTATTTACTCATCACTGTTGTTTTTGATAACACATTGTACAGTCTGCTGTTATGGTTTTCCGTAGGTAAAAATTAAATTGAACATGTTTACTATCACAATTCATCTAAAGTGATCTGTATTGTTAAGAATTGGGCACAGTTAAAGTGTTTTTAATTATAAGTGCTAAACATTTTTAAAAAATGTACAGATTGTGGTGCAAAACAAGTGTAGAAGAGAGGAAATTACGATGATATATTATATAACTGAAGCATGTTCCCATTTTATTTCACTGAACTCAAGTGGTCATCCATGAATTCTTTATTCACTGGGGTATGAACATGAGGAGAGAAAAGGCCAGTCTTCAGGATGGTAAAAATTAAAGCAGTGTTTTTAAACCAGTTCAATGGGACACCTGTCAGGGTAAGTGTGCATTTAGGATAAAAAAAAACAAAAAAGGACCAGCAAGGTTTGGGATATTAAGAGAAGCAGCATTTTGAGGTCACCAAGTCTCTTAAAAATGTTGATGTAAAATATCTGACTTGCTTCCAAGGGCTGTTTTCCTTAGATTGCACTGGGAACACTATTAGGATATATGACATCATGGGCATCATGAGGTACCTAGAGATTTCAAATGAAAATCATACAGCCTCTGGTACAAAGCTAAAGAAGGACTGTGGCTGGATCTTTCGGCAGGTCCTAAACATTCTTCCATATCCACACAAAAATGGTTTACTGATCTCAGAATCAATCTTTTGAGATGACCATTTGTTGTACAAAGTCCTAAATACACAGCGCCAATCACTGTGACACGTGTGGCTTTGCTATAACGAGCTTCTTTGACTAAAAGTTTTCCCTCAGTTTCAGTGGAAGAATGAACCGATTGCCCCCAAAGGCAGTTTTCAAGACTTCCTCACATCTCAACCAAGTGTGTCAATATCTATTTTGTAATCACTGGTGACCAAATTGAGGAGGTTAAAAAGAGGCTAAGATAATATCACACAAATGCAAACACAGCAGGAAATCTGAATCAACAAGTTGCTGGTATGAACAGTTCATTCCAGAGAATACTTTATTTGGGTAAATCTTATGTTTGTGTGTTAAAAGCTATAATGTTGATTTTGCAACCAGGCTGAACAGTAGCTAGTAAATGAAATTCCAGTAAATTAGTACATGAAAACAACAGTCATGCCAAAAAATTTTTTTAACCTTTCATCATGGTATACAGGTACCTTAAAATGCCCCAGAAATGTCAGCCCCAAAAGTAATAATACCAGAAATCATCAATGCATTAAAATAACTAATCAGTGTCTGGGGTATTCCACTGCACTGATGACTCATTTCAGGTTGATTCCAATTCCAATACTCAACTCTGGTGGCTGCTGTTTCTTGCTGGCAGCTCAAAATGCCCACTCTGGCGGACCAGCTTGTCTATCAATCTCCCAGCATCCTCAAAAAAAGTCTGAGTTTCTCTGATATTCTGGGCCGCTATGATCCTCGCTACAATCGCACTGATGATTCCCTGCGACTGGCAGTGGTTGTGGACGACCCGATGCCTAACCTTCTTCTTGGGTTCTGTTATTAAGAACCCTGCTCTTACTGGAGGACCCAGGCTGGTGCTCCTCTCCTTCACATTGTGCCGTAAATACCCAGTGTACAACTGGATGACTCTTCCCAACCCCGTTCTGTAGGACAGGCGAAGAGACTCAGCAGAGCCTTTTGGAACGGACAATAACCGGATACCATGGATCCTCATGTGCAGATGAATGGCTGCCCCGTTGATCCACTGCTTGACGGAAGCAGTATTGAAGCGATGGTCAATGGTCATATTTTCATAAAGTTCAATAAGCGCAAGCTTGAGCTTTTGGTCGTAGATCTCGGTCACTTCTGCCATCCCCTCGCTGTCATGCACCATCCGAGGTACAAGTGTCAAATACTCACGGGCGATGTTGGGGATCTCAGAAGAGTTGTCAGGTCCAAAAATCCTCTGGTATGGATTGCAGGGCTCACCACTGGTTTGGCTAGTCAAGCTAGCAGCAAGAGTCTCCAAAAGGAAAGACAGAGCAAGAGCCACAACCCCCACGCCTCCATGAGATATCTTCGCGCCCTGTCCAAAAGTAGAGGTCAGGTTGTTATCTAACTCAGCGAGTTGTTCCCTGGAGAAGTGCCGTTGGATAGCAGAGTACTGGAGGTTGAGGGCGATGCTTGAGTTCAGAGAGAGGTAATTAGACAGTGTACTGTCAAGAGTAATATCAGGAATGATTCCACCCGCTTGACCAGCCCAGAAGATACTATCTATTGTTTCAGGAGACGGACTACAAGCATTATTTCCCATGCTTAGTATGTTGCCTCCCTTACTGCTTCGGCAAGTCCTCACCCAGGATGCGAACCATTTAAGGCACCTACACCATGTTCTCCGATACAGATGTAGGCAGAGGTTTTAAACCTGCCAGATGGACGCAGCTCCAGCTTGTGTGCAGCGTATCAAAGTTCATGGTTCAGCCCATTCAAAATCAAACAGAGAGCACAAAGTGTGAGTTAAATATTAACACTTATTGATGAAACACTGTGATTTTAGGGCAACAAAGGAGAAATGAGGCTAAATGAGACTGGACGTTTCTGGACTCAAATTCCTGGAGTTCTTAAGGCTAGAGCCTGTGGTCTGTAGTAAGAGGAATAGATCAAGAATTCAGTTTTCCCCAAGAAAGCCTGGGTCACTGTGGAAAAAGACACTCATACTCTTTATATGGAACCATGACAACTCAAATAACTGTTTGAATATCAAAAAAGTTCTTCTCCATGATTATCTATTGTATAAACTGTTCCCACCCAAAGTCAGACTTCAAATCCCCTGACCAAAAAGCAGACTGCTTTCTTTCCTGTATAAAGAATTGTCCAATTTAACATTGGATGCTGGGCAGAAAAGGGCATTTAAAGTAAAACATTCAAAGCTGCATTTATGTGGTTGTTGAATAGAATAAAACCTCAAAAAAATCCCCCCATCTCTGACATCCTCTACGACAGGGGTCACCGACCTTTCTGAAACTGAGAGCTACATCACGGGTACTGAGCCATACGAAGGGCTCCCAGTTTCATACACTAGTACAGAGTTTACTCAAACTTCATGTATAATAGACATGTTTTAAATGTTTTTTATTTTATTTTACTTTTTAGATATTGTCATTTTCAAATAGATGAATAGAAGAATAGAAACAGGATAAAACTGCATGTTAGACGTTGCTCACTGGTGAGTTGTGCTATATTTTGGACGGGACCGCAGGCTACTCGTGGTCCTTGGGGGCACCATGTTGGCGACCCCTGATCTACATGCATGTTTTTTCAAGAAATGGCTGCAGTAAAATGTGCCTTTAGTGAAATTCCCTGACCCGTGGGAAGCCTGTTGTATTTTAAAAATTAAACAGACAAACAAAGAAAGAAAGATACTTGGGATGAAACTAGTTTGTGGACCTGAGAATAATGTGCAAGCTGATGGATCAGACTCAGGGTAAAACAGCTAAAGACCAATTTGGGGGAAAAGAAAAGCTTCTCAAATGGGCACAGGAGCATAAAAACCTGAGGAGTGGGGAAAATATGGTGCGTTTCATTTTTTCTAGTGTGTGTCACTAATACCTACCTAACATCACAAACATCTGAACAACACTGCTGACCAGCTTACCCCTTCATTGCTACAGGGAAGGTTATAGATACTTGATAATTAAAATTGTTAAAAGGTGTGCTGGCATCCAATGGTCACACCAGCCGTGGCCCCTAAAGCCCAGAACCTTATCAAGCATCTCTAGGGTGAGGAGGAAACCGTACGACTAGTCAGGTGCCACAAACCGTAATTTAATGCCATTCTGGTCTGCTAGTGTACAGTCTTTGCTTGCAAATAATTGCATCAAGAGAGTTTCTTTTATCACTCCAGGCATTTGAAACAAACAGCTTTGAGAGAATCTTAAGAACCAAGAACAGGAGCGACCAGAAACAGCTTGGAAATTTTAACATACTGGATACTGAAACTCCACAGTGTGCTTATTTGGGAAATAAACATTGTCAAATTCAATAAACATTTGCTTACATTTTTAATCAGACTTGGTTTAGTTCAGATTCACTGCATTAGCCCACATTGCATAACAACTAGGAAGGAGGTGTAAACGGGTCTTAGAGCCAACACGTTAGGATTTATTACAAAACATTGATTAGGCTGGCAAACAGGTGTAACAACATTACAAAATATATATAAAAGTTTTTTTTTTTGTTTTTTTTTTATTTTTTTAAACAAACCAGCACGGACCAGAAACCAACAATCCCAACAGTTCTCGAGAAATGGAGGAAGAGGAACATCACTATTGCATATAAAGGTACAAAAACTGCGCCCATTTTCAGAACTTTCAAGTTCATGGCGACCAGAACTGGAAGGGATAAAACAAGAGCATGAAACTACTGATTTTTACCACTGCTTCATTAGAACGTGTTTTTAAAAGAGGTTCAGGTGCTACAGAGCTAGTTAGGAAAGAGCAAACACTTCATATCACAACACAAAAGGAAGCAAGTAAACATTAAAAGAAACATGTTGGATAATGTAAAAGATATTACGATCATACCCACTGCAAGTTTTACGGAAAGTCATAGGCTTAGTTAGATCAGACCAAGAGACACATATTGCACCGAGAATACCCTGCGAGCATTTGTTTTGTGCTCGCTATTTATTACATGCAGCATGCAAATATCGGAAGGTCTCAAAATTAGCCTTTAAGATGAACTGCTGTCAAACATGGAATGCATTACAGACCAAAGTAGCACCAAAAATAGTAGCAATATGCAGTTATGCACTAAAACAGTATAACAGAGACTCCAAAGTACCAAAGTGGTTTTAATCGGAAATCAAAAAAAGCTTTGTTGACCTTTCATAGCATGTGTTCCCTCTCCTCTCATTTTTTTTATTCAATAACTAATTAGGAAATAAACATTAGCATATGCAGTCAACATTAGTACCATGCAATGAAAATACTGTCCTTTGAGATTCCTGAAGAGAACTGCGGTCTTTTAAAATACAAGGCATATTCCCGCCAATCAGAAAAGAACCTAGTAACCTTTTGAGAAGTTCTCTGTTCAACACATAAACCGTAACATCCAGTTCTAAGCTAAGACGATTTGTGAGACTGCGCCACAGAACGACATTCCTTCTAACACTGAACCATTACAGTAAGTTTCAGGGCTCCTTCTTTGTGCATTGTTCCCACTGTGTTTCACACATACTGAACATTCAGTAGGTATGGGCAAGTTAAAAACATACATGGTGCACACACATTGAGCCATTACTCGATATGAATTCAAGTTGATTAAAAAATGTAAACATCGCCTTATACAAAAGGTAGTTATATAACTCATGGAGAACAGACAATATGGCTTAGAAACCACATTATATTCAATGCATAAATTAAGCAGTTCAAGGTACCTAAAAAAAAGTGAGAAATTGCAACTGCAATGGACTTTTGCAGGGTGTTTTCAATGCAGTAAAATGAAGATGCAGTATGTGTATGTATGAATATTTCATATTTTGAATAGACGCCTTGCTTTTTAAATCCTTTAAATATAACGGACAGGCAGAAATGAAACGGTTCGTCTTCAGGACATGAGAAAACCTTGGACTCCCCAGTTAGAAGTGCAACTTGAAGCTCAACCATGTAAATCTTCTGCAGTATTCCAGTCAGCATAGTTTTTGAAAAACATGAATGTACAATAGTTAGATCAGTTTTTTTTTTAAATGTTTAAAAAAATAGGTCAAATGGTTAAAACTGATCATGTTTAAATTTACCGCACCACAATATCCAGTGAGCAGAACTCTATACAAACAAAATCTGTTAGTAATATTCCTAATAACATTTGCAAATGCCAAGTGAACCGTGAAATCTCTACAGCCAAAAGCCCTGAGCCAAAAAACACTTACATAATCAACGTGTGGCCAGATGGAGCATAATGAAGTGTATCTTGTGAAAACTACATCGAAACTAATACAGTAAAATTGGTGCATGAAGTTGTCAAAACACCCTTGACTAGCTGGATATGAGCAGAAATACTGACTGAAGTGTGCTTAGGTTAAAAACTAACTGACGAATTACCGGTGTGTTTAGCCCTCGCACAACTGTTATAACTCTTCTTCTCCCACCCAGCCGAGGGGCCGTCTGGTAGCTACTCTTTGCACAAACGTTATTCCTGAAAATACACTTTCGTAAAAAACCCCAAAACTCAACTCTGGAAGGTTAAAGACTGCCGGGTTACCTTCAGGTTTCTCTTTTAACATCATTAGAATTCAAACACACACACAAAAAAATGTAACAAACATTCCCTGTAAAAATCTAGCTTTGTTTTAATTAAATATACAAAACGCTAACTAGCATTCCATCCCAGCTGCAATCCTAACACTCCAAGGAGACAAACCATAAGCAAAACCACAGAGAAGTGGGTGGGGCCCCACCTGCTTGTCTACACTCGAGTGTAGATAAGGATTTTCAAATAGACATCAATATTCTGCCCAGTCATTTCTCTTTGGGTTTCCCTTTCCTTGGACTTGTGTTTGAGGCTTCAGTATTAGCACTGTGAGCTGTGCACTTGGACGCTGCTGATGAACTGTCTGATGCCTTTTTGGAAGAGCAAGCATTTTCTGGTCCTTCTTTTCCCTCAGTCTGCGAGTCCTCTGTCGAATTCACCTCTGAGCTTTTCTCATCATCCTCATCGTCTGAACATGGCTGCCAATCCTCCAGTTCCTCGCTCTCTGACCCTTGCACGGCAATCTGGGGCACCAGAGGGACTCTCCTGACTTCACACTCTTCTCCGGACTGCGAGTCTGCCACCACCCACTCAGCCTTGTACTTTGGCCGTGCACCAGTGGCTGGTGTGGAAGTCATGGCCGTGGTTGTAGGGGTCTGGCCAGCTCTCTGGTCGTCTGGCTCATCAAAACTCACCTCTTGGACAGCCTCTTGCTTTTTGAAAGAATCACGGCGCTCAGACAGATTCAACTTGCGCATCACCACAATCTGCTCCATGCGCTCTCCTGGCCAGTCACGCAGTTTCTGTCCACCCAGCCGCATGTGGTCACTCGAATAAGATCCGTCCGCCTCCACATCTGTCCCCACATCCACCTCACAGTGAGGGACCTCGAGAGTATGTCTGCGTGGGCCGTGGGCCTTCTTGTCCCCATGGAAGACCCCAGAGAGCTTCTCAGCAGACTGCACTCTCTTCAGCAGTGGTGAGACAGGGTGCTCGCTGCTGCGGGGACGAACCCCATGACGGACAATGGTTGGTGGGGACAGTGTCTTCCCATGAAAGGAGTGGAGGGTCTTTGTGATACTGGGTAAGGGGGAGGGTGAGTGCTGGGGAGACAAAGCCTGGGGTGAGGATGTGCAGGCCAGTGGAGATGGAGGGATGCTGCTGGTGGACTTCCTCCGGCCTACTTTCGTGAAGCGCTGGGCACTCAGTTTGGGACCGAGGCCATGCAGGGAGCTTGGCCGCATCTGGACTGCAGGGGAGCTTGGGGAGCTGGAGCATGGGGAGGCACTCTGGGGGAGGTTTGCATCTATATGGGCATATTTATGTATAGCAGTCAGACAACAACGTCTAGAAACTACACATCTATGGTTCTTATTTGTGAATGAGTGTAAAAAGGCTAATCACTGGACACTGCTTTTATCTCCTTTAATTATTATGTCATTATTATGTCTTCAATCATTATATCATCTAAAAACAAGTTCTTCACCCTGCCTCAGGAAGTGAAACTTTTCTAAGCAAGTGCTTGGAGTTATATTATATCTTACTTTACAGAAGAGAATTGAAATCGATGAAAAGAGAAAGGGTATAAAAGCAAGCGTGTAAAGAGTTTACCAGAGCAGTGGTCTGGGACAGGACTGCGGCAGGGTGTGGAGGGACCAGGGGACAAGCTGTGAGTGGGGGAGCCAGGCAGGCTTTCGCTGGAGGATACAGAGTGATGAAGGCCTGAGGAGAAGCTGCGGCTGCTGTGCATCACAGTGCTCTGCTTAGACAACTTCTTCAGCACACTTCGCCGCCTAGGGTAGGAAATAGCAGTGCTTTATTAGGTCTCCATCATAGCACTAGTCATTAGTCCGTTAAACAAGGTTTGAACATAATTGAGTAATTGAGATCATGATTATTAGGAGATTAGTGAAGCTTCTCTTACCGGTCCTGATTGTCTTTTCTCTTGCTCCTCTTGCTTCGGCGAGCCATCTTCCCTTTGTAGCTTGTTTTGCGTGCTGGCCCAATTTTTATGGTTGTGTCCTCAAGGGCAGTGGTCTGCAAGGCCACTTTGTTACCGCTCTGTAATGCAGAAATGTTGATTAAACATGTGATCAAAATGTTCAATCAGAGCAGACAGAAATAAAATATATTAATTAACTGTTGCATATATATATACACATCAGCCCAGCTCTTCAGGATTGTTTCTATATTTTACCTTGAGAAGCAGCTCCATCATCTCCGTGTGCACCAGGCCCTGCACTGACTCGCCATTGACATGGGTGATCAGGTCTCCTGCTCTCAGGCCAGCCTCATGTGCAGGACTGCCTTCTTCCACACTCTATACAAAACGTTTCCAAATAAATTATAACCAAATATAAATCTATTACATTTTTTAACAAGAAAAATGAGATGGGGAAAAAAAAGAAGTCTGGCCAGACCCTTTAAAACAGCAAAACAGGAAATTCAGGAAAGTTAGGTGGCTAGCTATTTTTATATATTAGCTTTTAAATACCAAAATTTCACCAAAATTAGCCAATGTTTCTTACAGGATTCAAAATAGTATTTTAGATGTATAACTGAGTCCAAGTAAATGCATGTAATTATCATTCAGAACTGAAATAGAATAATGCTGCGATATCATGTTTGTGAATTTTTGCATTTAGGTCCTTGGCCCATAAGTTGCTCACCGAGACCATGTGGTGGATGGTATAGATATCACTGCTGCCCATATACACACGGATGGTCTGGAGAGTGAATCCGTACTTCTTGCCGGAGCTGTGAATGAAAATGGGTGGACGCAGGCAGCTGATACTAAGCGACAGGTCTCTATTTGGGGAGGAATCTCGGGAGGAAGGGTTTGAGGAGATGGAGTGTGGGGAAATGGGGCTCGGCTGAAGACCTCCACTCGTATCATCTGAAAAGGATGTAAATAAAGTGACGGAAAACAGTTAAGAGTAAATTAAAATGTTGCGTTTACTACTTAGTTCACTAATAGCATCTTTGTCGTCAGTACGACAGTCAAGTTGTTTAAACGTTCTTTTTAATGAACAAATGTAATAACTAAGGTTAAAGTCACGCTAGTTGGTTTCTCACCAGGAGTAATGATGAGGGACAGTGTTGATATGGAGGCGGATTTCGGCACTTTGCCCCCTGGAGAGAGACGCTGTCTGTCAGGGGTCTCAAGCTGGTTGCCAAAGCAGCGCGGACTGCTATGTTCCCTTGGAGACGAGTGCTTCGTTCCTGTACTGTTGCTACGCAGTCTGATCCGCCGCAAGTTGGACACAACTACCTCTGCTACACAGTGAATAAGAATAAGTAGCCTGCACGCAATCATTATCTAATTTCTAAGAAAGCAATACAAATTCCAAGCAATGCTCTATTCTGACTAAAAGCATTCCAAATTAAGGATGAGAAACTCTGCAATAATTTTCAGAGTGCGCTGACCTTCATCATCAGTGGACAGTGCAAACCGTGGCATGGCCTCCAGGCTGTGTGTGCTGCTCACCACCAGAGGGCTGATACATCTGTCGGACTGGGATGAGCTGGACGAGGCGCGTGGGCGCAAGCTAGTACAAAGAGACATGTTAGAGTTTGAGAGGGTTACAAAAAAAAAAAGAAAAAAAAAGAGTACTGGTTAAACTGTTAAAGAAGCAGATACAAGCAATAATTCTAAAAGCTAACACAGATGACCTGCTGCCACTGACCATGCTCTCTGTGTAGAGAGTCTCCTAGTGTCCTGTGAACCTGTGCTGCTCTGTCTGTGCATCTCTACAGGGGAGTGGCTCTCTCGGCCGTCTACACGATCCTCATGTTCTTCACTGTGACTCCGGTCAGATGAGAAACTCAGATTGGATGGTGTGGCCAGATATTCGGTGCTGCTATACACCTAAATAGGGCAAGAATGTGTTTTAGAATAATACATTCATAAGCTAAAATTAATTAATTATCAAGCCTCACTCATTTGTGTTATGGGACATAAAAATGGTCTGTTCTGCTTTCAGTGATACTAAATGTTTAATAGAACAAACCTTGCTAAAACGATTTGACCAAGATGAGAAACGGCGAATTTCAAGGGAAGACTCCTCATCATTAGTTTCATCATCGTCATCAGACCCCAAATGATGGTAACGGTCAGATCGAGCTGGGTTAATAAAACAAAATTAATAAATATCCATAAAAATACAAAGCATTAAAAACAAATATTGACTCAATGGAGAGAAAAACATCACTGCTACTCACTGTCAAAATAAGTAGTGTCATCCTCTCCTTCTAACTGAGGGATAAATTCAGCTTTTTGGCGCAACAGCCCATTCCAATCCAGACCAATAAAAAATGTGTGCTGTTTGACTTCTATTGCTCCACCTACACATATTTCAGAACATAAAGAAATGGTTTAACATGAGTAAATGCATAGAAATGTGCTGTTAGAACAATGCATAATAATACTGTGTCAAAGATTGTTGGTTTTAGAAAAGATCACATGGTTGATATTTAATTATGAAAATAGAAAATACATTGTGACAATTTTCTGTGCACTATGATATCGGTAATAAACAGTAAAGGGACACATGGCTTATCAACGGAGATTGCAAACAACTTTGTCACCTGTTCCAAGCCTTTCAAGGGGACTTTGCCTCAGTAAACGCGTAATCATGTCCTGGGCATCCACTGGCAAGGCGTCATCTCCATCTGGCCAGATAATCTCATCTGTAAAGTGGATAAGTCAAGTACATTCAGTTCAGTATTTAGTCTATCTAATATAAACGCTGCATTTATAAATAAGATGACTTTTAATCAAATTCAACAAATGAAAGATCTCTCAAGTATTTGGACTCACCACTAACCACTTGACCAAAAAGTTCTTCAGGTGTGTCTCCAAAGAAGGGCACACATCCCACCAGAAACTCATAAAGGATGACTCCCATGGCCCACCAATCTACTGGCTTTCCATAACCCTGCCGCAGAATAACCTCTGGTGCAATGTATTCAGGTGTTCCACATACCTGCAGAGGGATTTAGTTAAGATCAAAAGAATTTCAAATTTGATCTTTAAACTAAAAGACAGATGCAACAAATTCTGCCAGTGTCAATGTCAATCCTACTACTTCATGCTTCATTTAGGAGCCAATCACTTTATTAAGTGGCATACACTAAACATTCAGAATTAAATTTCATACTGAGCTGAACAAAACAACAATACAGAATTTCTGCCAAGCTCCAAAAAGAATGGTGTATAAATGAAGAGATAGAATGCACACAAAGCACTATCAAAGTGTCCTCTAACCTGTTTGTCAATGAACTCCCTGGTGTCTTTCTCAATATGTCCTTCGTAGAGATTTGTCGTCATGTTCATTAAGCCAATTTTTGAGAGGCCAAAGTCTGTCAGCTTAATGTGCCCCATAGATGTTATTAAGAGGCTGCAGAAGTTTCAAAACATTCAATTCAGTTAAATTATGTACGTAATACAATATTATAAACAGATAGACTTATTTTTCACATACTTGTCAGGTTTCAGATCTCGATGTACTATGCCATAGCTGTGAAGGTATTCCAAAGCCAAAACAGTCTCCGCAAAGTACATTCGGGCCATGTCAACCGGGAGTGGTCCCATGTTTTTGAGCAAATTAGCACAGTCACCACCTGTTCGTCACATTACATTTTCTTTAAGCAAAGTTTTTACAACAGTTTAACAGCATATAAGAAACCGATATAACAAACAGCTTCAAAACAGTATAACATTTCCAAAGACACTTCCAAAGAACAGGGTTCCTAAAGGTTAAGGCCAGTTAGATTTAAGATGTTTAAAACCTGATAATAAAATTAAAAACCTTTCCACTTTACTCAAAATTATTATTAATAAAAAAAGACAGTTCTGCTTAAATGTGTACTATAACATCTTTTTGTCAAGACGCTGGTAAATTGATAGTGGTGAAAGCATAGTGGAATTCCTCTGCCTTGATTCCCAGTTTGAAGTAATTTCTGCACAAAATACACTGTGCCTTGTGTACACTGTCCGGTACCGGCTTTGTCACGCTGCAAAATCTCGGCTGAAGTCACAACTTTGTGTGATTTACAAAAAAAACATTAATAAATCCTTACTTCCCAGGTCTTAGAATTTGTAAGGCTTTTGAAAGACTACTTTAAAACTTTTTAATACCAGTTAAGGCCTTGTTTTAGATTTCAATGCTTTTTAAAGTCCTGTCAGAACCCTGCCTCCAAACTCTGTCCCCTCCAGGGAATGTGGGTCTTGCTAAACGGCTAATTATATGAATCATTTTGTGTTTAATACAGATGTCTTCAGCGCCACAGCCTGCCAGTAATGTGTCATGTGATAGTCATTTTATTATACAACAATTTCAAAGTTATTATATTACATTTTCTGGAACACTAGAAATTTACCTTCCACATATTCCATGACCATGCAAAGGTGTCTACGCGTCTCAAAGGAGCAGAACATACTGACAACAAACGGATTCTCTGCAAATGTCAGAATGTCCCTCTCCACAAACACCTGCTGGATCTGATTCCTCAAAATCAGGTTTTGTCGGTTGATCTTTTTCATGGCAAACCTCTGGCGAGTTTCCTTGTGCCTCACCAGGTAGACAGCCCTGAAAAGGCAACAGATGCAGAATCTGTAAAACACATGTTTTCTAATGCGGTGAAGAGACAGCATCTGTGGCAACTGCGGCAAACAGCAAATCATAACGGGTGCATGACCTGTAGGTTGGGAAATAAGGTTTGCTTGTGTGCTGCGTCCACTGTGCCAGTGTTATGCCATGTGTTCTGAGCTCATCTGCTTACCCATAAGCTCCATTACTGATCAGCTTTATGGTTTCAAAGTCACTCTCCAGTGGTTTCCTTCTAGGTGGGGTGGGCAAAGGCTTAACCTGGTGAAAGCAGGAGGAGAGATTTTAGCAGATGTGATGTCCCTACTAGGTCAAGATGAGGTCACTGTGCCACAGATAAATGATCACTTAAGATTACTTACTTCAGAGTCTTCGGCATCCACATTGAGGGAGGGTCCAGAATCATAGTGTTCCTCTAGCTGACTCACTTCTACAAAAGGAAGTAAAAGGAAAAACAACTGAACATCCTTTTTCGGTCTGCGCGTGACAATGTGTGTTATATAATTCATCATTTACCATCTAAGGGGTCTCGATTCAAGCCCAGCTGGCTGATGATATAACGGGGAATGTCTGTTTTGATGCCTTGGCCAACTTTAGCATGACCCTCTGCTGCCTCCAGCAAATGATAAAACTCCTCAGGATCAAACTCCTATCAATGAAGTCCAATTAAAAACATGAACATAAGTAACACAACTTTAACGATCTCCAAGCTCAGGCTAGTAATTCCACTTGAATGCATCTGTTACCAGACATTCCAGTAGTCTTGCAGGGCGGGATATGACAATGAGCATCTTCTTCACAAGCTGGGTGATGACCGTAACCTCTTCACTCTCCGAGCGCTCCAGTGCCTAGGAGAATAAAACAGATTAAATTAGGGGTGCCTCACATAAAAATAAAATAATACAGAAGAGACCATTTTGTAAAAGAGGTTTTGAAAAGGCAATTGTGAGACTGCTGTGCGGATTGCCGTAAGAGATGCTTCTCATACGTTTAGAGATACAGGGTCTAAATTTTCATTTGCATCATGACTGATTGAATTTAAGCTTACAATACGACACAGCAGGAAACAGAGAGCGTATTGCTTTTGAAATACAACAGCAAGATGGCTAATGGGAGTCCAGAGCAGGAAAGGAGCTGTCCCATCAAATCAGTACAACAGATGCCTCCTGTTGTCATCTCTTGGAGAGAAAACAAGGGAATGCTCTAAACAGGGGATTTGGGGGAAAAAACAAAACAAAACATCAACACCAAGTATCATCAAAGTAATGAGCAATCTCCTCCAAGCACTTTTAAATTAGTGATTCATATCTGGCCTTTCATCTGTCTTACTCAACTAAAAAGGTACATAGTCCCTTTAAAGCTACTAGCACCACATGAATACTTAATAGTGGTGTTATTTGTGACTAATTAACTGAACAATTTGTAAGTTATTACCACTATTTATTACAACATTCATTAATGGACAGATGCTTTTGGATGCTACTATGAATTGGAATTCATACAACTGGCCAATTATTTTACAAGTGCGATGTGTGACATGGTGTATGGCTAAGAGAGTCGGAAAGAGTACAAAGGAAGGAGTTATTAGAGGTCCAGAAAATCCAGTAACCGCATACTTGGAGGCAGTGACTCAGGGCTGTGGGAAACACTTTAATAAGCTTAGCTCTGTGCATAATGTCCACACCAGCCCTGCAATCTGACAGCAAACGATGAGTCCTGCCTGGGGTTGTCTGCACACAACCCAGGAGGTGGGCGTAGGGGTTGCTATGGAAACTAAGGCTCTCTAGTGCTACTGATGAAACTCCAGCCAAATGGAAACTCTGCATTTCCAACCAAAGCCCTGAGCCACAGGCTAGGATGGCACAGAGAGGGAAATACCTTCCCAAATACCACCATGATCCTAAAGATGAGTGAATAACCTTTTCTTTAAGAGCGATTACCATCTTGATTATAAGTGGCTCTTGACTGAACCCATTACTATTTCTTAAAAAAAAAAATCAAAACAACAAAATTGAATTCAGAGAATCAAAGAGAGGGAGATGAGGTAAGCGGGCACAAGCTGGTGACAGGCACAGCATCGCAGAGAATGAAAGCCATGTTACTTCCCCTCTCTGTGACAGCAGGGGGTTTGTTCTGCTTGCTTCCGCCTGGTACTGACAACAGCCAGCCATGAACTGCACAGCAGTGAACCTCAGCTCACTGTCAATGCAGCCAGTGTTTAAATTAATTCATGCATTAAATGGAAGTCAGAAAAAAGTAGGACGATGTTTAAACATTTCTCCATTTGTACATCTGACAGATGGTCTGCACAGACAAGCACTGGCAAGAAGATGGGCCATTTAAAACACAAATGGGATTTTGAACTTTGTACCACCTATGATGCCACTTTGGCACAGGTCCTTTTGTAAAACTTCTGCATTGCCAGACTGTAAGTGTTATTATTGTGAAATGGAATCATCTAAGACAAACAGTCTTGAAGCTGCACACCATTAGACATTGGACAATAACCGGTTTCAAGGTTTACCGCGGTTTTAAAAAGTCAAGGTATCAAAACCGGAAAA
>JBBMFX010000035.1:13634409-13645865 GCA_037832545.1 Rhabdalestes septentrionalis | reverse complement strand
GGCCACAGGGGTGGCCAGGGACATGTCTACAGAGGCACGGGCCTCCCTAGGCCTCCGTGTAGAACCGCCACTGTCTGTAACCCAATTGTTTCTTTTTTTCATCCATGAATTTGCAATGTGCATTCTAAACCTGCAGAGGTCACCAGACGTTCCTGCAAGGGGCCAGTGTGTGTGTGCAGGACACCAGGTCGAGAAGAACACACATGATTTTACTAGCTTAATACTTTGTTCTAAACTGATTAGTAAGAAGAGCTGAGCTCCTGCTGGGCTTGAATGAAAACCTACAGCCACACAATCGCTGCTTTACTTTATAAACTTTATAATGACACATCGTGTTCTTATAAGCACATTGTGGGACTAATAAAGGTTTATCTTATTTTATTTTACCTGCACTATTTAGGAATTCAGTAACAAGATGGTGGGAGTCGAACACAACTCAGACATCCTGGTCTGTTTTTTTTCTGACTGGTGTGTGAATCTATACGTTCTGATGTATAGATTTGATGCTCAGATTTATTTAATGACATTAAATATTTATATAACGTCAAACATGCATGGATTAAGCTTTCAGAATGGCTCCAAACAGCTGACAGCTCCACTCTGCTACAGGCACATTAGCATGTGATTTGTGTGCATTGTGTTTTTGTAAACAATCTAAAGCTAAATGCTGAGAATGGACCGCAAGGACAAATTTAGAATGAAATTTGATAACTTTAGAATAATTTGAGTTTTGAACTTTTAAATTCAATGCTATTTATCTTTAAGGTATGCACAGTATAGTACTCTGTGCTTTTGGCTGCAAGCCTAATGCTCAAAGCAAAACTGCACAAAAAGTTTTAAAGCATGTGCGGTTTTGAAGTTTTGGGAGACTGATGCTTATTTGGGTAACTGGTAGAATTGGTTGAAATGTTTGCCACATGGAATCGTTTAGCGAAAGTATGTGAGTAAACCCCCACAATTCTTTTAACAACAGCACGTTGTCTCTCCTACCCCAAGACTGCCCACAAGGGGGAGCTCTTAGCATTTCAGCAGCTTTTAAGTGCAGCGTTGAACAAGGTTGGTTACGCTTTTCAAGACAAAAGAAAAAGTAATTTTGCAAACGTGTGTTGGCTTATAAGTGGAGAATGTACTGGACTGAGGAAGGCTGTTGCCTTTTGTACTACCCATGCCAGACAAGGCACTTCTGTTTAGCCTAAATATGTCTCGTTTTAATTTTTTTCCCTTATTGGGCGCCTTATTTTGTTAGACTGATAACAGGACCTCGACTGTTGTCGCTTAAATCTGCTTTTTGCTTTAGCATTTTGTTTGTTTCTTTTAAAAGAGAGGAACAGTCCCTCACCACCTTTTGCTAATATGCTGAAAAATTTTGCGGACATTGGTGTTACAAGGATGTTTTGGGGCCTGTGCAAAAATATGACCCGAAAAAAGACTTTACTTACCGTAAAAAAGTGACTTAGCTACTAAATAAAAGTTGATGTTTTCAACACAACCCCACTCTCAAGCATCTACAAGAAACCTTATTGTTAACCTTTGCTTACCTATTTCAAGTGCAATAATAATTTTTAATTCACCATCCACATCACATCATAGATCAACAGAAATCAGAAGTTGTGTGATAAAGACCAGGTCCCCCTCCACCAGAAAATAAAGTAAAGTGGCCCTCGTGGCCTTGTGTGAACATACAACAGCACACAACTGTTTTTTGCGAGGGTCCATATAATATGTAATTATTGTATAATATATAATATTATTCTGAGGCTCGGCCCATTCATTTATGTCCTTTATAATGGACATTTTGTTCACCTGTATCGTCCTCAGGAATTTGGAGTTTCCACATCAAGCCATATATTATTCTGTAAAGGACATCCTGGGCTTTCCAGTGTCATGTGATGGGTTTGCATGCTGGAACCAAGGACTGCAATGGCAAGACATACATGAGGTGAAAAAAAAGCTAAATGTTACTCTGCATAACCAAAAAGAAAACATGCCTCCAGGACTATCACAGCTAAAATATCCAGAGGAAGAAATGCAGAACTACTTATGTTCAATGAACTACTTATGTCTTTAGTTAGCTTTTGAACTAAAATGTATGTTTTGTTGTCCTTGCAAGCAAGAAGCAACAGAAGAGTGATACAGAATTTTATTGTTTTAATCAAATTAAAGGTGTTCTTGGGATAATATCACTTTAGATTATTTTCTAATTTCAGTTCTATGTTCACACGGAAATTGTCCTCTACAGTGGACATGCTGGGAAAATAAAATAAAAAATAGATTCAAAGAAATTTAAATTTTGTTTTTCTTAGGCCCAAGTAGACAGAAAATTGCACAGAAAGAAATTGTAAGACACATTTGTTTTTTGGTTCCCAGAAGGATATGGACAAATGTAAAGGGAAGCCTGTTGCCCACGAAAAACCAGCCAATACATATAGTGCTCCCATTACTGTTGTCCATATAATATATAATATATAATATGAGCAAATATAACGGGACACTTGGCCATTACACCAACAGGGACATTATCTAACAAACTGATTTGACTACATAAATTTTTATGTGGAGATCTACAAGAAACATTTAATGGTTTCTGTTTAACTGCTGTTAAAATGCAAATTATTTGTTTACAATGTTTGCAGACTGAATTTTACTGCACTTATGTTCATATGGCAGTACATTAAAAATGAAAGTGCAATACAACCCGTTTGATTTGATTAAGTTTGCATACAACTATGCAATTAATCACACTTTTGTTCATATAGCAGTACTTTTCAAAATAAGTGTGTAATACACTACTTTTGAATTAAGTCCCTCTGGTGTGGAATTAAAACGTTATACACAACAACACAACAGTATAACAGAACAAAATGTATTTACATAGTGTATATACTTATAATAGTTTATATACATACATACATATAAATATATATATACATACATACATACACACACACACATAATATATATTTATTTAAACACTATGTATAGTTTTTTTTTCATTACACTGTTGTGTTTTATAACGTTTTAATTTCACACCAGTGGGACTAATTAATGGTTATTTTAATCTAATCTTACGATCTTTCTGCCTAGTTGTGTTGTAATACACAATACTGTCAGCAGGGGGCGAAAACAATCACGAGTTGCCACAATTCAAACACTGGGTCCAACTGACCGCACGCCTCAGCTGCACAGACGAGTTTAAAATGATTTCCTGGCCAGGAATTTGTTCAAAATGAAAATGCTTGTTTTCTTTTAACAGCAAGGGCTCCGCATATCACACAGCCAGGGGTGAGGGGCCTGAAAAAGGAGCAAGGAAAGCAAAACTCGGCGGAGAGACCACAAACAAAGGAGACCCGTTGCCCTCAAAGAACACATAACGGACAAAACACTGGAGAACAAACCTAACAACTGGGTCTAACGAGCTCCAGACATTCACAGAGCTCAGACAACAGACAGAAAAACACTGTTATTCACCCTGAGAGAAGTCAAGGCTTCAGAGGAGGAGGAGGTTAAACCCTGCTGTGCGGAACACTTCCAGACGCAGCGGCTTTGAGGACAGTTTCAGAAAAAATGGGGTGAGTTTCTCCCTCGTCCTTCAATTTCACTGCCTTTTTTGTTGTTCAGACCGTTCAGCATCAAATGATCTTACTTGTAACTTCTGCTTTCTCCTCGTTGTGTTTCCAGTTTATGGAGCAGACTCGGTTAGTTCAGCCACACTGTTTGGCTCGTCTCTTTTTGAACGTGGCAATCTCAGCTCTGCTGGAGTCCAGGCTGAAATATGAGCTGTTTAATCGCCCGCATTACAGTCCACCAGTTCATTCATTTATTTATTTAATTTTTTCACTGAGAGTAAAATGTGTTCTGCTCTGTGAATGTGTGTTGGGGGGTTTAGTTTTAGCTGTTTATCTTAACTCATATTTGGACTACACTTGTAATTATAATGAATTGAAGGAGATTACCTGTCAATCTGGCAACACGTTGTGGGTGCAGATCTAGGCTGTTCAAATGGTATTTCAATTGAGGTCAGTTGAGAAGAGTAATAGAAAGGCATTTGTTTATTTTTATTTATTTATTTTATATTCATGATGTAACAGATTTTTTTAACATATTTTAATTTGTATTCCATATTTCAAATGTTAATTAAATGTATACAGTTTAAATGCCCCGGAGCTGGGCTGTCAGAAGAAATTATATTCACCAGTATGGTATGTGCAGTAGAAGAATACAATTTGGTTCATAAGTATTTGGACACTGATGCAGGCTTTTCTGTATACTACCACAATTTGTTTGAAATTAAGGACAAAAATGTAGACTCTCAGATTAAAATCTAAGTGGTTTAATGAAGGTTTTCAGAAATTACAGCCATTTTTTCCCTCCAGTTTCAGAGGCTCAGAAGTGTTTGCACTGTTATTTCATGACCGATTACGTAGATAAATGGTCTGGAGTTGCATCAAAGCACTGAATTTGCACTGAATTGGAGCTCAGCATGAGTTCCAGAGAGGTTTTGATGCAAGTGAAGGAGGCCATCATGAGACTGAAGAAAAAAAATTGGCCTATCAGAGAACTTTAGGGGTGCTCAAATTCTTAAAAAGAAAGAATGCACTGGTGAGTTCAGCAAAAACCAAAAAGCCTGAGGACAACTTAAGTTAATAATCACAGAATTCTTTCCTTGGTGATGAATCCCCCCCAACATCGAACCAGGTCAAGAGCAGCCTTCAGGAACTCGTTAGGTGTATCACTGTCAAAGTCTACAGTCCCGAGAAAGAGGGTTCACCTGTAGATTCAAGCCCCTGGGAACACTGAAGACTTTGCCAGAAAACACCTTTAAAAGTTTGCCCAGCCTGCAATAAATTGCCTGGGACTGATGTGACCAAGAGCGACTTGTAACGGAATGATGGGAAGAGAAAAGTATGGAGAAAGAAAGGGACTTCTCGTGAGGAATGTGAGGTAAAGAAATGAGAGATTCTTCTCTGGCCATTTCAGTCACCTGATCTCAACCCAACAGAGCAGCTTTTCAGTTACAGAAGACGAAACTGAAGGCAGTAAGACCAACAAGCAGCAGCAGGAAAGGCCTGAAAAGAAAAACTCAGCATTTTGTTCCATGGGTTAAAGACTTCAGGCAGTCGTTTTTTCATACAAATATTCGTATTTTTACCTATACCTTTATGCAATACCTTTGTTAAATGCCTTAAAGCTGAAAGATTGATTTTTCCTTCACATAGTGATTGCTTCATTTCCAAGTCATTGTGGAACACAAAATTGTATCGGACACAAAATGACCAAAATTGCATCAATGTCCAGATAATTATCAAACTAATTCTGTAATTGTAGAAGTAGACCTAAAAGCTTAATGCAGATCTGCAGCACGTGTCAAAATCAGTGGATAGATTTTGGGAAATTATACGCATTTATATGGTTTGAGATATTTGCCTCGGGGAGCAAATTCAGATATTGTCTGTCTTTTTAGGGGAAATGTGAGAGAAAAGCATTTTACAATTCCAGTTATATCCCCTGCCCCAGGATTGTCCCATGCCTCAAGGCTGCGCATATATTTTGACTATATAAAGAGTATTGAGGAGAATTTTTGTCTTTCTGGCTACACATTCATGGCTGCAGCTCTGTGCCATTCAGGCTAGTAGTGAATCCCATTTGAATTCAGCTCAATTAAAAACAATGTAAAGGTGTTTTAGAATTTTGTTTGTTTTTTTGCGCTCGTTGCATAACCACCGGAATGAAAGATTACTTTAAAAATGGATTACGTTACATTAAATTATGGATTCCATTACATTAGATGGAATATTCAGTTGACTCAGTACATCTAAGCTCCCCTTTTTTGGCCACAGTGGCACGAATTCACATCCTCATTTACAGTATGAGTGAGCGAAAGAGAACTGAGATAGACTGTTCTCAAACAAACCGTCTCCTGAGGCCCAGACGCAGAGCACTTGCCAACAGAGCTGCTGTGACAGTGAGGCCTCATGATTAGTGAATCAGATGGTCCTTCGTTTCTTGAAGGGGCTCTGTGAAAAATGTGTGGAAAGATCTTGTTATAAAACAGGACGTTTTCTGAAATGGAAGCGAATGTATGGAAGCAGCCGTCTGTCCCGTGTTTCTTCAGCTCTTTTGATAATTGCTCTTGGGGAAGATGCCTGGGCGCCGTCTATGTCCCAGACATGTTAAATTAGAGGCGGAAGCTAGGGGACACAGGTAGCCGACCTTCAGCAAACACTCCCCTGATGGGTTTGTGATGAGGACGGTCAAGGCTGTCCAGAGCGTCTTGCCTGTGGGCCTCATTAATATGGCTGATGAAGAATAATAGCATGTCAGGGATTTTTAATGATAAACTTTTTAATCATTTTCTCTTCAGGATAACACCCCATTCCCACAAGAGTAAAATATTTTCCCTCTGTGTTTGATCTTTTATTTAAAATAAATAATGATCTTGTTACGCAACAACCCGTTTTTCTCAAAAGTTTGGCATCTTAACAGTTTTACCATAATAACCAAAAAAATAAAGATGTGTAGTGTTTTTTTTTTCCCACAATAAAACCATGAGATGCCTTGAAGGCGCATGTTAATGCTTTTATTTTGGTGCAGGTATGCAGTTTAATGTGGAAATGCCAGGTCTGACGAACTGTGGTCTGTTTAATAGTTTAAGAACTACTATATGTTTATATTGAGCAGCCATTTTGGCCAGTTGTTGCAGCAGAGCTGGTGAAGAGCGGTTAAGTTTAAAGACTGAACCCACAGCTTGTGCACGGTTGCCATTCTGTGTTAATGGAAGTCCAGAGCCGATCCTAGACCTATGGGTTTTTTCTGCAGTTTATGTGTTTACAACTTGAGGGTCCCACAGTTTTCCAGCTCATCACAGAGGCTGAAGCAGCTGAAAGAACACACGTTCTCTCTGTCCTTTCCACTTCAGCTTTTAAATTAGCAAAGCAGTTCCACAGGAATGTCTCACTGTGGCACAAGACAAGCAAACATAGTTGGATGTGGTGAATGTTTCCTTCCATATCTGTTCTTTTTGCTGATGAATGAAAACACACTACATGCACATTCAGTTTTTTTGCACCATGAACATATTGCTGTCCGAGCAAAACATCAGATGACCAGAAAATTAACTTTTACAGGTCAAGAGAAAAACTTTATCTTTCAATAAATGTTAATGTCAGAGTTTACTCTGGATTTATTTGGTTTATTTGTAAATATTAGCTGATGTTACTCAATAATTAAAAAAAAAAGTTGATTGTTGAAGAGTTGACTGTAATATCTGTGACATGTTAAGATATATGTTTGTGTCCCTTATATAGGACACTTAATTAGCTTATTTTAAGGTTAAGTAGTAAGGTTATTTATCAGTGAATTGTTTTGTATGGATTTCAGTGTCCGCTCATTTCTGATCACATGAAATGAAATACGTTATTAGCTCTTGTAAGTCTGTATTAATGCCTACTTGAGTAACTTGTGGACATGAAATGTTTCATTTGTAGGAGTTATATTTCAGACTTGTTAATGAAGTCGTTCCAGCCGCGTGTGTGATGTGAGTAATGTTGTGTTCCACAGGGAGCAGCCACTCTTCAGTGCAAAGGCGCACGTCTTCCAGATTGATCCGGCCACGAAGAGAAACTGGATCCCTGCCAGCAAGCATGCTGTCACCGTCTCCTTCTTTTATGATGCCAGCAGGAGTGTGTATCGCATCATCAGTGTAGGAGGCACCAAGGTGAGGGATCTGGACTCCTGGCTGTATGGTGCTTCATTATAAGCTTAAAGGTGCAGCCCTTCTCACTCTTTAATCAAATGGCAGCTTCTTGCTGACGGATAAATGTGCCTCTTTTGACATTCACTTTGACACAGGCAATTATAAATAGCACCATTACACCTAACATGACCTTCACCAAGACGTCACAGAAGTTCGGCCAGTGGGCAGACAGCAGGGCGAACACCGTCTATGGACTAGGCTTCTCCACAGAGCAGCAGCTCCAACAGGTAAACAGATTTCCAGACAAACGTGTAGCAATAAGTCTTCAGCAACGCTTCTCTGTCCATGTAACCGTACCAGAATCATATGCTGAGAATGCAGTAGACACATCTTAAGAGCTGTGCAGTATAGACACAATCCTAATGTTACAATTCTACATATTGAGACTGCACTACACTATTCAATATATTAAAAACACATTTGGGAATCAACAATATAACAATGTGTTCTTGTTTTTGGTTGTGTGTGAAAAAAGGACCATTTTCACTCCGTGTTAAAATTAAGGTGTTTTATTACGGTGCCATATATGTAATAACGACCTTCATACTAATTGTCAGCTGTGCCTTATTAAAAAAACAGTAGTCCAGATTAAAACACCTCTTACATTCATCATGATTTAGTGGCGCTGAACTATTTAGGGAGATTATATGGTAATATGTTTAGCAGAATTGCAAAGACCAATGATGTATTAATAATGAGCACACTCTAAATTGTGCAATGCTTCATTAGTTTCTGATTCACTCACTTTTTTCTTTACAGTTCTCAGATCAGTTCAAAGAGTTAAAGGAAGCAGCGCGGCTTGTCCGGGAGAAGTCCCAGGAGAAGTTTGAACTGATCAGTGCTGGTCTCAACATCGCTGCCCCACAGGTTCGGATCCCTCCTTCGAGCTTTACACGTTTACAGCAATAATTCAGGGTTTTTTTTCAATGAACAGCTCCCTGTCTCCGATCAGCTACTTTTATTACAGATTCAGAATAACAAAAGTGACGCACAGCACTGATTTAACCCCAAAAATAAAAATAAAATATTGAACACGAACACAAAATTATGTAACTGAAGTGATTTGCATGTATTACTTTTCATGGTAGTAACATTGAGACTGTTTTTAGCATGTGTATGTTGCTCGCTTGCATACACAGCTTCATTTATCACGGCCTCATATGGAGGCAGACCAGTGAGTGACACTGATTTGAGCCCCTATGGAATTGAATCGCTCCATGGACACAGCAGGGCCACTCATTGCCATAGTGCCTATTACTCTGCAGCTGACTGACCTTTTTCTTTGGACGTCTAGACAGCACTTGTTCTGAATTGCCATATTTCTTAGACCCCTTCTTAATAAAACAGAAATTCTAGAACAGTACGGTCGCACGTTAAACTTAAACGTACCTTAAATATCCTCATTTAGCATTTCTTTATTTCGAAATAATTCAAGGCAATAAAAGCTAAAAGCATCCAGGCTGACATATTCTTCCGCTGTCTCCTGTTTCATAGTGCAGCCAGTTTGTTTCTCTTAAGCCATATGGAAGGGCCATATGGGTCAGCCACTGGATAAAAGTTATTCATTTTTAATCTGACCTGAGTGTTATGAAGGCTTTACGGAAACAATGTGTGCCTAAGATGGTTGGTATAAATGCTCCTCTTATCAATTAATAAAGCCATTTTTGGAGGGGTTGCAGCCACCAAGGATGCATGAAAACATTGAAACGCTGCGAGCATATAAATAAGTAAATAACAGAGATGTACTCTTACCACAGTAACGTAGCTATAGTGCCGCATTTACAAAGCTTTGCAGCTTTGACTTTATGGTGTAAGAATGTGGTAGAATTCTCTTTTCTAAACCATTCTTTGTGTTTTCTATTTTGGTAAAAGTCAAGCTTTCTTTGCAGCCTGCGTGCTGTAACGTTAAACTGCTGTCAAGCTAGCACTGCAAATTCACGTGTTTTCACCATGTTTTCAATATTGTATTTCCCCTTTTCCTGCCTTGAGATTGATTGAATTTGCTGTGTAATCAAAGAAACATGAGATGTGCTGTGTAATCTGAATTCTCTTTTTTGGGTTTTCCTGTGTGACTCTGGGATGTCTATTCAAGCTGTCTCAGGTGAGTTTATATCAAGTATCTTCCTCTGCTTCCACTGAGTTCACTTAAAGTAAGTGAAGATAAATATAACATTCCAGAAGTCCTCCTCCCAATACGCCGGCTTGCAAGTCACAATGCCCCAAATGCACCAGCAGGCCTCTTTTAGAAAGCAGTCTGAAGGGTACTAAGAAGTGCTCAGAGTATTTTATCAAATGAACAATGACTGCAGAGACAAGGCTGTCGTAAGTGGCGTGTAGTAAGTGTACTTTTGTTGTAGTATTTTCAGATACATTTACTTGAACAGTGTTTTTACAGCTACTCCGAATTAATGCAAATTTTCTCTTAGAAATCATGTAGCTTACTGCCATTACATCTTTTTCACAAAGCTGTGATGTTGTCAGTTTTAATGGGTTTATTTTTTCATTATTAGTTTGAACATTTCAAAAATAAAATATTAGAGATTGGCCAGTATGATACAGTATGCCAAACTGTTACATCCCAATTATTGCCCACCCCTGCATCCCAGCTTTAGAGCCGTAAGAGAAGCCTTCAAATCCCAGAGGACCCCATGGCTGTGAAGCCCATATCTGATGCTGTGTAACAGTTTTGACCTAGTTTATAGTATAAGTTCTGACCTCTGTGTTCCGGATTTTAGTGTAAAACTTTTAGGAAACACAGTTTCCATTCCACATGTCCCAGTTAAAACCTTAATTAATGTTTTGTGTATGTGTGTGTGTATATATAAATACAAAAATACACACAACATTAATCTGTTCAGGAAACAAAAGAAAAACACACACATATATATATAAATATAAATATAAATGCAGGGCAACGATTACACTTTTAAATTCATCGCATTGTTATACGCAAAATTAAATATAATAATAAGAAAAAAAATAATATATTTACGGCTTAATACTCTGCCCCACCAATATAAAAAAGCAAACATGCTTTGTTTATGCAGAATTTTTTTTTTTTTTTTCAGAAAGCCAGAGATATTCTGGGATTCAGGGATCCCTCATTATTCTTGCATGAATCTCTAGATGTATAATTAATCAGTCCATGCTTCAGCCAGCACCGAGTTGTTATCTTTGATATGTACCCATTTAAAATACATTAAGCATACAGTGAGAGCAGGCCTCCAGAGCGATCTCCTTTCTCCATGTCCAGCTGTAAATAAGTCTAAATAGTCTTTGGTTTTGAGCCTGGGAAGCAGAACAAGTTCCACTGGGGAGTCGGAGTTTGAGATGGATTAATAATAATACAAGCTTTTTCTGAGTGGAAGATTCGGGGCTCCAGTGCTGCCCTGCGTGACACATGGCTGTAAGGAAGACTTCGTGTTGTGTGTGCCAAAGTGTACCAACTGTGTTCAGACCTTAAAAATCCGTTTTAAAACCAGTATTATATTACATTTAAAATAGAGCAGCTAGTTGTGGGTGAGATCTGGACTCTGGATTAAGGAAAATGTAACTAGTTTGTTTTATGGTAGGTGGTATTACACAAGCTGTTCCATTATGGAACCGCACTGGCGTATGGCTACAATTTCCTTAACCTGTTACACTTCCGGCGGCCATCTTGGAATTTGCAGCTCCCAAATTAAAAAGATTATAACCATCATAA
>JBBMFX010000035.1:13592272-13602721 GCA_037832545.1 Rhabdalestes septentrionalis | reverse complement strand
GAGTCCCGATCGAGTCATAAAGTCTGATTATCGGCCGATACCGATCGTCCGCCGATCGATCGGAGCATCACTAATACTTAAGTATTGGTGTGGTTCCAATGTCAAGACATCTGTTGTCTTTTTTTAATGGTTGTACAAAGCTTATTGATCAGATGGGCAGGGGACAAGCCCTGATCCTTTTTAAACATCAACTTTTGTGGTCAAGTCCCCATTCTAATATATAGAGAGAGTGGATGGTTGAGTCACCTTTAATGTGTGTGTCAGAGAACGAGTTTGCGAAATCGCAGGTATTGAGGCTTGAAAAGGGGCAACAAGCAGAGAAACACTTTTTTGGAATGTGGCATTTTGGGCTTTCAGCTATATTCTGAATCTGAAGTTCAAAGTCCGACCCAGGGGGCAAGGTTTTTTTTGTTTGTTTGTTTTTAAACCTTTTTTGGCCCATAAAACAGTAAGTCGATATCTGTACTGGTTTTAGAGCAACCACACCACCACACACTTTCTAGGTTTTTTTTACTTCCTTTTGAGCTAGAGGAGTATCTGGTAGGGGTCCTGCAGAAAGAGGCCTCAGTAGATGAATATATCATGGTAAGATGTATGTCAGAATACTGAGTCCTACCAACCACTGGTATACCACTAGGATTTACATATGCTTATACCGAAAAGTGCACAGTGACACACATTTACAGGTCGAATTGGGATGAAAGGAAGGTTTTAAATGAACCTTAGTTCAATTCTAAATGGCAATAAAGGTCAAAGTTTTCAGTCGTTCCTGGACAAGCTGGTGGACAATCTGAAAACAAGGTCAGGATGCTCTTAAATCAAGCTGCTGCTCTGGTGACAGCCAGGTGTTTGTCATGTTGCTGTTTCCTAGCTCTGTTAAGTCCTGCTGACAGCTAGTCACAATATATCCACTCACTCTCTCCAAGTAGACCGCACAACTGATCCACGCTGCGCTCCGTAAGAAGCTTATTATTTTTATTTGTCTAAACTGGTGCGTGCCTTTTAAATAACAGTGATGAGGTTCCTCTGGCTGGGAAAAGGCTGTCAGTACGTTGGATTAAAGCAGGATGAATGGCCTCACCTGGCTCCCTGGGAGATGAGCCCCATTCCTCCTGAGTTTTAAAACATTCTCCTCAGCAGTTTCTTCTAAGGCTATATTACATTGGCTCAGGGCACAATAAGTGACCATCAAAGTTTTTGGCAAAAGTATCATCGCTCCTAAATAACTTGATCTGTCAAGTCATTAATTTGGTGGATGGAGAAAAAAAACGGTACAATGCTGTGCAGACTGATTTTTATTGTCCTCTGGATCAAATGGTCCAGTGCTTTTAGAGTTAAAATGTCTTTTTTAATGTATCATTCTCCGTTTTGGTTATCTTAAAGATCCCAGGACATGCTGATTTATTTATTTTTTAATGCTTCCATACAGGTCTTAGTGTTCCCCTAATGCTGTTTCCGAAATGAATTCCCAAAACTCTTAGCACCTATTTCTAGCCACTGCAGGACCATAGACCGGCTAGGGGAACGTGTATAATGTTAAAAATCTCATGAAGTTACATTTTCATGCCAAGGGAATTTAAATCGTCTTTTTTTGTTTGTTTGTTTTGTTTCTGTTGAATTAACGTTCATTTTCCTAAGGCTACAGCTAATTATACAAAGTCGTTTGTGAGGCAAAGGCCTGTCAAAAGCTGCATGTTCAGTGTTGGAGGGAAATATTAAATTATTAAACCTTGAAAACGGATTCATTCACCAGGGTTTCGGTGATAAATACTACCGAAAGTCCACGGCTGTTCACAGTGGCTGAGATAGGAACCAGACAAGAGAAGTGTTTACTACTAAAAGCTGCCATACAGAACGTTATTACATGGGATAATTACAAACATGATGCTTGATGTGTTTTCTACTTTTTCCCCAAATATCTCAGCTCGTCCTCGTCTCCCAGGTGCTTTTGGAGGAAGGAGAGACGGGCATTTTTCCAAGCATGCAGCAAAATTAATTAGAAATAATAGCACGGTGCAGCCTTGAATATCTAACTGTGTCTTTATTTCTACATGTTTTAACAGCTGTGGGAAATTTCCTCCGGAGAGCTTCTCCTGTCGGTACTTTTCGATGTGGGCATCATGTCTGTGACTCTTGACCCCTGTGAGTATTTTATCTTCTGTGGAGGAAGCGACGGAAGCATCTTCCAGGTGTCCCTCGGCAGCACGGTAAGCAGGGATTCCTCATGTTCCCGTTTCACCCCGGTTTGTGTGTATTCAACATGCGCTCACTTATGTAATTGCACCACCTTGATGGAAACAGTCAGTATCCCACATGAAATAGATAACTGGTCTCAGACCCTGGATCTAGTGTTTCAGATTGCACTTTAAATCGTATGGACTTTCCGCCATTGGTTTTCGTTTCCTCATTATTGTTTTAACAGTGATAGTTTTTTACTCCGCTCCTTGGTCTCAGCGTATGGATCTTTCAGGTGAACCGGCCCGGTCGACTCGGGTTGCAGTTTGGTTGAAGCTCTGCGGGAGAGTTCTGTATTTTATAGGAGCGTGGCGGTGATCGGCCGACAGATCCTTCAGGCCTTCCCTGAGCGGCGCTTGATTCGCCAGGCCTGCGGTCGGTTGATGTGGTGCTTTGAACGAGGGATCAAGCTGGGATTTTTTTTTTCATGCTCTTCCTTTTTCTCTTCTTATCTCAGTCAGCTGCATTGTGTGAAGTGCAGGTCAGGTAAGGGCATGAGGGACAGCTCGTACAGCGGTGGAGCCGAGAGAGGTTACAGACGGCCTCGCACCGATTTCCACCTTCGCCGAAGAAAAGCGTATCAAAGGGAATTTTCAATTAAATACGTCACTGGGTCCATGCCGATTGTCAGTTTTATATTAGACTCATGTAAAGTGTGCTTTCGGGGAAAATCCTTTGTGGATGTGTCCTGCGTGATTAAAGTGAGCCTGGGCCAGGCTGTTCTGCATGGGGCCCGTATTGTAAATCAGGTCACACTCTGTGCATAATTACAGACCTGTTTTGGGACAGAGACATCCATTTTAGTCCAGATGGCCACGCTGGGCAACACTGTCTACTGTATTTCTCATTACAGTGTACACTTGTGCACGAGCCAGAACATGCAGTGTAACCCAGTTCATTACATCCATGCTGCAAGGTCAAAACGGGATCCTTCATCCGTTACTTTGCATGCTCATCATGGTGGTTTGTAGAGGTGTAATGATGCACTCGGCTCAGTTAGATTCAATTTTCAGTATTGGGTTCACAAGTCGATATTCTCAGGTAGTTCTGATCAAAATAATAATTAAAGGAAAATTACGACGGCAACCATGTTGTGGCACATACTAATGAGCTGGGAGTGGGTTCTGGTGTGTGAGATGTTAAATGTGCTGGTGTGGGTAAGGTTAGGAATGTCATATGATAATGAATATGCTTGTGTGGCTCAAATTGATTAAATGATTTGATGTGCAAACAATGCAGTTGCATTAGATTACATAATCAATAGAGTGCAGTGAACATCATTAATCTTCATCACCTATCTCCATGTTTGGCGATGTATTGGTGCCTCGGTGCTAATCCAGTTTCTTGTGCTGTGAAGAAAATTTAAATCAAAGTGGACCCAAGGCCAAACAGATTTCTAATTCTGTTAATATCAAGAGTAGGAATGTCCCTTTTTTTTTGTCCCATGCAATCCTAAAGCAATGTTTGTCAACCTTTTCAACATTAAGCCCCCCCCTATCTATCACAGCATGTTTCCAAGTGGCGCTTGGACACATTAGATCATCTTAAATAACCAATTGCTCACCAATGGCCTGTCTTAATGTTAGATTCGCGGCCCAATCAAAAACCTTCACGGCCCAGTGGTTGAGAAACCTCGTCCTAAAGCACATTAGTAAGTCTGTGCCGCAGTAATAGAAAGTTGCATGTTGTTTGAAAGTGTTTTTCATGAAGCATTTTAATGGGAAATAGCTTAGGTTCAACTGACCTCCAGTTTGTTAGCTGTGTTTGCATGTAGAAGTGAAACTTGGACAAAAAAAAACTTGTTTCTCTCTATGGCTTCTCTACAGTGGTGAAGAAATGTGCGAGAAACGTAAACACAGGGTTCAGAATAGCCCAGTGCACACTGCTGGTATGCTGATGATGTCCTGCAGTAGTCAGTTAGCAGACCAAAACCAAATTCTCCAGAACACAGAATGATGAGCTGCACGCGATGCTACAGTTTCACTGATACTGGCTCTTAAATACAGTATCTGTTCCTGCACTAGGAAATCTCCACGCTAAGCTGAATGAAATATCAGGAATCACTGATCGTTTCCATGGAACCTGATTGTCCGAGGCGGTGTTATGTATTCCGTATCCTGAATCAGTCCTCACAAGTTGCCAGACAATCGAAAATACCACATACAAAATACCTACTTTCACAAAACGTGCACAGCATCCTTCAAAAAAGGCTTTTCTATTTTCTGTTGTCTTTTCTTAATTTTTTTTTTTTTAAATAGCATCTTTCATGCTTAGTAGAGACGCGTAAATACTTTTTGGGCTACATGGTATGTATTGTTAAATTTTCAGAATTTCTAAGCACCTCAGTTTGTGACATTTTGAGAATGGGAAGTAGGAAGTAGGCCTTGCATACCGCATACAATATATTCTGCTAAAGTGTACAGTATTCTATTGTCAAATACAACCACAGTAATGAACTGGACTGGGCGTTACATAGCCAATACCCCATCAGTTAAAACGTGCCTGTATCCGCTCTGATATCGAATTGGGACATCCCTACTTATGGCACCTTTATTCAGTTTGACTTGTCGTTCCGTATTATTGGAAAAAAAACTATGAAGTTACATAAGAAACTTGTAATTCAAGAACTTAACCGAACTTGACCCAAAATGTTCAGTTTTCAGACCTGACCACAGTCCAGCTGTGTGAAATTCTGATATGGGTTGAACTGCATTGTGGGTAGGTCTACCTCACATAGATTTTGAGACACCTCACACACAACATATTTTATAAGTTGTAAAAAATCTGAAAGTCAATTCTATTAAGAAATAATGAAAGCTGCTTGACATTTGATGGTGCAGTGCTTGATGCTCGGTACTAAACTTTTAATTAATCTGAAATAGAAACGGACCATTTGTCTACAGCTATAAAGAAAAAATCCACCAGTAAATGTTATTTGAAATTTAAATTGGTGCTGAATTATGTGTATTTCATGCCCTTCGTGCTCCAGATGCATTTATCATCACGGTGAAGCCTTAATCAGAGTAATAACAGGTTGGGAAAACGGTGTGCCGGGGATTTTCTGCCTCTCGTGTAACAGGACCTAGTTTCTCATTCCACAACGATGCCGCATCTGGAATCGCAGCCAAGCTTATTAGTCTGCAGGATTTACTGACTTATTTATTTTTCACGTCTCTTAAGCTTGCCTTTAAAGATTTTCAAAGGCTGCTCTCCAATTGATTCAAATCCCTTTGACTTCTTGGACCGGCCTTTAGACATTTAATTATTTAGGTATATCGTCTTAAAGATGGCTTTGATGATTAGAGTAATTGTTGCTTCCAATTCTGGAAGTGGGTTCACTTTTGTTTGCTTTACTTTATTTCACATTTTTACTGTTTTCCTGTTCCGATTTTACCTGCACCTTGATCTAATTGGCAAATAAGTGGAGAGCAACTCGGCTATCGGTGTGAAATCATTCCTGCTCGGACCCAGTCACTGGTTGTAAGGCCAAGTTTAAAGATGGAGCTTGTTTATCTTTTATTACCATCTGAAATAGGTTTCACTCAAGCCTGGCTGGGAGTGTGCAGCTGCAGGGAGTCTATGCTTTATACACCTAAACTACTTTCCTTCCTTTACCGCTCTGAGCTTAATTTCTTAATGCAGTTTGGCTTCACCCTGCGGCCTCCTCGGCTCTGGAATCAGAGCATCTGCCGCTCATCAAAGCCTGAGCAGCCTGGCCTCATCACTGCGGCTGTCTTTTATTAGCGAGAGGAGTTAACCGCGGTGACTGGCCTTTTTATTCAACAGCGTCTTCCTTCAGAATGCGCTCGCTAATGAGCGCGTGATGAAGAGCTCCTCGCGGCCCCGCCGAGCTGCGCCGGCTCCAGAGCCGCGCTGACGCCTGCAGCAGGCTGAGGTTGAAACGGTTAGCTGCACATTGTTGGTCTGGATTGTTTTTCTGTAAATGAACAGGAGAATTTCGGTGCATAAAGAGGCCTCGACAGATTGAAGGCGAGAGTTTCCTGCCTGCAGGGGTCAAGCGAGCAGCAGCTGCTGATGGAGGAACTGCAGGTTTTCGCTAAAGACCTCCTGCTGCAGAGAGACACCCAGTTTTTAGTGCTAATAGCTCAGACAGCCTTTAGTGTGTTTTAAGCACTCGATTTGAGCAGTTAAACAGGATTTAGATCATTTCTGTCCTGTTGAGTTTGGATTATTTACAGTTTAGCTCCTCCAGCTTTCTCTCTTCAGTCTTTGGGTTTGCACAGAGGTGCTCACAGTGGTGGTGTTGCCCTAAAGCTGGGACCACTGATGTATTTATTGTTTATTATAGCCATTGTGACTAAGGTTTGTCGTCCTTCTAATGTAAATGTTAGGACGCATCAAATAATGCATTGTAAATTGTTTCTCTCGTCCAATTCCACACGCTAGCTATGACTCCTACCATCAGCTAGCATGGGCAGCAGGTGGTGCTGTGGTTGGAAGGTGTTCTTGTGATCTGAAGGCCATGGGTTTGAGTCCCAGGACTGCCAGTGGTACCACTGAGCAAGATTCCATCCCCACACACCGCTGGCTGCTCACTACTTCACTTGTTGAATGGATTAAATGTTGGGAATAATTTGGTGCTGGTTACACTGGGGCAGCTGGTGACCTATATCACCTTAAGAACAGGAAGTTGTGGGCTCGGGTCCCAAGACAGTTCTTCTGAGGTACCCTAAACAAGTTACCCTTCCCACACTCTGCTCCCGGGGCGCTGTGTTCCTGGCTTCACTTGGTGAATGGGTTAAGAGCACTGTCTGCTGTGGCAGGTTCATGTGTGACAGATGGTCACTTTGACATGTGACAAATTGTTTCTTTCCTGTTACTTTACTTACGTATCCATCAGCTCTAGCCTCTGGTACATCACATGAATTCACTAGAAGGATCACCAAGTGAAGCAGTGGGCTGCCAGTAAAGGGGGGGTTGCCAATGGAGCAGTGAGTGGGAACGGTACCCTGCTCAGTGGTGCCACCAGCAGTCCTGGGGTCCGGACCAACGGCCTCGGCCACCAGTTACACCTTAATCTTATTTTCTTCTCCCACTGTCCTACACCAACTTCAGACTGTTTATCTGGCGCTGCCGTCATATTTTGTTGACATTCCAGTTGCTGAAATATCCCTTACAGTACTGAAATGACTAAGAATCTGATTTAGGGTTCGGCCTGCCTTGTGAACAAAAAGATCCTCAAAAATGATATTTTTCCTGTTAGAGGTTGATTACAACACGACAAACCGCTGTTTATCATTGATGTTTTTATAAACTTGGCACTTCAACATCAGTCAGCTGTGCTCTGTATTCTTTCATGTGGAATTAAAACCTTTACTTGCTCCAACTCCCTCCCTTTATTTCCTGTCCAGTCCAGAATCTGCATACTAAAAGGCATATTAGCATGCATTCATGAATATGAAATGGATGCGTTTTGGCTCCATACAGAGAGTAATCCGTCCGTCCTCCACTTGTCATGTTTAATTGAGAATCCTACAGCAAAATCATTAAAATACTGGATGTAATGGTTTGAGTCAGCAGTGGTCCAGTTTAGAAATAGTGGAATATGGACCACCCACAGGCTCGATGTCACTTATTCCTTAGCTGATGAAATTAAGTCAATCGATCAAAGCATTTAGGAGATGGTTAGAGCCAAAAAACCCTCTGATGGACCTGTTAGAATCTGGAAGTGGTGGGTGTCTGGTGTGAAAATGTATCTGTGATTATATACTTTTTTTTTTCATCCATTCAGAATTGACAGTAATTTAATATTGATCTAGTGGATGTAACTATGCACTGAAATATTTTGATATTGTGAAAGAAAAACTGGAGATCAGAGATTCTGTTGATTATTGTAGTATTGTAGTGTTTATCAACATCAGGATTTGCAAATGGCCGCCACCATCCGAGCTCAGGCCTCATTCATAAATGTTGCTGCACTTAGTCAGTTTACGAGGGTTTCATGTGAGCATCAGATGATTGCGATGAGTTTCTGGGTGTCTTTCCTGAATCAAGGGACTCAATTGATTAGGCTTGGGATGACGGGACAAATCAACAAATATATATATATATTTTTTTATTAAACTCTTGGGTGTTACCCATTCCGTCTTCGTACATCTAGGACAGTTAAAGGACAAATGAGAGTGCAGAACGCTAAAGACACCAAAAAATACATTTTAGCTATTGATTTCAGAAACACTATCAATAAATGTATCTCAACTTTACGCATGAATTCATTTTTGGTCAACATAATGCTGCATCAGTGTAGTGGTAATATATTGAAATGCATATCTCCATAACTGTATCTAACAGGATGGTGTTCTGCCCACATCATGCAGCATTAACCTGAGTGAAAACATTTCTCCTTTCTCCCTCTAACATTTGCTTCTGTTTCATAACCCCCCCCCCCCTCCCCCTTTTTCTACCTTCACTGGCAGGCTTTAAGCCGGGATAAGACCTTCCAGTCGGACAGCGAAGGCAATCAGGTGTTCAAAGGCCACAGGTAAGGCGATGTCTGCTTTGGTTTGCTCTGTGTCTGTCCAGGATCAGTGTCTGAAAGGAAGGGTGAGCTTAAAGTCCAGGCTGAAGGCTGAAGGCTGAAGGTGGTGCTGCCGTTGTAATCACTGCAGGGTGACTCTCTCTCTCTCTCTCTCTCTCTCTCTCGGCCACTCTGGTGTGCAGTCTATACCTCTGCTGCAGACCCTCTGGATGTGCTTACAGAAGTGTTTTTTGTTTCGTTGTTGTGGTTTTTTTTTTTGTTGTTTTTTTTTTGCCGTTTTGCACAGTTGCTGGAGAAGTGGGGAATTCTAATCACAGCCGCCGCATGGTATGGGAAGCTGCCAGTATACGAGTCTGTGCCATGTATTTCTGGGCGGCTCACAATGGGTGCAGAGAAGCCGAGTCCTAGTCTTTTGTAAAGCGTGGGACTGTCCAGCCAGAATATACCGCGCGAGTCATTTGGAGTGTAAAATGTTTGTTTTGCTCCTGAAGTATCACACTGTTAAGGTGCACATTTGGTTATTATTGAGTCTACCATATGCGAGCAGGGCCAGATAACGCGGCTGAAATTTGCCAAGCGGGGATCATCCAGGGCATGTCCACCCAAGCATGTGTATTGTGCTGTTTGCAGCGTTAGCACAGACAAGCTAGACTGGGGAAGATGATCCAGTAGAAAATGCGTTACTTGCATTTAGTCTTCAGCATTTAGACCCGCATTTCGAAATCACTGTGGCATCACTTTTTTATTAGGGGTGTCGAATTAACGTGTTCATTTCATTCAACAGAATCAATAGTTACAGAAACAATAAAAAAAAAGAAAGAATGCTGATAACTGATAACCTCGTGACTTTGAGCTCCCGGTCCAGTTCTGGCCACAGGTTCTCTGTAAAATAAAGACGAGAACGTGCTGTGAAGACAAGAACGTCCAGTGATTGGAAAGTTCACGGTTAAAAATGGAGAGATGGAACTATTGCTATGAGTGTTGTTCTCTGCAATTAATGCAATGAGGAATTTTTGTATCATTGGAGTACATCAAGTATAAAATATCACTTAAATGCAAAGCATTTAGGAGCAAAACCAGGTTTCCAAGCCAGAACAGCCTGATCCCAGGCTTGAGATGTCGATTTGTACGAGCGAAACTGACAAGGCTAGCGCCTTGTGGTTTGTGACCATTACTGCACATGAACAGTTTAAAAAATGTTTTGTTGTAAATATTTTACCACATAGAATGTGTTTGATTAATTTTGATGAATTAGAGAACTTGTAATTGATACATGATTCACTATTTATTTTAATATTCATATATGTATTCTAATAATAATAATACAATAATAGAAAATATGCAATATACAAACTCACGATATATAATTATATTGAAAAGATGCTGCAGACCAAAATACAGAGAATCCGTACTGACAATAAGGGTACTGTTCAGAATCGTACTGAAATATTAAAGTGGAATTACAGATCTAAAAATATACCGTATTTTTCGCCGTATAAGACGCTCCGGAATTTAAGACGCACCCAATTTTAAAGGTCTAGAAAGTGTCCCAAAACTTTTGTCCACTCTAGATACATTTCATTTTCATTAGAGCCCAGATCGGGCCCAAAAAATGAAAACCGACATGACCTAAACCTGTGCACTTGTGTCCGAAACCAGCCCGGCCCGACAAATTGACTGTAATTATTAAAATTTTATACGTGGGCCGTTATAAC
>JBBMFX010000035.1:13573646-13584167 GCA_037832545.1 Rhabdalestes septentrionalis | reverse complement strand
TCTCTCTCTCTCTCTCTCTCTCTCTCTCTCTCTCTGTATCTCTCTCTCTCTCTCTCTCTCTCTCTCTCTCTCTCTCTGTATCTCTCTCTCTCTCTCTCTCTCTCTCTCTCTCTCCCTCTCTCTCTCTCTCTCTCTCACACACCCCGAATATTCTGCTTGTTCTACTTAAGATTCCTCATGATGCAAATGCATTATTCAATTCCCTTGTCAACTGGAAGACAAACAGAAATTGGGACACAGAACTTGATTCTTCAAATACAGAGTCTTTATTCAGTTTGTGGGAACACGATGCAGGCGGTTTGGGAGTCACATGCTCAACATATTGATTGGCTGATAAACTCTTATTAAATTCTTTTAAAATATTTTCAGTGCATTTACATCCGCTTGTTTTAACAATTATGAAAACAACTATCCAGCAAAATCCAAAGTGCTGAATGCCAGAAAATTCGCCGGCATACAGATGGACGCCCAAGGGATTCCTACGGTTCTCCGAAATCCCCAGCATGTAGCGTCGGATTTTTTTTTTCTTTCCTTTTTTTCATGAATAGGCATTTTGCTGCGTTGAATTAGAGCTAAAAAGCCAGCAGCTAAACAAGCTGAAACACAATTTCAAATATTCATAAGACTGCCGCATTGCTTAATAAATTGCATTAATGTAAGTTGCTAAATGCCCACTGAGGAATGAGGAATGTATATGATGGCTGTTTTAATAATTACCTTATATTATAGTCTGTCTCCCTCAAGGGAAAGACACACAGCACAGTGGAAACAGAAGAAGCAGGCACTCGAGTATTTTGGCTACAGCAGAGTTTTAAGATGCTGAGGTATTTTGGAAACTAAGACATTCCTAAATACCAAATATGTGACGGCTTCAACCAGTTTTAGAGAGAGTTCTGCGATTTCCATGGCCAAAATAAATTGAAGATGGAACTGTAGAATAATGGCGCTAAATTAATTACAGATGAAAACTTGCAGTTTGGAAATTATTCCAGAATATTTAAACATTAATTCCGAAACAAGGATTATACATCACTGATTTCTTCAGTCTAGCTGGGGTACAGTTTCAACACGTTTCCATATCAGTACTTCAAAGGCAAATGTTCTGTACTTGCATAAGTTGTATTTCTTAAAATGTATAGATTTTTACATTGAAAGTGACACTGACTGTGTACATGATCCTGGTGGTGTGGGTTCACGCCAGTTCGCTTTGTTTTAATAATGGAAATCATTTGTGTGCTAAACAGAAATAGAAATCCACATCAGGGGGAAAAAAACAACAGAAATGGACACTGGGCAGCACAAATAAAGTAGATTTCATTTACCTTTCACCAGAAATATGCCTAAGATTAATACTAATATCACTACTAGTGAAATTGTGACTCGAATCATATAGTCAGCACACTGGTAGCTAAACATAATGTAATTAATGAAGGGACTTTAGATGAGTCAGACACGTTTAAGAATGCAGTACATGCTGTAAAGAAAAAAAAAAGATATCTAAACAGCCTGCAATTACATTTTATATCCTTTTCCGTCCGGGAGTAATTTTACAGCCAGTAACTCGGTACAACGGTTTTGTTGGATAAACATCAAACTTGATGATCTTTGTTACGGCAGAGAAATTTACAACCAACTTATAACCCATCATGAGCCCGGGATGGTGCCGCCTGCCCATCATATCCAGTGCATTTGGACTGTTTTGACCATATCCTTACTGGTCTGCAGTCCTGTGTTCATGCAGCTGACCTGTGGAATGACCCGTGAAATAGAATTCAAGCTCTGGCACTTTCCGGCACAGAGGAAGTTCTGAAACGGGCTGCTCCCCGTCCGCTGGTCTGGGTGTCGGCTCCCCAGGCCGACTCCACTCGCTGCTGAGAGGGTGGTTTTTTAGTGTGTTTTTTTTTCACTATGTGCTAAAACATTTTATGGTTGCTGGTTATCATCTGCAGGTTCTCTTGCGTTAAATCAACACCCACATGGTCTTTTCCTTTAATTCGAACCTTCCGTTGGCGTGAAATGGTCCTGGCAAGCAGCTTGATGTGCTGATGAGGAATTAGTGCTCCTCACCCAGCCCACAAGCCCTGTGGATTGAAAAGCCTGATGGGGGAAAAATCTGGATGCTTTTGCAGGCCATAGCCATGATTAACATATGAAGGGAGCGCTGCCTCTTCATTTGATGCCTGTTATGCGTCCCCGTTTGGTTGAAAGGAGCACGCGGCGGAGAAAGCTGTGCATGGATGTGTATGAACCTGTTTGAGTCCTGCACCATAGTTTCAGAGTGACTCAGACTTTGGATTGCTGGTGTTCTGGTACAGTTTCCATTTCCAGCACAGTCTGCACTTAATCTCAATCCAAGACGTTGACATTTAAGCTAATGCTGTTATGCCATGTCCCGGGGAACGCGGTTCTGCAGCGCACGCTCAGGATCTATCGCTCCTATTTCTGCCTTCTCAGTCATTTCCTCTGCATCCTTTATTTCTGGAGCGGTGCGACACGCCAGGCCTCGTGACCTTAATTGAATTTAAGGTCTCCTGATGTATATTGCGAAAGGCTGCCCCCACCCCGATCTCCTCGCTGTCTCCTAAACCAATCCATTAGTGTCCCATAGCTCCCATCACACGTCCCTTCCTCTCACTACCAGACCCTTTCCCCCTCAGGTTTAGGGCTCCACCACATCAACGATCGGGTTCTTACCTTCCAGCGCAGCTCGGGTTTATTTTCATCTGCCAGCAAAGCAGTGAGAGAACATCTGAACTGGAAACCCACTGGAAGGCACACCGAGAGACGGACTCCGCATTAATAAATCACAGAAAAACCTCCAAAAACTTGAAGGGAATCACTCAGCCAACTTTGTGTATGTTTGAAAGGTAGAAGATCTTATGGACTGTGAAGGAAAACTCCAAGCCAGACTTTCATTTTAAAGGTGAGGTGATCAGGAGTGTCACTGGAGATGCACACAGAACAGTGTGGTGAGCTTCAGATATCAGAACTCGGAGCTTTATTCAGGAGTAGTTGTTTCTCTTAACATCTCGTTGGCCCAACCCTGTCAGTACAGGCAGTAAAAGTAGATCATGACACAACGACCTCTGTTATTAAATATTAATTTTGCAGTGACATTCCTACCATGGACCGTACTTTTATTATTACATACAAGCTCTTGACTTTTCAGTGTATTAAAGAAATCTTCAGGGATATTTTTCCATGCTTTCTCTAAACACATGCAAGTTTGAGAAGTTTCTGCTAGTCAAGATCCAAGTGATCCCAGATTCAAATTTACACTCCATCTGTAAAAACAACCTCCAGTTTTGGCAGAAAATGTTTCCTTTTCTTCTTACGTCTTGTTAAACAATTACACATCCTTTCAGACCCACAGTCTCTCAGTGGAAGGAAACACAGAAGCACCAGTGAAGTTTTTTCCCCTGTCTCTCAAAGATGAAAGCAAGTGCTATTTATGTGATGGTGAAATATTGGTGATATACCAAGTCTTGCTGGTTTTTTGAACTGCAGTTTTGGAATCTCTTCTTACTTTCGGTAAGAGCTTGGGGGCCTTTCTTGGGATGAAACAGCTGGAACTGCAAGGCAAGAAATATGGAAGAGTTTAAGTCGCAGCAAGGGCATAAAAGTAAAGGGTGGACGAATTGAACACTTATTGGGTGATGTTGAATAATTTTTAGGGAAATATATCTCCAGTTTCTTTCCTGAGGCTTTGAAGAAAGGCTGGTCTGTTTCAGCACTAAATGTTCTGTGCTCCAGACATGTGTATAACAATCTGGGGTGAAACATGAGGAATATAAATTGGTGTTTTTCTATTATTTCAGTAGAACTGTTTGACACAAGTGTTGTGTTTGGGGTTTTTGGGTTTTTTTTTTTGGAAATCGTTTGTCTAACACTTACCAGAGAATTACATCACCGGCAGTTGCTTTGACAGAGACGCCGCCAGTCAGTGCTGGTGCAATCCAGCTTTTACAGCATCTGATTTCACGAGGCTCAGTTTTGTGTGTCTGCCTTTATTACACCTGCCCCATATGCCTTAAGTGATGTGCAGGTGTGACATCACACAAAACTAAACTTGAACTTGAACACAAAGCATTATAGGTTTCTTTGTAGTCATCCTGGCTTGTTTTTCAGCTATGTTCTAACGAAACATGTGTTTGGTATTTAAAACAATAATAGTAATTGTATTATAATAATGAAGGCGTTAACTACGTGGTCCGTTGTAGGAGCAATATTCTTTAGTTTGCTATCTATTTTAAGGAATTAAATATAATTTATTTATTTTATTATTCATCTAATTGTTTATCTTAAAAATCTTTGTGGTAAAACACGATATTGTCGTGCTGAAGCTGAGGTTTTTATTTTTGTTCTTGTTTTTTGGGTTTTTTTTCTTTTTTTTCTTTTTGTTTGACCATCCAATTATAAATGAATCTCCGGGTCCCTCTCTAAAGAATGGCAGCTGAGTAAGAAAGTCCCAATTCACAGCCATTTGTTTTGGGACGCGCCACTTTATTTCGGTGCTCACTGTGCTGTAGTGTCCCAGAGGCTGATCACTCACTAACTTCTCAGCATCTGTGATGAGCGATAAGAGGTAGTGTCAGCCACTGATATCTCTCTGGTAGAAGTGTCATCACTTACAACTCGCACTGGGTAGGAAAACCAGGTCCTGCACTGTAGTCTTGTAATACACAGCTGAGCTCTGAGACCGCTGGTGGAAATCCTTTTTATTTGGACTTTTTCTAGTTTAATACACGTTTGTCATTTAATTCAGGCTTTTAATAAACAATTTAAGTGAGAAGTTGAATCTTTGAACAATATGCATGAATTTCGGGGTTTGAACGCATACTTTAGTGAAAAGGATTGCAAAACAAGTTTTTTGTTCAGAGTCTTTAACGTGATCAGAGTCAAAATATCTCTAAATGAAAACAGTGACATTGAAATTTTTCAGAATCTTTAATATCATAACTTTGCTTTCCTTCTAATTTTTCAAACGTTCCAGGTTTGAATAAAATAATCCCAGACTTTCAGTGTAGTCTGAGACTTTTCACCGCTACTGTATGTGTGCTTTCATGTTTTCGTCCTAGCAGAGGTGTGCCGATGCCAATTTCCACCGGGCTTGTCTGCGTGGCAAGAAAGACTTCTGAGGTCTTTTAATGTTTCATAAGCCTTCCTCAGTTTCATACAGCACACTCTTGTTGCAGCCAAGAATATAGTTTATGCTCTATTATCACAGGAGTGGGTTATTAGAACTGGTAGGAAGCTGAAAGAAATGAAGGTTTTAAACAAATGAGGGTAATGAGACTGGCTTTTGAAAAACAGCAGGTCTGAAAAACAGCGCAGTGTTTTAGATGGAGTGCTTTCCTCGCCAAAACTATACAATAGAGATTATTCATAGGCTGCTTTCCAAATTTCCTCTAGTGCATTATTGGCTACCTATTTATCTTCATTGGCCTGAACCCCCTAAATCAGGAATTGATCCATGCAACTGCACACTGAGTACATATTTTGCAAAAAGGCATTCAGTATTTGAATTAGGGATTAATCCTTGGCTTGTTAGGATACATCAGACCCGGCGCTCCCTTTCTGACGAATCTGGCTTGTGGTGTTCTCTTTGGCCTAAATCCTAAATAAAGAAATGTCAGAAGTACACAACAGCTCAAGAAGTCGTAACTGGAGGCGTGTGGCATGTTTTTATTTAATCTTTCTTCAGAAGATTAGATTTAAGACTTGATCTCCATATTTGACGCGCTTTGAGGACGGCTGTTTGTGCTTTTTCTAATTAGACCGCTTGGGCACTGGCACTGGCATTTTTATGGGTTGTGGGGTTGTTATTTTTTTAATGTTGCCCCATGACATTAAAAAGCCCCACACATATTGCTTGAATATTAACTGTTGTAGATGCTTCCCGTGTGGTCTGTTTTAGATTTTCACACTGGCTTAACAACTGGTCTTGCCACTCTGGTGGACAGAACCGGGCACAAACACTTGAAAGGGTTCTGCTGTTTGTCTGTTCTGAGTCAAGTGAAGCCGATCTGATCTCACATGTGTCTTAACTGGTTTTTGTGTTGGTGTGATGGTGATGGACAATTTTATTTGAAAATTTGAATTTTGGCCAAATAATGAAAAGTGTTTCTTTATTCAACAGCTTCTCTAGGCTTGTACTATAACAGTTGAAAACACTGAAACAGAAAAGATAATTACATATTTAATCGCACAATTTTATTTCACAAAATGTTCATCATTGTTAATTGTCATCAGTGTAACAGGCTGAAAACCAGCATTAGTGTGTGATCAGGATCAGCATGCTGGTAAAAACTCCTTTCAGATCTGATCAAAGGCCAGGCAGGCAGACAGATGAATGCTGATTTAATCTTAAAATAACTACTAGGCTTTAAAATGTGCTGTTATGGATTAAACCCATTCTATATCAAATTAATCTGTCATGCTTAAACCCAAAGCATTTCTCTTGGAGCTAATTAAAACTACTGTTGCTAGAGTACTAACAAATAGAGGTCGACCCGTATATCGGTTTTGCCGATTAATCTGTGCCGATAGTTGATTCCCGGAACCATCGGTTATCGGCAAAAATCCATGGCGATAGTTTTTCCAGGTTGCGTCAGAGCTGAAGCGGCTGAGAACGGTCCGTTGTCCTTATAAGGGACGGGAACCGAAACCCGGTTCTTACTCGGCCCCAGTGCCTAATTATAAAATGCCGAAGTACCGATAAGCTTTAACGATAACGGTTCTGCTGTCGGAACTGGAGAAATTAAAAAAGAGGACAGGAGAGAGCTCACACAAGACGAGAGTACTGTTTTTTGTTTGTTTTTTGTAATAAAGTTCAGTACTATTTTACATGGATTGTTTTGTTTTTATTTAGTTATTTTTTAAATCCATTTTAAAAACTATCGGTTAATTAATCAGTTATTGGCAAGTACGGACCAACCTAATTATCGGTATCGGTAAAATTAAATATCGGTCGACCTCTACTAACAAAGACAAAGCATCATTTACTCATCACACAGTAATTACACCAGATCTCCACACCGGCCCCTGAACCCCTTCAGATATTTAAATAATGCTCCTTGTAGACGAATCAGCCGGTGGCCTAGTGGTCAGGGTGTTCCCCCTGTAATCTGGAAGTTGTGGGTTCAGTTCCCAAGACTGCTAAGCACCTCCGAGGTCCCTGAGCAGGGTAGTGTCCCCACACACTGCTCCCCAGGCCCTGTGGTCCCGGCTGCCCTCTGCCTCACTTGCTGAATTGAGTAAACAGACGTTTGTGCGGTTCACACCGTGTGCTGTTGTGTGTTCATGTATGACTGAATGTTCGCTTTCACTAAATGGATTTAGCCAGACTTCTATTACTGATGTTTTGGAAAAAGTCAGGCCTATAGGACACCTGATCAGTGGAGTCTGACCTGTTAACAGCCCAGAGACCCTGAACCAAACCTGCTGAGACAGCAGCAGCCAGTTCTCTGCAGTCAGCGGGGAGATGTCTGCAGACCGTCACTGTTTAAAAAAAAACAAACAAACTGAAAATGTCCACCTCTGCCTTTTAGACCATGTAAGATTTTATCACTTTTTCTTTATTTAAGTCTTGTGTTTTAACTGAAAATATTTTTTCTCCTGTATTTAAATTCTACAACTAGTATTTTTTCTGTTTCAGCCTGTATAAAGCACCTTGAATTTGGGCAGCCGGCGGGCTGGTGGTTAGGGTGTTGCCCCTGCGATCAGAGGGTTGTGGGTTCAAATCCCAAGACTGCTAGTGGCACCACTGAGGCACCTGTGAGAAAGGGACCGTCCCCTCAAGGCCCCATTCCTGGCTGCACGCTGCCTCACTTGCTAAGTGGGTTTAAATGCAGAGGAAGAATTCCACACTCTGCTGTACTGTCGTGCCCCACAGGACGTACCATCACAAAGTGTGCGAGCGCCGTTTCATACTAGATTTTTATACAGATTCATTTTTTTAGTTTCATGTCTGATTTAGTATTTTCTGCTGATGTCAGCAGGTTGATTTCACATCTTAGTGTATACTGTTTTTGCTTTTTTTTTAATTTTATTTCTCAGGGTTCACACGAGGAGACATTTTCCAGCAACTGCCAGGTGCAGAGCTAACTAGCCCGTTCTGTAAGTATCTTATTGAAGGTGCCACATTTATGACAGGTCATGGTTGCGGTTTTATTAGATCTGCTTTGAGGTGTGCGGAGAATCACTCTTGATGACGGCAAGGCAACTTCCCCATAGGATCCTTTAAAAAATGTGGTGCTATGTAGATTTTTGTTCATGAATCTACCCAGAATGCTTGATGCGGAGAGAGCAGGATACACTGTGTTGGCCTTTCCCAACAGCTAATATTGTAGTTGTTTTTTTTCTATCAGGACAGATGGGCCGTTTAGATGATATGTGGCTTATATGTGTAAGGCTGGCAGTAATGGACAAATAAAAAGGAGCCGGACTGAGTTCAGTAGCTGAAAAGCATTTGTAAGTGTTTCAGTCATAAAATTTGAAGGGCATGGCTTTGCGGGAGCGTCCCTCCCTGATTTACGGTGAGGTGAGGTTCTAAACCCGACCATCTCCGTCATCTCTGTCGCCGAAACCTTTATTCCACTTTACACTTCTGGAACTCTTTCCGAGTTTTTCTGTTTAACCAAAGGGAAGAAAAAACTTTGCTCGGTACCTTTTCTCCTAAAAAACCCTTTTGACAGCATCTCTGATGAAACACAGAAGAGGGGAAATTTGAGTTTGACTGTTTTGGGGGAATTCTCCTGGGGGGGCTCTTGTCCTTGCATGCCTGTGCTTCTTTCATTTTCATTTAAAGCAGTAGGAGAGAAGCAGCAGTCCAGTCTTGGAGGAGTACAGCTCTGTGGGGGTCTAGATCCACGCTGCGTCGTGACTTCAGTCGTAGCCCCTTGTAAAGCCAGCGCCCGGAACACATCCATCATCCTGAGCCGGCGTTTATAGACGGGAGAAATCATGAAACGTGGAAATCCAGCATGGCACTTCAATTAATTGGGGGCGTGCAGGAGTCCATCTAATACGAAGATGTGTCTCGTTTTGTTACCCGCAGGTCAGGTCACCAATGCTGTCATCATTCCAGCCCCAGCCAACATGTTCCTGCCGGACAGTCGACCCGCGCTGCCGCTGCCGCGCTTCAGCCGCCACCTCAACCCCTCCGAGCAGGGCGAGGGGGCCGGGACGGGGGGAGCGGGTCTCAGACTGGGGACCTACTGCCAGGTAAAGAATACTTGGTTCTGGAGGAATTTAATTTCTACTGGTACTATATTCAGAAGTCAGAAATGTCAGAAAAGACACTACTACTGTTCTCCTTTGGTTTTATTTTTATTATCATAGTTTCTTTATAACTGGTGCCTCTTCTCCTCCTACAGTTTTGATATTTTTTTTATTTAGGCACGGTTCCCACATCCTAACTTCCATTAGTGCCCGGTCCAGTGGGCGTTTATAGAACTTTTGAACCGTTTTTGTGGTTGAGCTTCCTCTGTAATATTTTGGGATGTTTGTCGGAGAGAGAGTCTCGGTTCAGGAAGAGGGAACAAACGTGGGGCAAAACAGAGCAGAATCATGAACAGACTTCAAGACACTAAAACTCAGGTCAGTTCTCAAACGAAAGGTGTATTGTGGGTACAAAACATCAGCCTGTGAGTGAGGCTGTGTGTACAGCCGTGTGTTTCCAGTGGTGTGGTAAGAGCGGGTGAGTTATGTCACTAAACTATGTGCTATTTTGTGTGTTAATGATTTTACAATGGTTGAGATTTTTGCTTTTGATAAAACAGTCACAAACCACAATATGAGAAGGCCTGATTAACATTAGCTCTAAACAAGTTACCACCTGTAGCCAAAACATGATGGTGGTTATCAGGGGAAGCTCACATATCAAATACGGCATTATAATCAGAATGAAATCATTACTATAGATAGAGAGAATAAAAATGACTGTTAAAATCTGAAGAGCACCACCAGCAGACGGAAACCTGTCACTAGCTCTAATGGGTTCTTTCATAGATCTCTCATCATGTACACCAAATTTAGTTCTGCCCAACTCAAAACAGACCAGAAAAAGACTGATGTGATTTCAGAGCCTTTTGAACTTCTTTAAAACGGGGAAAGTTTGAATAGCTGTGTATTAAAACAGTATAACTTGACAGTAATCATTATAAACAGACTGTGTGTCTATGGCACCCACTCAAGTGGAAGGAAGAGTCTAACCATAATGGGGCACATATGGGCATTTTCACCTCCGATAGGACACTAAAGTATGATAAATATTACAGTATAGTAAAAGAACATCTGTTTGTGGCTCATCGGTAATCCCTCCTATGTCAAAACTTATTATAGCTCCATAAATAGAGCCGTTATTCATGGTGTTCAAATTGCCTGCCACCTGCTTTGTTTGCACCCTTTTATTTCTCTTTAACTCTTCCAGTCACTGCATTCTCACTGTTTACACTGCCTTCCATTTCCATCCTCCTGTGCTTTCTCCTGCTCAATGGCTTTACCTCTCTCTCTCTCTCT
>JBBMFX010000035.1:13555960-13566579 GCA_037832545.1 Rhabdalestes septentrionalis | reverse complement strand
CTCTCTCTCTCTCTCTCTCTCTCTCTCTCTCTCAGAGTGTGTTTGGTGATGGTGAGAATACGAAGGTTCGTGTGTCTGAGCTGGAAGAGGAGGTCAGGACCCTGAAGAAGATCAACAAAGACCTTTACGAGTTTTCCACTCAGCTTCTCACCAAGAATAACTGAGGTTTCGGAAAGATGAGCAGTACAGTGCTCAAAGAGGACATCTACAACCGAGGGGATTACAATGAATTATTAATTCACGCACAGTGTTTGGATCATCAGTTCACAATGTGTCTCTTACATCCAGTGAGGCAGGAATGTTTTTAACGCTGTTTTTGTATAATGAACGATTGGGTTTGTGTTTGGTTTTCATCACTGTTACTGTACAACCAGAGAACAGGCAGCACTTGAAGCAGAAAATGTTCAGAAAAGCTGGTCACTCTTTTATGTGTCCTATTCAAGAGGGTGAAATCTAGCTAATATCAGACAAATCCAGCATTTTTTTTTTTAAATAATGAACAGTGTCAAACTGAATGTGTTGTGTGTATTTTTGGACATTCTTACATGAATGAGAAATTCATTTTACAACTTCCAGACCCGGTCTGTATGTGATGATGTCGTTTGGAACTGATTGCATAAAAATGGTAATGGATTGATTTTCCTTGTTTGTTCTGTGTGCTCCTTCCGTCTCTCATCCATTTTGAGTGCAGACTGTTCATTCAAATTAGAGGAAGAAAGCAGAACAGTGTGTTTCTGTGCTTTATTTTAGACGCAGGTCTTTACCCCAGCAGTGCGAATGGGCTTCCTGTCTTTGATCTGAACCTCCAATACCTCCAAGTTTACTTCAGCCGTGCGCTGGCCTAATGCTCTGTAAACATCTTTAAATGCCTCGCGGCTTCTTCGCCCGAAAGCGGATATTCCTCGGCCAGTTGTCAAGTCGTCCTCCCTCTTTGGCTCGCCATTACGCCGTCCTCTCTGTGACCTGCACACACTTCCTTCTGTAGTTTGTTGCTTTCTCCCGGAGCAACATATCTCAAACAACCACATTTGGAAAAATGTTTTTAAAAATGTCTCTGTAAGGGGAAAAAAAAAAAGATCAACATTCTGCAGGCACACTGTTCCAAACGGAGGCAGCGCTTGATTTTTATCTGGTTAACTCATTTAGGCTCTGCGATGGAGATCTGAAATGTCTTGAGTCTCGTCGTCTTAAGCAGAGAGAGGGAAGAAGCCTGATAACAAGCGGCGCCTCCTCTCAACACTTCCCTTTGAAGAATGTTCTGTTTCAGCCGCTCCTGTTGGCGAGGCAGGGAAACGGTTTTACGTGCACGCACATTGTGCTCAGGATCACTCCCTCTCCTCCGTGGGACTGGGCTGGAGATGTTTTTGAGGATTGATTATCAGTGTTTGAAAAGGGAACGAAACAGCAGGGAGGGGAGGGGCGGATCTCTGGAGTCTAATCATTGTTCGATCTGCCAGAAAACAAAAGTCATTTTTACCTATTCTTTATGTTCTGTGCTTTTTACATGAAGTAATAAACGTTTGGTTTGCATTCCAGACCATAAAGTTTCATTTTATCTGGATCATCTAAAGAAAATATGGGTCTGATCAATTTGAGGATCATTTCTAATTGAAATGTTGGAAATGTGTGACGAATATGACTTAAGATCTGTGTTTTTTTGGACCAAGAACAACAGCACATCCATTTTTCAGGCTAGAGGCTTGAATGTGGAAGCTATTAGAACTTTCTGAGGAAAATGCTTGTTATAAATTTCAGGTGTAGGACTTTTTTGACCAAGATGACCAAGTTATTATAGATAAATGTCCTCACTTAACACATAATGTAAATATAATTCAATTATTAATATAGACTTTAATTTCTGATTTGTAAATTTCTGCAAGCCATATTCAAGGCAACATAGAACAGTCCAGGATGTACTTAAACTCGCAGCTCTGCGCACTTTCAAACTGTGATTTCAATATTGGGGCGATTGCTCATCCAGCCACACCAGGATCGCAAGAACTCTGTGGTCTAAGATGAAAGTCAGCTGGTCATCCGCCTTGATCTGCAGAAAATAAAATGCCAGAATGCAAAATAAACCGTGATTACAGTTGGATAAGCGCTCGCAGACTCTGAGATCCGGCTGATTGCTGGAGAGTTCCAGCTGCAGCTCAATCACAGAACCTAAAGGTGCTGGGGTTCAGCAGAGGCCTTTACCCAGTGACTAAACAGAAATAGGGGAAGTCGCATGCCAAGGCAGTGAAGGACCAGTTTGATTGTTCTTACTGAGTCAGGTACTGAATTTATCACTCATACAGATCTGGAAAGAAAAAATCTCAGGTTTTATCTTTTAAAGGGACAAGTATTGAACTGAAGAGCTTTGCCTTCGTTTTTAAAATGTGCTGACGATATTTCTCAGGGCTGGCATCTAACCGACTATGGGGGGTGGGGGAGGGGGACTATCAATCATTAAATATATTCATGAGTGACACTACAGTGTGTAGGGGAGGTGTGGCGACTCACTGGGGGGGGGGGGGGGGGGGAACTGATATTCCTAATTTTACGAATAAAAATAGTTTTTTTTTTAAGCTTTATAATTTTAAAGAAGGTTTTACGCTCTTGTTTAATTTGAAACAAAATTATAGTCCGTCAAAGCGGAGTTATTCAGTGCTTACAGAACTTAATAAAAGAAAACAAATCTCTTCTTTTCACTCCAACTAAATGGTAGTAATTACACTGGACGTACATCTAATAGTGTTTCACCATCAAACAGGTCGAACTGCAAGAGAGTTTTGATTACAGCAGTGGTTTTTATACTTTTCCTTATTAAATAATCTAGAATGCAAGATTGTGGTCTCATGGTGGTGATCTGCTAACAACCTAACCAAACAATATTGTGTTCTGTATTGTCCCTGGGAGCTGTTACAGTAAATCAATACACTCCTTTACCCTCTGTGCTTTGTGGAGTTAAAGGGTGAGGATCAATTAAATAGCCTAAAAGGACAGAAGAAAAAAAGTGTTGCAGTCCGACCACAACACTTAATGAAGCAGAGATTTCTTTCATTTGCTTTCACTGAAGGAACCTGCCCTTTTATTTAACTTCATTTAATCCCCAACTTCTTTTCCAACCGAGGTGGTGATGGTGGGAACTCATTAGCTTTTATCGGCGGTGGAGGTGCACGCCAGAGAGATCGAATTGAAAGAGTGCGCAAATTGAGCACAACAAAATGAGGCTCCAGCAGGATGCCCTTGACTGGAGTGGCTCTTTTGTAGGGCCACTCTTCTGACCCTCATCAGAATTTGAAATGAAGGAGGCGTTTCCAGCATGTGTAAATATAATGTAAGGAGCTCATTTGGCCCCAGGATTTGTGTCACCATTTCTCTTCTTTTTATAAGCCCTCGATCGTTTTCCTTCACCTTCCACCTTTGACGTAGTCTGAGCAAACTAGCTTTAAACTAATTGCTGTTAAAAAAATGATTTTGCGACTGAATTTTGAAAAAGACATGTTTCCTTCACGGCATATGAACATTTTATTATGAGTGGAAAAACAGACATTAACCTTAAATAATTCTCTCAGTCTCCTGGGAAGTTATCTGTCCTGAGATACAAGGCTTATGATGGCATTTGGTGCAAAGGAGCTACTCTTTGGGATTTAATTGAGAAATGAAAGCCTTTTCAGTCCAAAAACATTAAAGCATGCTGGTCACCTGATCCTGGATTCCTTGACCCTTGAGAGTTTTGAGAGGCAGTTGCGCTCCAACAGATGGGAGAGTATCCTGATTTGGTACATCAGGACCTCCGTAAATACCAGGGATGTTGTTCCACACAATGCAAGTCTCCACTGTTTTCTACCTGGTTAAGCAACCACTGAAGTGTGGATGCGTAATGAAGGGATTTTATCCTCAATGTCTCCCACAGCCCCTCACCCTGAAGAGACTACACCTGTTCTTCCATATCCCTCAATCCCTGCTGCTTCTGTTGCCAAAAACGCACGTTTCTTTCCCTAATTTACTGAAGTGATGCAGTAAATCATTCAAAGGCAGTATCTTGAGTCCTTACATGGTTTGGAATGTTAACTTTACCTCTGAAAAGGTTTTAGTTTTCTGTCAAGTGAAGGTTCTCTGTGAGCATTCTAAGCAGGTATTGGGGGCAAGTGAAGGGTACGGTCTCCGAATCAAGGGAATGTCAAGACTCGATCGGACTGGCCACATGCTGGCAGAAGACCAAAACTTTAGGAGTCTGGAATACTCTCCAGGTCCTACACCTTTTAAGAATTCTCTGGGAGTCCTGCATTCCCAGGTCAACTTCTTCCCCGATCCGTCCAACAGAGCATCTGGGGAATTCAGTAAAGTGCAATTTCTAAATGGATGCAACGATCGACCTGCATGGAAAATATATGGCAGCATGCATGCGGTTTTCGCTTTCCTCCCGCAAATCAATCAGTGCCACGTCTCTGGGGCTGCTATTGTCACCGTACAGGCTCAGAACCTTGTTTATCAGTGGGGCATGTCATTGGAGATTTCCTCCATCAGACACTGTCTTCGCCAAGCGCTTCCCACCCAAAAGACGCAACGCTGTTGTTGGTTCAGATTCCAAGCCTGCCTGGTTCTGAGAAAGACAGGCTAATAAAGCTAGATGCATCTGATGAATTTTGCATGTTCTCTTGACAACTTGGTTGTTACAAAAGCGTAGAGAATGAGTAATGAGTGGTGATGCACCAGTGCCATAACAAAACTGAAGCAAAGATTTACAGACTTCTGTCTGATAAAACAGTTTGAAGGAGGCACATCTTGTGCAGAGATGAACGCCTTGCAATTTTGAACAAAGTTAAATTGTAAATGGTGTAATTTTTGCACTCAGCTGTGCCGCCAGACTGCAGGAAGGACTAAGCTTCCTCTGGGTCTTCCGTTACTCATTATTTTGGGTTTGCCCATGGCCCTCAGGTAAGACTGGCCTCGGTGGATATAGTCCTGTATCTTCTACCCCTGTGCTGGTAGTTTCCCCTTTAATGAGACGGAGGCTGAGGAAGGAGAGCCAAAAGTCGGCCTTACTGAGGCACTTGTCGGGCTCCTCTGGAACCGGGCCAGCTCCGTTCAGTTCAGAAACCCAGTTCTGAGATTACAAGCAGGGAATGAGAGAGATGGAGGTTAAGGTTTCGGTCTGCAAACTGAAATGTGAAATGAAGAGCGCTGAGCCGAAGGTTTGCAGGGTTCTGTTAGCATGTAACGGGAGAGAACCCATACGCTGAAATCGGTACAAACTGGACCAGGTCTATAAAATCTAAACACATTCTTGTACTGCTGCACTATTCGGAGTGATAGCATGATGATAAAATAGCTTTAGAAATATAGATGTTGTTTTGAAAATTACAATTCCAGTGCAAAAGAACGTAAAAGGCAGCAACGTCTAGAAGATGCATGGGTGCCACAGAAAACTCATTTGAGGAACCCGTGTGCTTTGACCAGACGTCCTTAGTTCCAGGGTCCCTTCTGAGAAGGTCATTTTTACTTTGTAGTGATTCTCTGAAACAGCTCCAACCTGAATGGTTATCCTCATTTCTGTCTAGTAGCTTTCTGAGGGCCTGTGAAGCCTTTGCTGATTAATAATGGTTTCAGTGCAGTTTGGATGGTCTGTTGACTTTGAATACGAACCATACAGACAAAAGCACAATCCTTTTATGCAGCGACGCTTTGCAGTCTGAGCGAGTCCAGGATAAAGGCAGCCTGGAATTAGGCTGGAATCATGTGACAGGATTTAACGCTCCCAGGAGCGCCTTCTTTGGCATCACCGATGAGGAACCGGGGAAGCGGCGATTCCTTCATATGTAATTGTCCCTGTAACAATGTGCATCCACCGCCTGGAAGAGACAGTGGAAGCTCGTCAGATGCTGTGAGGGCATGGCAGCCTAGCTTGCGCATCGTGGAATATTCATACTTGTTTGCCTAACTCCCAAGCCTCTTTAATACCTGAGGTGTTGTGATCATCTGACAGGCAGTTTATTTGGAATGCAAGCCGCTGACAGATGCGCAGAATCGTGATTGAAAGTTTTCAAACGTAAGAGCAAAGGAAAAGATGAAACGGTATCTCCGTCAGTTCGACTCTGCGAGCAAATCAATCCACCTGGCCCGTCACGGCCTGCCCGCGCAATCTCGAGTGAAATTAAGCACAATGCAATAAAATACTGTTATGCGATATTCACAACTGTTACTCAGCATAAGTTAAAAGCCCCATTGCCTATATTCTCCAATGAATTTGACTGAGGAAAAAGAAAAAATGTAACAATCTCTTGCTCCCACCTCTAGAATGAGCTCAGGTCATTTGGTTATGATGGCATTTGGGTATTTCTCGCTTTTATATAATCCCCGGAGATTACAGATGGTCCTTGTTCCAGTGCACTGAGCTACCTTGCAGGAATGAGTACAAAGCACTTCAATGCAGCATTCCATCTTACATTTCACGCTTATATGGTGGTGCGGACAGCCAGGGAATTTTAAAACAGCACTCTGACATTTAAAAGCACAGGACAGTGTTGTGTCGCCTCCATCTGAATAAGAGTCGCAGGACGTGACGCGGTTCTGCTGGCTTTGAGAGAAAGACACCCCTCCTGCAAAACTTGACTTTTGAAAACAAGTTTGTCCATCCTGAGATCTCAGAGCAGCTGGTCCTTCTAGCTGTTCACCAGAATGTCCCATCAAAGCTCTGACTAATCCCAGTCACTGTGAGACTGACTCTAAGTGTCCTAAGAGGTTGGTTATGAATGGAGTTTCTGAAGTCTAAACTCCCCAGGGATCCACATTAGCAGCACTCAGGCATGGGTTGTTAGGAATTAATTAATTCGACGAGCATGAGCATATTTTGTTTTATTCATTAAATATATACGCTTGCAGTACTTTCCAGTGTTTACATTAACTTGGCTTTAAAGAACACTTCACTTGATCCCCTGAGAGAACACAACTGGGCGTATAATGTGGTGAAGTACTGGAAGTAAACTTGGCTAATTGCTGAAGGGGGGGGGGATCGGTTGAGCAGCGTTTACCCTCCTTAGCCCCTGTAATAACACTTCATAAACTGTGGTGTGCTGTCAAATGTATCAGAAAATAATGGGGAATCAAAGGACATTTTTGGAGCTTTAATTAAAGGCCATTCCTGCTACTAACTGATTTCCCAAGCAGAGCTGTGGTGGTCCAGCACAGATAAAAGACTTAGTTTAATTATTGTTTGAGCAGTGCATTAGCTGTCATATGTTCCACCCACACCTTCATCACTAATCTCATCTCGGTCATAAACCTTTAAACAAAGCTGATACAAATCTTCTTTTTACACCGGAGATCAAAACGAAAGTACCAACACTGTCTGGGACAAACTATGTACTGTCTGAAAGAGTGGGTCGGTCCCAGTTCTGCGGCTCCGCTTGTGTTGGGCGTTAACAGTGATTTGCAAGAAGTTTGAGGGTGGATCAGATCAGTTGATACTGCACTAATCAATACTGTCTCCAGGAAATTGGCCTGGGGGAGTCGTGCTAAAAAGAAGCAGCCTGGCTGACAGCGGTGACAGCAGCTCCCCTAATGGGCCTGAGCATTTGTCTCCCTCCTTTAGCATCACAAGGTGGGAGAAGAGGGCGTGAAGCAGGCCCATTAGGCATTCGACAAAGGTAGCACTGATTGGACAAACACGGTTTAATGGTTTCAGGGTTGCGCAATGTCAATTTGGGGGGGAAAGCTGGGCATTTTCACAGATCACGTTTTCCGTAAACAGTGCTCTTTAGCTGCAGTGAGGTTTAGTTCCAAGGATATGATTCCAGGGGATGCCGTGCCAGATTGCAGCATGAAAGTTCAGTCAACTGTGATAAAGTAGCTATCTTGTCATTTGTTTACTGAATGTAGCCAGATGCACTTCTCTGTCGGTTCATTAGCAAGGTCGCTGTGTTACACCCGAGCCAAGCCGAACACGCTACACACTCTTTTACAGGCGCGGCTGGTCCTTCCCTTTTTCTTTTGCCAGCTACATAAGTGTGATTCTTCACAAACTAAACAGTGCAGCTGACACTTTTTAACAGCAGTGTTCCCTTTCTTATAAAACTCAACTTAAACATGAATGTAATCAAATCAAATATACAACCAAATATATACAAGTTTTATTATAAAAATATTTACCCTCAAGTGTCGGGGGGCAAAGGAGGATCAACTGTTATAGCAGCTACAAAGGGCTAAAGGGGAACCAACTCCATACGAAAGTCTATGTATCTGAATGCTAGGTCAATTTTTTTGTCCTGCACTGTTGTTTTGTCTATATATTGTACATATAGGCACTTAAATTTTGATGTGTCTGTTTAACACCCTGACACTGGTCCTCAAAGCACTTATATTATTTTTTTCTCCTCAATTTAATGTTGCTCAATTCCACCCACTACCTGTGGCTCCCCCAATAGCGCAACACCCCTTTCATAATTACCTGAGCATATTGAGTTAAGGTGGAAAGGATGAAACAAACGGGAGTGGGCCTCCAGGACTGGAGCTGGGAATCTAATCTGCAAACATAAAATCATTCAGCTATGCCATTAAAAAATAATAGGTTTCCAAGCTCATAGCATAGATTGCTGCAAACACTCGAGCCGAACATGTTTGCTAACAGCTTGTTCTGCTTTCAGAAGAATAGAAGAAAATAGAATGCGTCATTTCATTGCACATTTTGCAGTAACCCTCAAATAACAAACAGTAATTAAAGATAGAAAAGAGCTGAAGTTAAACTAACTGCTGAAGTGCTAAACACTTAAATATTCTCGGCCACAAATAAGACATGAAACAATGCATCAAGAACAACACTGTAACGGGGAGGGCTGTCCCAGCATGCATTGCTCCTGCCTCCAACGGTCTACTTGTTGTTGTGTGTTTATTTGTGGGGTTCTTTTGTGTAGTTGGGGGTAAATGTGTTTATTGTGTGTATTTGAGGATGGTTTTGTTTGTTTTATGTGTTTTAAAGGCTGTGGAGGATTCCCTCCCTTTGAGTTCACCAACTCTCGCGAGTGCTCCATCCTTTCCCTCGACGATCTCACCTCAAGATCGTTACAATACAGTAAAATCCAGATTAAACGACAACACCTGTGTAGCATAATATGAATGTAACTTTAGTAGTATTGGTAGTCACATATCTGAACCTGTAGTGTGGCTCTGGGGTAGAAGCTGTTATTAAGTCTGTTTGTGTATGATATAGTTGACCTGGAGTGTCTGCCAGAGGTCAAGCAGATGATGTCCAGCATGGTTCCTTCAGTTCACTGAGGCAGTTGGGTCGGTCCTCCAAAGAGGGCAGTGAGGGCCTGTGATGTTCTGGGCGGTGCTGATGACCCTCTGAAGGGCTCTCCTGTCTGCGCTGAGCAGCTGTCATGACATGCAGAGGTACTGTAAGTCAGCACGTTCTCGACAGAGCTGCGGTAGAAGAACATCAGCAGCTTCTCCTGCAGCTCATTTTTCCTCAGGATCCTCAGGCAGTAGAGATGCTGCGGTGCTCCTGTGCTGGCACTTGTAATCCAGGAGAGGGACGGAACCTGAAAACAGGCATGCTTTCCCCACATTCCCTTTTGGGTCTGCACTATTTTTCTGGATGTTTTTGAGGAGGTGGTCTCTCTACACAAAGATGTTCACAAGTCATTTTTTCCAAGTCCAAGTCAAGTCTCAAATGACTGAAATAAATGTTCTCTAATCAGATGCTATCTAAAATAATACTGCATTACTGTAAGTGTACTGAACTATATTAGACAGTAAAAAACTGATTAGAAGAGGCACTTCAGAGGGTTTTTTCAATGTGAAGAAATATCATGAAAGCTTTGAGCTTGATAAATGTATTTTGAAATAACATCAAATGACAAGATACATGATGTATATAATGTTCTACTGCTAATCATAACAGTCACTAAATAATAGTCACTAAACTGACAATTGCCTGCAAATAACAACTGCAAATAATGAGGAAAATAACAAAATAAAGCAACTACAAAGTGCCAAAAGATGACCAACACATTTACGCCAAAACATCTGTGGGAACAAACCTTTAAACATTATCTTTATACTGGAAAAGGGATTCGACAGCAGAATAGTTGCATTTTAAAAACATTATGATGTTCTAAGCACAAAGCTAAGATGTATCGTAACGTGTACGTCTCCAAAGCCTGGAAATATGGAGCGCGGTATTTACTGGTAAAACAAATATTAATCAAATAAAACAGTGACGTTGTGAGAGAAACAGAGCTCTGATCTACATGTAGCCTACAGCTGTGGTCAAATGTGGCTCGATTAGTTTGCTAGCGGTAGATTGACCTTCCCCTACATGCTAAGTTTCCCTTTTCCGCTGAGGTGCCTGATGAAGTTGGACGTAGTTGAGCCAGCATCATTAATCCTGATGCCACACTCTTTGCAAGTGGCTGTTCACTTGGTAGCCGTCTGAGTGAAGCTTTATTAACAAATGCGATAACAAATGGCTCATGTGAACTCGCCGTCGCCGTCAGTGTTGATCTGAAATCTGCGGCTGCACGCCTGCGGGACGATGCGCGTTTTACCAGGGAGGGAAATTCAGTCTTCAAATAAAGCTTTGGAAACTCTGAAATGAATGAAATAAATAATTCCATGAAATGAACATTGTTTACATG
>JBBMFX010000035.1:13539817-13554664 GCA_037832545.1 Rhabdalestes septentrionalis | reverse complement strand
GGCCACACCGTGCGCCTGGGAGCGCTCGTGCCGCCGCAGCAGGGGCTGCGCGTGCAGGCGGCGCTGGACCGCGCGCTGACCGGCCTGGCGCGCGCCGGCGGGAACCTGCTGCCCTACAACCTGAGCGTGGAGCTCGTGGCGCGGGAACCCGCGAGCGCCGACCCGGAGTCGCTCTTCAGGTGCGCGTGCCAGGCGGTGGTGGTGCGCGGGGTTTCGGCCGTGCTCGCCTTCCCGCAGAGCCACGAGGAGCTCGTGCACGCGGACTTCATGGCGTCCTTCCTGGAGATCCCCTTCATCAGCATCATTGAGCACGGAGAGCCGCTCAGGACGCAGGTAAAGGCTGGAGGAGACGCGCCCCGCTGTTTTTTTTTAGTTAATTTAGTTCATGCGTAAAGAGAATTCATTATGTGCGTAAAGGTTTGGCCCCTTGACTCACGGCTGCTTTCTGACTTTCTGAACCCCCCTCAAATTATATATAGACGATTATGATTTTTATAAAGAACAAAAATGTTGTTTTTTGCAACTGGTATGTAAACATTCAGACGACATATACACTCAGAAATTGTTTCATTTTCTCTCTGATCTCTCTCTTAATTTTTACCTATCTCTCTTTTAATGTGTATCTCTCTATCTGTCTCTCTCTATCTATCTATCTATCTATCTATCTATCTATCTATCTATCTATCTATCTCTATATATATATGGTCTGAATGTTTACTTATCAGTTCATGTGTTTGTTTTGCTATATTGGCTGGGAAGTCTGACCTCTGTTGCTGGGTTGAAACAGGACATTGGAATTCAGTGCAGGTGAAAGCCGAGACAGGCTGACCCATAAACCAGCTTCAGGAGTGGTGAATGGTGGTGTGTTATGATATGTTTAACTTTTTTTTTTTTTTAGATAAGCAGGTTTGATTCAGACTGTCCTATTTGGCACAGCATTTGTTTAATACGTGTTTTGAAGAAATTCTTCATCCAGCTGCAATCAAGCCTATGTGTGCTGAGCTGCTGTGGCACAGCGTTTGACATTTGGTGTACATAAAGCCTTGATTGGGCTCTGGTTAGTGAGGGTTCGTGTTTGTTTCTTGCTGAAAGGTGCTGTGACCTTAGCTGATGAAGGAGCTGCCACACACTGATTAGACTCCAGACCAATGTCAGACAGTTGGTTTGCGAGAAATTGTCCTTTTATTTGTTTGTTTGTTCGGTCTTGGTCTTTTGTTTTCGACACAGCACAGCACATGTCGTGTGCCTCTTGTGAAGGAGCTCAGTCATGCAGCTGATTTAAGTGTGCTGTGTTGTGCACCTGTCACAGCGGCCGGTGTTTGACTGCCTGCGTGTGCTGCAGAGACTGGCGTGCGTCCTCCGGCAGAGAAAGCCCGCTTACATCACAAGGTACTTTAAGAAATTAAAAAGGGGGAAAAAATCACACACCGTAAATCTTACTGCCGTTCATGAGAGCGCACACATTTGTCTTGTTTAATATCCTCTCATTAAAATCACTTTGGGGCATTTCTGCCTTCACTGTGGAAGATATCGGAAAAAGGCTCTGCGCCCTCTGCGAGCGTCATCCTGTTTGAAGCAAATCCAATTTTGGATTTCGAATGCAGTCAAATATATGGAGGTTCATTCTCCTGCCTGGAACCGGCGAGCGACTCTGACCGTATGAATGGATCTCGGAGTGTGGGGTAATTGTAATGCTGTCATGGGACGGCCCCAGCGAAGATCAGTCAGTGACAAAAGCTGTTGTCGGCTTTACAGCCTGTAAACCTCTCCCTTCTTCTCTCACGGCCTGCCAATCAGTGTAAAAGCCCAAGCTTGATCTGTTGGGGAACACATTTCCCAGGGGAATGGGATGGGATACAAGAATGCGAGTAATAGAGGAGTGTGCCCTGCAACCTGATGGAGTGCTGGGGGGCGACTGGATGCCCCTTCGGTGGGTTTGCTGGTGCTGCTATTTGAGGAGGGATCTACCGATGGGGTTCCTGAGCTTGAAACAATGCTAATGTATTTCTGACTTCCGCTTCGCCCCGGCTCGCTCCTGGCAAGAACTTTGTTGCTTTGTACTGAAATGTCAGGTTGGCTTACATGTCAGTTTCTTCAGGAAAATAAGCAGAGAATTAAGCTGTTCTATTCAAGGAGCACAGTGTACATTTCAGTGTTCATTCCTCAGTTTTATTTACCTTTGTTTTTAGCATGTGGCTGCATTTGACTATATTTACACTGTTTTCACTCGTTTTCTAAAAACCTTCCAATGGATGGGACTGATCCTATGAACCTCCTGGCATTTTATTTTGTTTACCCCTGAGGTTCAATTATGAAATTTGTGTGAATTAACAAATCAAAATTCAGTTTGCCAGAATGACTTTTTAGCTGGCATAATACATGGTTAAACAGGTATAATACAAAAACTGAGATATCAGTCTTAACAATGTATCTGTGTTGTGATTTGCATCATTTACAAAAGAGGAAATACTTCTTATAACTTCAGCATAAATTATTGGGGTTTAATTGATCTAGACTGAAGAGGTCATTTGATGTAAATATTTTGGTTCTTTGTCATCATGAAAAGATTGGATCCAAAATAGGTTATTTTGAAACATAGGTTTCATGAATGGATTGGGAGGGAATAGAATATGTTTTTTATTCTTTATAAAGTTGTTTTCATGACATGAGCCCTATAAAGGACCATTTTTAATCACTTAGATGGGAATGTGGGGAGACTCATGTGAAACTGTTTTTGCACAAATTTTAATTGCAGCCTTTAATTGGTGCAATTAAACGTTTTTATATAAAACTTTAACTTGAACTGAATTGTATGTCCACACAAGAACTATTTAGGAGCTTTTATTTGCCCATTAACTTCTCTTATGTTAGGGAACAATTATTCTAGAGCAAATGTCAGAATGTAGACTAGATCTCAGTGCCAGGTTTGTTCTGTTATAAATATTGTTATAAAGCACAACGTTCTGTTATAAACTCGGAATTCGGAATTACTACCAACAGGTAGACTAGTCAAGGACACTGTGAAGGTCACAGATTGAGCGGGGTCTGTTAAGTTCTCACATTGTGGATTCCAAAAGGCTCAAAAGACAAGCTTGAAATATTATACCTCTCTTTATACAAGTTATAATTGGTCTATGGGCTACAAAACATGTCCATGAACTTCTCTGAACAAAATCACTCTCACATAAAGAGCCTCACTAGCTCTATGCTTGATGCATTCAGTCCCTTTCAAAATGAACTGTTTAAGGGCTCTGTCCCTTTTATGCAAATAAGCTGTTGCTGGCCACGCCTCACTATCCCCTGCTTACGCTGCGCATGAAAACTGAGGCGCTATTAGCCCTATATTTTGAACCATGTTGGACCCACATAGAGGTGAACACTTCATAGTCACTTGCCTTTGCCTGTAGCCGTAGTGCTCGGTGTCTTATGCATGTTTTTAAAACCAGCAGACAAAATTTTCAACTAATCTAGTGGGTGGATCTTCAACTAATCAGGTGAGGGCGGTTCTATGCTAATTTCCTTTTTCTAAAGTCACAATAGGGGAGAGTCCAAACGGCTCATAGAAGTACAAAATCTTTCAGTTGATGGATGGATGTTTTTTTTTTCATGCTTGGAGTGTTTATGGGAGCAGCAGAGACCAATGGAAAAACAAAAGTGAGTTTTGCATAATATGTCCGCTTTAAAGGCCTTACAGGCGGAAGGAATTCACAACGCATAAAGCGAAGAGTCTTTTTCCTGCCATCAGTCTGGCCACACTCCTTGAAAGGTCAGAAGAGATGAAAATGTTCACTGGTCTGTCGCTTAGTTATGGAGATTAATTGCTGTGGACGGGCTTGTTAAAATAAACAAACAAACTACAAGGCCAAGGTTAATAACTCTAAAAAGGCAAACATGTTGTACAAAGGCATCTGCTAATAATCTTCGCAATAGGACATGATCAAAAAGATAAGAACAGAGAAATTGATTTTATGGAGATGTGACATTGAATCATCAAGCTAAAAAAAATTATAATTGTGAATATGCACCCTGACAGTAAAAAGACTGTGTTTCTGGGAACAACGACCCCGAGTGTGTGGATTGCCCTGACACAGCAACATGAAGGTCAAACTGTAAATCGCATTGGGCTCGTCAGGAGGAACAGGAGGGAACACAACAGAAGTGAATACTGTACCGCTGCACTTTGCAGTTGCGTAGGTGCTACTGCTTTTTGCTGGAAAGGTAAGAAAAGCTGCTAACTCCCACTCTTTATTTGGAGGCTCTCAACAGATGACTCTCTAGGAGGCTTTGTGTTGAGCACCGTTAGCTGTGGTCAGCGGTTCACGGAGATACAGAGGATTGTTTGAAGTAATGAGGCTCTAACGACCAGAGATTTTTACTCTGCAAGATGCTCTTTACACAGAGCAAGCACAATGAAACTGAGACCAACAGGCTGCAAGTCGCTCGCAAAACACAAGGGCGGTACTTTGGTGCTCAAGGGTGTAAGCACATAAATAAAGAGGGAAGAAGATAGGATCTTTCTCCCTTACTTTTATTTTGAACAAAAAGTCGCCTTGCAGTGTAAATAACTGCTCTAGTGTGACTTTAATAGCTTTTTTAATTATATCTTTTATAATAACGTACTTTTTTGCAACAAATTGCGTGATATTTTTTCCCCTAAAGCTCCGCTAATCATGTTTGTGTAGGTCAAGTGTTAAAAACTGCCACACAGTATGAGCCCCTTGAACAGGCTGTTTTGGGGCTGTCCCATTAAGGCCAGTAAATAGAAATGTGATGCCCTGAATTGTAGCTCATTCAGAAAGCTATACAGGCTGAAACAATCCTAATTTCTGCACGAATGAAGGTGGTTTAGGCTGGCAAACAGTTACAAACACTAAAATTACAACTAAATTTTTTATTTTGCTGTCAGGCCAAAGATTATTTGTCCCTCCTTTCCATCAGTAGCAGTCTCTACCTTTCTGAAAAGGTTTTAAACTAGATGTTGGAACTTTGCTGTGAAGGTTTATTTGCATTCAGCATTAGTGAGGTCAGGCACTGACCTGCAGCCCTGCTGCTCCCCAGACCGATGCAGGGGCGTTTTATTTTACCTCACTAGCTGATGCTTGTCACTTGGGCTCGTGTGTGGCTGCTCCAGAGCATCTCGTTCTATTGGCGGTGCTTTTCAGTGGAGATTATACAGGCTGTGTATGCCAGATTCAACGCCTGTGTCAGCAGTGGGTGCAGATGAATTACAAGAAAGAACTGGATATTTTTAGACATATAGTGATTCACCTTGTTAATGTCAGTCAAATAAACAAGTCAAATACATTTGCTAACTAGTTTTTAAGATCACATAAGCTTAATAGTTAGAGCTAATTAGATTTATTAGGATTTTAAAAAATGATTTATAAGCTCAAGTCACTAAATAGTCTCATTTACTTTAGCACAGCAAGCTTCAACTTATTGTGAGTTTAACAGAAATATGCCACACCGCGCCTTTTTCAATAACGAATTAGATAAAACGTGAATGCCTTGTAGTGGCAAATAGCTTCGCTTTCATATTTGATTTGATTACATCAGTGTTTAAGATATTAAATATTTGAACTGCAGCTGTGTAAGTGTGTGAAAAGGAACACTGCTCTTACTTGTTTAAAGTGTTTGTACCTAATTGCACTTTTGTTCACATAGCGTTACGTTTTAAAATAAAATTGTGCAATAATCTACTTTTGAATTAATTATTTAATTTAGCGCAGAAAACCATGAGATTAATCGCAGCTAAATATTTTAATCGTTGCCCAGCATTAATTATTATTATTTTTTTCTTTCTTTCTTTTTTTTTTCCGGCCTGTTAGTAACACAAATAACACATAACAGTGTGTATGTGTAAAAACGATTTTTTACTGAAAAAACATTTTTTTTACTGAAATTTATTTATTTTTCAATTAATTAACTATTTTATTAATGTATTAATTATTTCTGAATAACAGGCTATCAAATAGGATGGTCAGTGAGGGTAGGGGTATGTCAAATGGGCCATGTAAGGCGGGGAGCTGAATGCTGCCACATACAGAACAAAAATCGATGAATTCAATCAAAGCCATAAAGGCCAATTATCTCTCAGTAGTGTCTGACATGTTCAGGAGAGCACATTCTCAGAGTAATCATTTACTTGCAGTGAATGTCAGTGCACTTACCCCATGGCTTAGGACATGGTGCGATCCACAGAGCATGGGAGCAGGTGATATTGGGGTGTTCAGTGTCCCATTTGCACCGTCTGCACAAAAGTGTCTTAAGCTGGATGAAGCTGGCCTTTTGGGTTGATAAGGGTTGAGCTTCTCTAAATTTCTGAACCCCAGACTCTCATCTAGGGAAGGTGCACTGCTGAAGCTAGCGTGAAGGATCTGCAAATACCTGTTGTTGTTAGTTATTGTCAGTGAGTCACTTACTGGCATGGCCAGTCACGCTTACACACACACAAGGCCGGTGGAGTACGGACACTGACCTTGACACACTTTCACATAATCAGCCAGTTGCATAATCTTGAGAAACCTTATAAAGAGCTGACCATCCAGGTCTGAGGCGGCTGCTGGATGAGTAGGAGCTAGTCAGGGGAGTCTGGCAAAGCCCTAATAAGTATAAAATTGAAGGAGCTGTAGAAAGGGTGGTTGCAGAAACCAGTGGAAGATAAGTTGTAATGGCATGCAGGTGTGCAGCAGCGATAGGAGGAATTGCCTCCTGGGCAGGGGGCTTCACAGAGAGATATCTGGCCCTGATGTGTGTGAGTGACAGAGTGCTTTCTGCGTGTGAACATCCTGGTTTCGCTGTAGCTGTACTCTTCAGTTCGCTCTACAACCAGACAACTGATTTGACTGGATCAGAGCTACGCAGTGTGGTCTAAATCTATACGCAAGTAATACTATCATTACATCAGGGAAATAATGATTCAAGTTAAAAACAAAAGCAAATATTTATCCAGATATCCACAGTGGAACATCTTAGTACTTTTAGCATTTGCTAGCATAGGAACTGAAGCACATGCTATATCTATTAGCATAGAAATGGTGACTTACAACTAGGTTTGTAACAATACATCGAAATATTGCGATTTCAAAAAGTGACAGTATGCACTCTGGAGGTGGAAAAATATTTGATGTAAATGCATTAGTAATCATATTTAACCACTGCCAGTCAACAACCCATTCTGGCCCATTCACATCTGTAACTCCCCATTACCCTCCCTAACAATAATTTCATTGTGCAAGTAAACTGTCAGTCATTTTTCTTCATTAAAATTTGATTATAATTATTGTGAGTTTTGTGAGACTAGTCATCTCTGTGCATGAGCCACCACTGAATTCCAGTAAAATGCTGCTTTGATGTCAGCTAATGAAGGGGAAAGTCTGAACTACACTTAGGCAACAAACTAAATCACCTAAGGTTTTTTGTAGTTTAAATGTATGTTTATTTTTTAAGTGAAGTCACGCACTGGGAGTTCGCACTAACTGTATCAGTGGAACACATTTGATACTGAGAATTATGTGCGGATGATTTTCTTGCAACAACAAAAGCTATTAGCAATTAGCTTGGTGTACACTGCCATTAGATCATCAGCCATATTGATTTGACATTTCACACATTACACATTAAATGATGCCTTGTGAAAAAGAGCTTCATATATCCACAAGAATGGCCTCAGATCCCCCTGAGGTCAATTTGTTGTGTTATTGATCCCAGTTGTGGGACTTCTTTAGCAGTAGCTAAATCCTTCAGTGGTAACATGTATGGACACTCCTATGAAGATCACTGACTAATCACTAACGAAAGAAGTTAAGTGGAATTTTTCATCAAGGCAGTTTTTAATCATAGTTAAAGCATAGTTACATTACTATACTTGTATTATTTTGACAAATCAGTCAACTAGAGAGGAACCTTCTGGGCCTTCGGAATAAAATTATGTTTCTGGGAATAAAGTAAAATAATGATTTTTAGACAATTCACTCTTTGTAGTAATTCACTCCACTTTTCTTTTGGTTGGAACCAACAGGGTTCAATTCTTGGTATTATCTAATCAGATAATTGTCCTTTCAGATTTCAGGTGAATCAACCAATCATGGTTTAATCAACAATAGGTGGGATAAGTGTCATGAGGGGTAACATCACTCTTGGCCTCCTGGACATCCCAGACACATTACAGCCTATCCTGCGGGCAAAAATGAACCACATAGAGGAGTATTGTGTTTGATCTTGGTGTTTTGTCCTTTGGTGAACTGATATTTTTTAACTGAAGATGCTATATTAGTTATGTTTCACTGTTTTGTGCAGTCAGTTTAAAACATAAATCTTAATTTCCAAGTGACACGTGTCACAACACTTGAGTCTTCTCTCCTGTTTAGATGTGGAAGACCTTGTTTTGCAAATACAAGTGATGTGATGAAGTGATTTTCACCTTGCATCCAGAGTTATTATCCTCATTTCCAAGGGGAGTTTGCAGCCTGCTTGAATAAAGAAACAACTGCAGCTTCGAGACACCTGGGCAGGTGCAGCTGCTCGACAGACTGCTGAAGTGTGTACTGCAAGATTGCAGAGAATACATTAGAAATATTAAATGCATGCTGTAACCTGTGAAGTGGAGAATCTGATTCTCATGTTGAAAAAACATATTTTGTTATGGTCCCACATCCAAAGATATTTTTAGACAATGTGAGAGCATGAATTAAGTAGCCTGACAAATGACATAGAATCAGTAGCCAATCACATGCAAGGAACCAACCATAACTTGATTCTACAAGGATGACAACACTAACTGGCTTTTCGTAACATGGTAACTGGCCAAGCATGGGAAAGACGTGCTCTGTCACACGGTCACCTCGGCTTGTGTTTTCTGATTCTTAATGTGCAGTTATTGACCTGTCATTACATTCCAGAGCCCCCCACCCGACTCTGCCAGTAATGATTTCAGCTGAGTGTGCGTCGGTAGGCTGGAAGATCATGGAACCAATCGGAGCGCACTGGCGTCGTACTTCAGAGCTAATGCATCGTCTTCCCCTCCGACTCTCTTTTGGCAGGCTGCGTCCTCAATGGATTGTAGAAGAGCCGTGAGCCTGCCAGCGCCCGTCACGCAGCGCTGCCACGTGGCCTCTGATAGCAGCCAGCCTTTAGTTATGTTGCACTCCTCTTGTTTGGGTCATGACCGCCATTTTCTGAACGTTAGCTCTTCTGCTCTTTCTTCCAAAGACACTCCAGGCTAAATGGGCAGCCTTGACTTTGTGGACTTTGGGGTGAGTCTAATCTCTAACAGTGTCACTGGCAGAAGCCTCTCAAGTGTAGTGCAAAAGCATTTCATATTTTAATGGTTTAGGTAGTATTTACATCCATTTAGAATCCTCCTCACTGATGTTTTTGGTTTGTTTTGGGTTGTTTTCCCCTTTCCCCCCATTTTCACCTGTTTTTTTTTATTTAATCATACTGCAAAGACACAAATGTACTTTTTTCTGCTTCACTGCAAGCCTAATCACTGCGTCCTCTTGTTTCGGAGAATGGATGCAATAGTGTGCCACTTGTGTGTTTAATTGAGGGTTAATGGAGATCCCCCCCTTCCAGACCACCAGCTCTTTCAGCTACTGCATCCCCTAATGCCCACTTGCCTGCTGCTTGTCAGGCCATTTAACTATGGTGTCATAGGGAGACAGAGATTCTCTCTAAACTCTCTAACCCAACTACTTCAATATTTAATCTTGCAGTGTGTATAAGGCATGTTCTCCTCAGCATGACGTTACACTGATTATTTTGTATACATTCATCCAACATCCAATATGTAACATTTGTATACATTCATCCAACATCCAATAGCCGAAGGTTTTCATGGTTTCATCAATACTGACATGGTTTTGTCTCTTCTTTTTGCTTTGTAAACATATCTGTATTCTGTTTGTCTTTGCGGCAAATAGAATCTGAGTTAAGTAAGTGTTTACAGCATGTAAGTGGCTGCATTTAGCACACGGCACGGCAAAGATGCTTTCCACGCTGTAAATACAAATGGAAAATAACATGCTGTAATGCATTCGTTTCACAGTAAGCGCATACAGAATATATTGAATAAGAATACATTTAATTAGCTTTTCTGTGAGGCCAGGGACAACTAGATTAGGTTTCCTATAGGAGAGACCACTCCCATCAATGATGAAATGTTTCATCGCAGGTTAAAGGTGATCGATAAAACAACTTTGTATTGATTTGCAGTGACCCTTCCTTCTGAGAGGGCATGTGGACCCAAACCATGCCAGCAAAAGGCCTCTCTCCACCACTGATGATGGTCTGTTCTTGCTGACACAGTTTGATCATGTCCTGCAATGGCATTCTTAGTCAATTGATTAACAGCTACATATCACATGAATGCGTGCTTTGTACCAGTTCAAAGCTCACGCGGGACCTTAAACTTGGCGCTATAATACGAGTAGCAGACGCTCATTTACATTTTTCAAAAACGCAACAAATTTAGGGCAGACGACCCAAAAGCGAAGGGAATATCAGAGAAAACTCTTAGCTAAAGCTGGGCATCTCGGCCGGTCCACCTTAAAAACAGAAGTGGTTAGATAACCTATGTCGTGTCTCCCAATTCACGTTATTTAAAATGTATTTGTTTTTCACTTAATTTTTTTTTTACACAGTTGTTGTTGCTAAAATGGACTGAAAACTATTGAAATTACTGTCTCAAAACATGTCGAGGCTAAATGTGGGCATCTTGTAACTCGGCCGGTCCACCTTAAATACAGAAGTGGTGAGAATACAGTGCCTTGCCATGTCTCTGAATTCACATTATTTAAAATGATTCGTTTTTTACCCAGTTGTTGCTGCTAAAATGGACATTATTTAGCTAAGATTGTTGTGTTTTCGATTTTACAGCTGTTGCTGCCGCCTTTTTCTGAAGTGTAAATAAATTCCTTTGGAATGTCTTTAATTTCATTGTAGTTGTGTGCAGTTTTTACTCTTCTTGTAAGTGCTTAGTAGTTTATTTGTTCTGCGATGTAATTTAAAAAAAAAATTCAACAAAAATAATGCTAATATGAAAGTAAAAAAGACATATCGGAATCTGTATCGGTATCGGCAGTCACTTATCGGAATCAGATCGGAACTGGAAATACGTGGATCAGCCCATCACTAGACTCAGTGACTGGAGCTCCTGCATCCATGCTCAAATAATGAACCCCATTTTAAAGTTACTTAATCTTTTTTTCTAGCCATCCTTATCCAAACCAAAGGTCACTTGGGCTTCTTCCATCCAGTTAATAATAAAGGATTATTTGATATGTTGCTTCTGAATGAATAAGCGTTGTCTAAGCGTTGGCCCTGTTGTGAAAATGCCGGTGATGCTGTACCCAGCTTTCGTTGGGATTCCAAGACAGTACACCTAGCTATATAGTCATCACTCACCCAGAATGAAGATAATGCTGATAAATTGTAGTTATGATTCTCCTCCAAGCATGTTGAACTGTCCAGTGACATTGTGTCAGCGGCAATACAAAAGATAGGGTGGCTAGAGTAGTCAACATAGGAAGCAGATGCTAGCCTTCAGCCTCCTTCAGTGTTTGGGGTATCATGGGGTAAGTGGAGTCGTCTGAAGCGGTGGACATGGACACAACTATTGAAGGGGAGAAAATCAGGGGAAAAATTTACTTATACATTCACCCACTCATGGTGGGCCCCTAACCCTAACACTTGTTGGGAGGATACAGGATGACTGATAACACACAAACAATTTTGAATCTAAAGAGATGCAGATTCCTCTTAGAACTGAACTGAGTGTGGTCAACCCTTCAGAAAAGTTTGCACTCTTACTATCTGACTGCACACACTGAGCCCTGATATTTATGTATTAGTCCAGTTGGTATTTACATTGGATCTTCTCAGAGGCATGGTGTGTTCAGGATTTGACTTTAGCCAAAGTCATGCTAACACTGACACCAGACTCCTGGACCTGACGATCATGAGTCTCGGCAGCTATCTGCTGTGTGTTTATTGCATTTCTTGTTTGCTATTGCCGGTCCTCTTGTTCCTTGTCCTTCCTCTGTTTGAACTAAGCTTTGATTAAGACGAACATCACATCAGATATTGGCCTGACCTGGTTTCTTTTTCATTCTGCTCTGGTGTCACTCCTTATAATGATTCTGACTGTTGTGACTGATTCTCTCTTTTGTCTAATAATGTGTCAGCAGCTGAGGTTGATTCCTGCATTCATCAAAACAGGAGTCAATACTTTGACATTGCGAGCTCAGTGGGGTGTTTGCCTTTATGTTACAGGCAGGAAAAACACAGAAAAATCTGCATGAATTTACAATCACATTGTTTTTGTAGAATTTGTATGTCCTTCTAGAAAAACAAGGCATTATACTGTCACTAACAAATATGCAGCATAGACAGTGAGGGGGTAAGATTTGATTTTAAAAAGCAAGCATATGTAAAGTACAGTTACATTTTATCATCTACATTTATAGAATATATGGCACCTCATTTATTTTATTTAAAAGAAATTAAACACCTTTCCAAAACAGATTCCTTTCCAAGTCATTTGGACTGTAAAGTTCTTTTCCTCATGAAATTTGGAACACAATGTAAAGTTGGGCTGATATAACGGATTATTTTGATAGTCGACTAGTCACGATTATTTTTGCGATTGGTCAGATAATCAGATCATGCTTACATTGGAGGTTAAACATACAGCTTATCGCACCAGCATGGAGTAGCTCTTATGTAACCATCATTATCTTACAGCTTGAAGTGTTATATTCCAGGTATATGCCAACTACAAATTAAGGCAAGATAATGGTTTATTAAATTTTTCATGAAATTTGCAGCTTGCAGCAACAAACAGTTTTTAAACTGTAGCATTACATGCAACTTTCCCTTTAAATGTTCAAACCTGCTGTTTGCAAGTTATACAATTTAGAGTAAATGTACAGTCCACATCTTAATCAGACCCATTTACTCCTGCAATATAATTGTAGATAAGTTTGTGCTGAATAAAATATGAACTATTTTGGAATCCAAATATGTTAAGTTGGTTAAAGTTACACAAATTTCAGAGCATGACAAAATCACCGGAATCCCTCAGTTTACCCACAGATACTAGAGCGTTAAAGGATTGAATAGTACAGAATAAAATGAGGGAAAGTTAGACACACGAAACTAAAACAAAAGTGCTTTTTGTGCTCAGTGCTCACCACTATATTCAACTTTACTTCACTCTGACTGTATATAGTCCCAAAACTACACAATACTCTTGTTCATAGCCTGGAAAGTTTTTCTACATGTCTTCTACGTGTTTTCTATGTGTCCTGGAGCTCCGCTCCTCTTTTTCTATTCAAACACATCACTGTTATAAGGTTAGAGCAAACACAACACATAACGTTTGTGCTAAGTAAAATGAAATTGTCATTGTTAATGTTAATGTTTACAGCTATAAGATAAGAAGCTCAATGTTAATGCTAATGTTAGCAGCTAACTAGCCAATTAGCGTACCGAGACGACCGCCCCACTTTGTCGTCAGAAACGTGTCACCCGAAACATGCTTCCTTTCAGATGTTCGTGCATCACTTTCGTATACACTTTCGAGCTCCGTTGCCAGGTCAAAAAATGAATTAGTCATCAACGATTTTGTTAGTCAATGTAATCATGACTAGTCGAACAATCGTGGCAGCCCTAATGTAAAGGGCAGCTTTATATTCATGTGAAAAAACTGAGATCAGCCCCAACATTAAAGCCCCTGACAGCTGACTGACAAGAAATGGACACTATTTATTTTAGTTTTAAATGAACACCACTGTTTAGTAAACACTACTTTTCAGTGATGTTCATATTAGCGAGGAAACTGTCCGTTTTTGAAGTTCATGCGTAAATGGGCAGATGTATGTATCTGAGTGACTTGGACAAGGGATGAATTGTGATGTGTAGCGGCCGTGGCGGAGCATCTCCAAAGGGCATGTCTTGTGAGGTGTTTCCAATATGTAGTGGTTAGTACTTATCAAAAGCGGTTCAAGGATGGACAACCAGGGAACTGACAACAGGGTCAGGAGTGCCCAAGTCTCTCTGATGTGCCAGGGTAGTGAGGGCCAGTCTGTCCGGTCTGAGTCGACAGAAAACTACTTCTGAAAAATGCTGGCTGTGAGAGACTCACAGTGCCTTGCCGCTTACTGATCAGTGTACAGTAAACCCCGGAAATTCACAGGGGTTACACTTCAAGAGCACCTGTGAATTGTGAAAAAACATGATTTGTGTAAAATAAATGCCTTTTTATAGTCTAAAACCTAAATAGGCCCACAAAATAAGCTCCCAAAACACTTTAATCATTTTACACTCAGCTTAATACATTACCCTGAAAAATGTAAAGGTAAACTCGAGATCGCTCCATGCGGGAAATTGTTCTGATGTGTGAATCCTGGACTGCAGCTGCCAGATATGCATCACAGGGCAAAAGCCAATCAGTAGGAAGGAGAAATGAATAACTCCCTGGACTGGCTACATTCAAACCTCCCATCTCTGAGTACAGCGTTGTTTCACCATCCCAAGATGCTCTTTCCTTTTGTTCTCTGGACAGTACCAAAGCATTTATAGAGTTATATTTTGTATGGAAAGTTGAATTTGCATTAATATTTGTTACAAAATTAGTACATTATATTTTTGTAACTTAGCACAGAAATATATGAAAAATGAGGAGACACAATGCAGTTCCCTCCGACCTTCTCTGTACTTCTCCATCAGCATCCTCAGAGCAAAAATAGCATCTGTAGTACTCTTGCTCGGCATGAAACCATACTGCTGCTCACAAATGCTCACTTCTGACCTAAGTCTAGCTTCCACCACTCTTTCCCAAAGCTT
>JBBMFX010000035.1:13485797-13503190 GCA_037832545.1 Rhabdalestes septentrionalis | reverse complement strand
ATTGGGCCAGACTCTTTGAAGACGAGGGGAGGGAAATTCCCAGAAGGCAGGCTGTTGTTGTTTTAAACCCCCCCCCCCCCCCCCCCTTCTGTCATTGACTCACCTTAACCGCTTACACTCGGGGTGAAATGAATAATACTGAGCTCTTTGCCTGCTTCTGCCCTGACTGACTATAAGTGCTGCTCCATTTGCAGGTTATGGGATTGGCCTGCCCCAGAACTCCCCTCTCACCTCCAACATCTCAGAATTCATCAGCCGCTACAAATCCGACGGCTACATGGACATGCTCCACGACAAGTGGTACAAGGTGGTGCCCTGTGGGAAGAGGGTCTTTGCTGTGACAGAGGTGAGAATGACCAGTTCTAAACTCATGTTTCACTAAAACTACAGACAAACCAGCTGCCTAATATTGTGTAGGTCTCCCTTGAGCCAACAGAGCGGCTCAGACCGATTGAAGTACTGATCCCACTATTCCTTTGAAGGTATTCTCTGGTATCTGGCACCAAGACATTAGCAGCATCCTATTAATTTTGTAAGTTGCACGGTAGGGCCGATATGAATCAAGGTGTGGACTAATTTGTTCAACACATCCCAAAGGTATTCAACTGGACTGAGGGAACTTGGGGGTCCAGTCAACACACTGAACACCAGTTTTTGCAGTGTGGTAGGGAACTTTATCCTTCTGATAGTGGATGCTTAGGTAGGTGGTACCTGTCAAATTAAATTCGGCTGGAATCCCAGATCCCAAGGTTTCTGGAGATATTTTGACTAGCCATCAAATATTGGTCCTTTTTCCTTTCCAACATCCCACAGATCCTTACACCGTTTCCCTGCTACCCTGACCTGATCTGGCAGTGGTTTTAATGTTTTGGCTGATCAGGGAATATATTTTGCAGCCTCTGTCTTCAGGCCCTCTACATTAAATCAGATGTTTCATGTATACAATAAAATATTACAATAATACAATGAAAATATTTACATTTTAATTTGTTTTCCTTATTTGGCTCTCTGTGTGTAAAATCTCTGCGACTCCCTCTGCAATAATGGGTAAAAGAAAAACAGACGAGACCTCCTATTCTAAATTTCACACCCCTCCACAAGGATGACTGAGCCGAGATCAAACTAGACAGATCAGCTACAGCTTTCCGGATATCAGGATGCACAACTTGACTCACTGTGGAGACGCAAAAAGGATATTGTCTAAATGGGAGTCCCCAAAGTTACAAACCATGGCTAAAGGCACATCATGTTTGAAAAGTGGAGATCGAATGGTTCTGAATGGTGCAGCTGTCGTAGGCCTGTGATCGGGAGGACACAGGCTGGACCCCCGAGGGTCCTGCAGCCATCCGTGTCCGGGAGGCCGAGAGAGAACCACTGACTTCTCTGCTCTGACTGACTTCACATGACTCAAAGGAAGAACAAGCTAGTCCTCACACTCCCAGTGTTGGGGGTGTTGCGTCAGGGAGTCCTAGCTGGTGAGTGGAATTGGAAATGACTCAAAACTGGGGCAGTTGACGGAAAATCAGGATCAAATATACAGAGAAATAACTGTTTTATTCACTTCTTATCCACGGGATTACTGATATCAAGCAGCTGCAAATTTTGCCAAGAAAATGGGTAATATTTTCACATTCAGGTTGATTTTATATATAAAAAATATAAATATTGTATGTAATTGCAAACATTTGAATGCTGCTGTGTGTTTAATTCATTACATAACAAAGGTTTTATGTAACTAAATTACTAATTGCTTTAGTAATGAAATGTGTAATGAGAAATAAATGATGTCATGTAATTCCTATAGCATGACAGCGATAGCTCTGCATTCCTAGGGGTGTCCTAAAAAAATGAGGATTACCATACCATTGACCTTTTGGGGTGATCATCCCATGTAGCGTGTATTTACCTACTTTTTTGTGTATGTCTGTCAGAGCCCATCGGAGGGTTAAACCCTGTAATGAATTCATGAATAGTGTACAGGTAGCACCTCCTTTTTGAGGAGGAACGTTCTGTCGTGGGCCACTGGGCCATGTTATTGCACAATTAATTGCTGTTTAATCCAAAGGGGGGTTTTTAGAGAAAGACCGGACCAAAAGAATAAAGCATAACAAAGAATTGAGGGTGTCCATCATCTGGACGGAGACACAGGGTCACAGCAAGTTTCTAGCTTTCAAAATGAACCACCATCTTCTTTCCTTTTTCTCGTAGATAAATCCAATGGAGTGTGTGTCTGTTTGCCTTTTCCATATTTCCCACGTCTTCCAGAGTTAGCCTCATATCTGCGCAGTGTGTGCTTTATTCTTCAGTGGGTAGCAGGCTTGAGTTCCTTTGACATATTGATTTGCCTCAGCCCGTACTCCGAGTTCGCTTGTATCATTATCTTTCAGGCTGTCAGAGCCGCGCTTTAGATCAGGTAAAAAACCTTCAGAAGGTTTCTGAGTAAATGACACGTTGAGGGGATTCTGACATTTGCTACAGCAGCCAGCGGGAGGAACGTTGAGTTTAAAAAAATAAAAATCACCCCCCCAACTTAAACACACGTTCCGCAGCGTGCCAGGGAACCTTCCAGCGGGGAACGGGCTTCTTTAAATTCGGAGGGGAAATTACCCAAGCCCTGGCTGGAGAGATTACTCCTCGTTTCCATTCGAAATCTTCCTGCTCAGAAGGCAGTCGGGGGCAAGCCGGGGGACGCGGACATGAGGGCAGGGAGTTGTGGGCTTGTTCTCCCCACACTGGAGGTGCAGCGTTTTGAATCGCGCTGACAAGTGAACATGTCTGGTGGGCATTAAGAGCTAATGGGATGAGCCACTGTGTCGCCCCCTGCAAGACGTGCTCGGAGCCACCTGGGAGCCGTGTGTACGCCTGGCATCTCACAGAGGGACGTGCTCTTTGTGCTCAGTCTACAGGAAGCCTGTTCTGAGATCAGAATTCCAGTTCTGCAATGCTGCCAGTACGGCAATGACCCGGGCACCGCTGTGTGATATGGGAATCAAACTAAGGCTTTATCTGGAGTGAGGGAAGATTCTTAAGTGCCCTTGGGAGAGGCGAGTCTGTGGCCCAGTCCTCCGCAGTCTCCCTGAACAGCTTCTCCTCAGCAGACGCCCTCAGGTCAAAACGCGCAGAGGAGAGTCTCAACTCAGAGATTTTTTTACATTGTTCTGCTTCCTCTCACTTTCACCGTTTCCAGGCTGCGATGAGAGAAGTCGTTTATCCACAACTGTTGGACCGTTCATGGTCGACAGTTTAATTAAAACAGTCATGCTTGCAGCTCTCTGCCTCAGGGACTACAGGCTACAGCTGAAGGACCCAGTCAACTTCAACAGTCCCTCCTCAACAGGCTTGAAGGAAAGTTTGTTTATTTTGCATTTCCGAGGACTTCACTGCCGTCACAATTTTATGAACCTGCCTCGGCAAAAGCAGTTTAAAGGGCCCATTTCGTGGACAGCAGCATTTTTTCTTCCCTTTTTTGTAATAAAATAGATAATTGCAGTACATGAATGTTCTGATTTCAAAACCTTTTTTTGTGATGTCACAAAAACCTAGCACACTTCCATACGGATTCTTATTCAGTATACAATAGTGTGGCTTGTGCATTCATGCTGAAATGGCAGGAGTACTTCAGCCTAGGTTGCTTTATTGAATGAAAAGCACGCCAGAGGCCATTTACACACATCTACATTAAAGGCACAAGAACAAAAACAGCTTGTTTAATTGTGAGAGATGAAGAAAAGTTGTAAATGCATGAACTCACAAACGTGTCGAAATGAAACCTTTTGGATTTGGGTCCTTTAAGAATCTATAAAGGACACTATTTGGTGTGGAGCTGCTAGTTTGGAGCTGCTAGACCGCTGGTGATTACAGAAAGAACACCGAACAGCATGACGACTGATGTGAGCGTGGCTTCTTTTTTCAATTAGCCACGATGAATTTTTTATTTATTTATTTTTTCAAATTCCAATTAGTTCTAGTCAGTAGGATTCCTTCTCCATCAAAGCCGCTCCTGGGAGGATTCGCACCAATCCCACTTTACCAGCGAGACTTCGGTTGCACTTGGCAATGGAAGGAAAACAGCGCCCCCTACCATCCGGCCTGGTGTATTAAACACTCTCCATACAGGGACTTCAAAGGGTACTTTTTCCCTCAAATGGATTTTAGGCTACATGCCCGCTGACAAAGACAAGACAGCTGAGAAGGGCTGTGTCACAAAGCCTCCTAACCTCTTGCATTTATTTTCTAGCTTATGTCACAAATTTCTGGCATGCTGGTTTAGAGGGGGCTGGAAAAGCAGTACAGACATTTTATTCACACTGTTTTTGCAGCCCTGCAGGAGGCCTTTTCAATGTTCCTGTTCAAAATACATTGTGTGTGTGTGTGTGTGTGTGTGTGTGTGTGTGTGTCTCCTCTGTGCAGACGCTGCAGATGGGCATTCGTCACTTCTCAGGGTTGTTTGTGCTGCTGTGTGTGGGCGTGACGGGGGCGTTGCTCACTCTGGCCGGAGAACATGCCTTCTATCGTCTGGTGCTGCCTCACATTCGTCGCCGGCAGAAATTCAAATACTGGCTCCACACCAGTCAGGTGAGACATTAGTGATGGGAACACTGGTTCAGTTCCCCAGACCGATTCGGTCAAACTGTCTCTATATAGTTTCACACCAGTCTGTGTCCTCTCACAGCTGGGGATATGGAGTTAACTCCTCAGGGGCTGCAGGTGAATGGGGCCCTCATGGGTCCTGGTCATATTTTTAAATTAGGAATGAAGCCCACAGAGGCTATATTGGCAACACAGGGCCCAGAAATATGTGGCCATCCTAGTCTGCCCTTTCCAAAAACATTTATTAGAGGTGTAACAATTAAACTGCAATACCCAAGAACTAATACACAAAACTGTGGATCTAATGTGTCATCATTTGTTTATTTGTATTTAATTCTAATATCCAACATTATAGAAGTACAATGTTTGAAACAAAATATTAACCCAATTTAAGGGCTTTTTTAAATATATGAAGAATTTCCTAAAAAAAGCATTAACAAGAATTTTCTAATCTGAGCTTGGTCTTTGGTTCAAGTTATCCTGTGTGTGTGGCTTTTATTTGAAGTGCCTTTGCTACTATTTTAGGAATGTTTTCCTCCTCTGACCTCTTCTCGTGATCCCAGAGCACTCAAAACAAAACCGCAAAAATAGTTGTGAATGGGCCTTTATTGCTCTACCCGCAAGCTAGTTAACGTCCTAATCATGATGCAACAACGTGGCACACTGAGATACAATCCGACGCAATAGGATCTGATGCAGAGAGAAAATAAACAGTTTTTGTGCAGTTTGTATTGAATCCAGGTGTGGGACCCGTCCTCTCTTTACGAAATTCTCTGAATGAAGCTGAGACTGACATAGCTGTGAGGTTTCCATCATTCTTTATTTCATGTGTAATAGAACAGAAACTGCTTTTGAATATAAGTATAAAACAAATGAAAACTGAATGGACAGAAATATTGGCACCCCTGGGGTCAATAACTGCAATATAGAGGTTTGTGTGAATCTAAGTAAAATTTCTAAACTTCTCTACTTCCTGCTCTACTGAAGCAAACTGCTCCGGGTCTCTCAGGTTTGATGGGCGCCAGCTCTCCGCTGCAAGTTCAGCTCTTTCCACAGATCTTCAGTGGGGTTCAGATCAGGACTCTCATCCGGCCACTTCCCAACAGTTCTATATTTCTCTCTTATATTCTTATATTCTGCTTTTTGACGTGTTTTCTGTTCATTATTCAGCTGGAGCTCCAAAATGGTCTTCTGATCTTCTTGTGATCTGCACAGATCCATGTAGGCGTGCGGTTCTTTACTTTGAAAATCTCATTTTGTCCTCTGTGAACATATAGCTTTTTGATCAATCATAGTTTGATTTATCTAAAGTTTTTTTCTCTCAGAAGAACAGTGACTTGTCAACATGCTTTTTAGCCAAATCCAGCCTTCTTTCTGGTCTTCTACCATGGAGTCCATTTTAATTCGGACAGCAACAGATAACACAACTTACAAACTGTTACAACAAATTTGAAGATCAGTTTGGAGTTTTCTGTGGTTCTCTCTAGACTATTTGAACAACCTTTCTGTGGAGGTCTGGGCCAGTTTTCCTCTTGCGTCAGGGTCCAGCTAAGCTGTATACTGTCCCATGCTCTTTAAACCTCTTAATATTAATAACATCACTGTTGGCAACCGTGGTCTTATTAACATGAGCCTGTTTGGAGATTGTTTTATAGCGGTTACATTCGCCATGCTTGGCTATAATTTTTATTCCTCAACCCAGTGTTTTGTTACAGGGGAGGGGCTATTGTAGCTATGATACACAGTGGTGGGGACGTGTCCCCAGCGTCCGCAGTGTAAATGACATCAAAACAGCAGAGTAAGTATCTGCTGAGTAAATGCTCTGCTTTTAAACCGGGTGCATCAGTGATTACACGATTGCAAACACCTGTGATTCTAGTTAAAACAACAGTCTGCTTTATGGATCAGTACAGTGCAGTTATTTCCTACAGCTTCTAAAGGGTACCAGTCTTTTTATTATTTTAAAGCGATTTTAAAAAGGAAAACGAAAAAGCGAGAATTTAATTATTTTAACGTTTTGTTCCATACCGCTGCTAAGCAAGAGATTTTGGTTTTTACTTTTAATTTTAACACTTGTCAGGTGCTAATGCTGCAGTATTTCGATCCTAAGCAAAGGGTACCAATATTTTTGCCACACCTGTTTTTGCCAATGAGACATTTTGTTATGGAATGACATTAAAGTGCACGTTTGTAATAAACACTTTTAACCTCCAACATGGGTGTAAACATTGCCAAGGACTTTCTGTGCTGCATATTTTGGGGGATTCTCTGTGGTCTGGAGGTTTGATTCGAAGTTTAATTTTTCAGCAGTAAATCATCCATCAGTCTGGGACGCTTATCCTAAGTTGGGTCACAGGGGATGCTGAACTCTTTAAGATTTTGTTTGGTTTATTTATATAAGAGAACCATCATGAAAGAGCAGCTCATTAATAGACTGAGGATCACTGAGGTGTGACTAACACAGCTAGAGCACTAAAGGCCTATTCACACCATTATTTGTGGTTTTGTTGTTTTAGTGCTCTGGGATCACGAGAAGACTTTAATCCATAAAGAGCAGCAAAGGCCCTTTTTTTCAGCACTTCAAATAAAAGCCACACACACTGTATAACTTACACGCCACTGAATGAAAGACCAAGCTAATCCTATGATTGTGTAGCATTAATCTGAGGCTTGCCGAACAATAGTGTCCTTAATAATATACACATTTAACGACATGTATGTAGACATGGCCTTGCATTTGCTGAAGACCTACAGGAATGGTATACAGTATAAATCACAATATTTTAAAAAGATGCTTTGTTAATATTGTGTATATTCTCAGGTTGCAGAAACAGGAAGAGTAAGGGTGCCACCTGCTGTTTAAATGAGTGCACTGCACACAAGCTGACCGATGCTGCTGAAGTGCCTCGGAGGGGTTTTAATAAGGAGAAACTGTCCACGGCCCTCGTGTAATATTGATTTTGAAAATGGAAATCCTTTCATTTCTGAGATAACCGTTTGTTTTGCAGAAAATCCACAGAGCACTGAACATGACTTACGAGGACGTTAAAAAGCAGAGGGCCAGTACAGAGAAAAGGTATCGGCTTTGGATCGTTTCACTCCATTACCCTGAACTGTCTGCTGGTGTGTCTTAATCTGTGCTCATGTCTTTTTTTTAGGCAGCCTAATACTCATACTGTGGCGACAGTGTGTTCAGATACACACACTCTTTGCTCATGTTCGTTCCACTGGAAATTCATTTCTGACATTAATATTGCAATATTTGAAAAGTTAAAAAAATTGACCCATATAAACTGTTCCCTAATGGAGCAAATTAATAACTTAAATCAACATGGAAATGGAAAGCACACATTCAGAGATGGCCTGAGGGTAGTCGCTTGATGTTTATTATGCAATATGGAAAAATACCATGTTACAATTACATTGCTATAAACTGCAGCTGAGATCAGTCTACCGGTGTTAGGCTCTGATTCAGTCCCCAAAAATAATTCATATTCACATACTGCACATTTCTGCTATATCAGTATCAGTATCACTTCATTTTTTGTTGAATTAAAATTGATAGTGTACCTTTGGACAAATTATTATTACATACAGAGACATCAGTATTGATAAACTATCAAAAATACAGTAGTTTGTTATCATAATATCGTAAGTTCAGTTGTGAATTACTGTGTGTGAACCATACAATTTTCATTAATAGTATTATATTTATGTAATTACCAACTGGGACAGATCCTAATAGCATTTAATGATGTGCAACATGCCTGTTTGACAATATTTTCATTTAATCCCAAATCACTGGACACAAACAGTGTTCCAGTCTGTGAAATAAACAGATCAAGGTAATAAATCCAAGCCGATTTCTGGATGTGCTGAACTGGGTCCGATGAAGGAGAAGGGAAAGTCTATCAGAGTAGATCCTGTATCATTTGCATCCAGTATTCTTTGCCAGATATTACAACTCAATTCTTGCATTAAATTATTATATTAACTGACTAAAGTTCTGTCACATAATTGCTTTGGACAGACAGATGTCAAGATGTGAGCAGTATTTCAGATTGCTCTGGTGTTTTTATTGTGCGCTGCGTACTGAATTCTCTGCAGAAATAAATGTTTTTTGATTACTAATCAAGGGATATTATTCCTCCCAGTTTCTACACTTCATTCATTTTTATGTATCAGCACGATAGATGTCAGAATATTTTTACCAGCGTTTTCTGTGATAAACATTTTTGAACTAAAATGAACCAAACAGAAAGCCAATATTGTCCAAAAAAAAAACATATTAAAATGCGAGCAGTGCAAAGGCTGATGTTATAAAACAGCTGAAGACGTATTTTGTCTAAAAATCTGTTTTGCTGATTGCTGTTACTAATGAATACTGATTGGAATAAATCTCCCCACAGCTGTAATATTCAAAAGGCCCAGCCTGCGCAACCTCCTCCCGCGGCCCCTCCAGTGTCGTTTGCAAAGTGGAACAATGCGAGCAGCCAGGCGGCCACAGATGCCAAGGACAACAAGAGGGTCCACTTCAACCTGGAGACCCTCAATACCCGCCGCCTCCTCGCCCGGGTGGTGGCAGAGGGAGGTCAGGGCAGTTCAGGATCCGGTTCTGGTTCTGGTTCTGGTTCTGGGTCGGGGGGCTCCAGCTCTGGGACCGCATCTGGTGGAAGCCTTCTATCGCGGGTGTGTGAAAATGGTGGGCCGGTGCCTCTGCGGCCCACAGCACCGCTGCCTTCCTCGCTGCCATGTCTGGCGAACCCTCCCAGGGAAGGAGAAATGGAGGAGCTGCAGGAGAAAATCGAGGAGATCCGTGGACATCTGAAGGCGGCGCTCGCCCGCAGAGCTCAGCTTCAGACCGCTCTCGCCAAAGAGCGCGCCGCGGCCGTCAACCCAGTGACCCCTGAGGCTCCGCCCACAGTCACGGCCACCATATGCCGCTCCCTCGTCAAAGACCCAGAGGGGAAAAGGTGATGCTGCCACTTTTCAAAGCAAAGGACAGTGCAGTGAGGGACAGAAGGCTTTGATATCTTTCATATCCAGAAGCTGAAGATGCGGGAGGCTTCGCTCAGAGGGGACATGAAGCAGGAAGGCCTGTATATCTATCATATGCACTCATGCCTGGGATCTTCAGCGGTCTTCATGCTTTGGCATCATCAAGCAAAGCCACAGCTGTGCCTGCGAGAACACCAGTGGCACGTGATGCGGCCCGTTTTCTAAAGAGATTCGGAATTAAGTACAGCACCTAATCTGGAGGCCCGGCGGAGGAATTTTAGCCATGTGGGCCGGCTGTCTCGAGAGATGAGGCGTAGAGAGACCCACAGCCCTCTGGGTGTAAGGCAGGAGACATCAGCATGGCTAGGTCTCCTCCTCAGCCGAGAGAATGCACAGAATTAGCTTCCTATGCCCCAAGAGGACCGTTTGCTCTACTCTGCAAATTTGTTTCTGTGCGATTTTTTTGGTGCTTCACAAGGATATGGGATTCGAGCTTTGATAATGTGTGACCTAAAATGACAATCTGGGGCAGATGATGCCTCTGCAGAGGTCAAAAACAAAAACAGTTTGCTGGGTTTTCAACAACTTTGTTCGGTTATACAGTATTTGATCTGAAATTATATTATTGTTCAATTGGCCTGAATGTTTTTCACAAATAAAGTCTACCATAAAAATGACCACAAATGAACTCCAGTTCTGTGATTATGAATGTTCCTAAAGAGGTCAGAAAAAGAGGGTCACTGCCTCTGAGTGGGACACGGATGTCACCCTGATTTACACACTTAAAGCTGCTACTGTTTATGGACAGAAGTATTGGGACGCTTGTTCATTACACCAACAGGCTTTTCATTCAAGTACAGAGACTTTAATATGGAATTGGTCCCCCTTTACAGCTAAAACAGCCTTTCCAACAAGATTCTGTGAATTTGTGCCCATTAGGTCTGTAGAGATTGTATGAGGCACTAATGTTAGGCAAAACCCTGAACAACAGGCATGTCACAATTCTTTTGTCTAAACAGTATATATGCACAAATGTGTGCATTTTTTGATTTAGTGCAGCCTGATGAACCACAAATCACTCCAGCGCGTTTTCACATGTTCCAGTTTCTCCTAGAGTTTTATGTGAAGCGCTCCCATGTTGACACTGTAGATCAGGGGTCACCAACGTGGTGCCCGCTGGCACCAGAATGCCCCCAAGGACCACACGAGTAGCCCGCGCTCCGGTCCAAAATACAGCACAACTCACCAGTGAGCAACGTCTAACATGTAATTTTATCCTGTGGCTGTTCTTCTTTAACTTACATTTACATTTATATCTATTTGAAAATAACAATACCTAAAAAAAGCATTTAAAACATATTTATTATAAATGACGTTTAGGTAAACTCTGTACTGGTATATGAAACTGGGAGCCCTTCGTATGGCTCAGTGCCTGTGATGTAGCTCTCAGTTCCAGAAAGTTTAGTGACCCCTGATGTAGATCATTTGGATTAAATTCGATTCGTTGTTGCAGCCCAACTTACCCCTGACCCATGGTGAGGCATCCGTCCTTTAACGTCTGGTGAGGATTTTGAGTTATGACTGAACACAATGACCTCATCAGTCTGAAATGCGATACTCATGGCAGGTACAGGGAAAGGACATCAGACTGGATTCTCCCAAAATAACAGCAGTCTGGGATTTGGGAAGGTTTTGAGGGTGTACACACAGGATGTAGATCAAATGAAAGGAAATTCCACCAATTTTTCAAAATTGCGGGATAATGCAGTCGATGAGATAGAAGACTCTCACCAATCAGTCAACACAAAAGTTCAGTTTATTCACAATCTAAAACCACCTACATGTGTGACCTGAACTCAGACCACACATGTATGTGCTTTGAGCTGCCAGGAGTCCATTCATGAGGAGAACAACAATAGAAACGTCCTCAGATTAGAAACCTTGTCTCATGAATGTACTGTACAATAAAAGTTAGGATGGTTTTTCTTCCCCCAATACATTTCTGTTAAGGAGAAAAGCTTTCCGAAAAATATACCAGCACATGGCATCAGCAAGTTCGTAATCATGTTCAGATGTGCATACAAGGTCTCCTTCTCACCAACAAAATATAGAAATAAAAACTAAACTGCTGTTGAAACAGGGAACCATGCACTGCTGTTCGAAACAGTACTTATAAGTTATCATAAGCATAATTATCACAGCTAAACTCAACAGTCTTCCGTTACTATTCTGATTGTAACGGCCTTGAGTCTGTTCTGGTATCAGTGTAGCCAGCATGGTTCGTCTATGTGGCGCTATATAATCAATATGAAACTCTTTACAATCACTTTTCTTATTTGCAAATGTATTAAAAAGTGGACAACTAGAATGCACTATGAATGTTACTTAGACTGTAACACTATGCTTGTCTTATCTTTTGTAAAATGTTATTAAAGCGGTAATTTTATGAATGGTTATAGTCTCATGACGTTATGTTTGCTGTCATATGCAGCAATACAGCTTGTGTGCGCTTATATTAGACGCTACACTGTAGTGCCACCTGGCTTGTTGTCTTATGTAGGTATTGGCACATTTAGGAATGGCAGTAAAAGTGTTTTGGTGATGGTGGTGGGGTTCAGTCCAGCACCTTTCTAATTGGCTCTGGCCTTGTGCCTTAGTAATCTGGCATTGCATCAAAAACTAGGTAATATCTTTTTTCTGACAGCTTTTAAAAACCCCTGGCTCTGCTCATTTTTCCATAATGGAGCATTTCCCAAGAAATCATTCAGACCGACTTTATTTACATTTGACCAGTTTATGAAGAAACACTGAATGAAAAATTGATTGGTGGAATTACCCTTCATGTTACTCCCCATTCACACACTAACTAAAACAAATTTGACTCGACTCGGCACTCAAGACCAGCTAAGTGCTAAGACTGTGCTGAGTGGATTTATCTTGCTTTATAGTATTTGTACAGTGCTGCTTTACTAAAAGGCCTTCACAATGCCTAATAAAACTTTTTTTTAAAAAGCTAAAACGTTTGTTCGGACAAAGAAATAACCACAAGCAAGCGTTCTGAGTGGAAAAATCCTTTTGTCTGTTTATGCGTTTTTTGTTTTTACAGTTAAATACATTTGGATGAAAGAGGAAATCTTTAACTGTGGATTTTCGTCTAATAGACCTCAATGGAAAGCAACTTGCTCTCTTGCTTTCTGACACAGAACGACAAATAGGCACAAAAAAAATTAAACAAGAGAACTGATCATAAAAGCTCACTTGTGAAGCACTCATGCTGAAAACTGCTCTCAAACTGACTTGACATATTGCACACATTGTTTTTGGATAGAACCAACCCTCCCAGAGCCACTGGCATTAACCCTGCCATTTTGTTGCATAGCCTTTAAATGAAAGCCTGCCAAGAAATTAAATCATACTGTTCCGTCCGGTCTGATTCTCAGCCACGGAGTGAAGGTGATTTTAAACACTCACTTTGGCATATTAAGCTTTATCTATTCATCATCTCTTCGTATCAAGATCATTGAACAAAATGAACTCAATTTGTGCAGGTTGCTTAATTGTCTTTGTGTGGGTGAACTGTAAGGCATACACAGCTTTTTCAATTCAGTTTACTTACTTTTAGACAGAATTTGTTTGCTTTTGACCTTTGGGGATGTTTTGTTACAGATGTACAGCGAGCAGCTCTTTGCATGAACTTTTAAAGGCAGATGCATAATTACTGTACGCTCTTCTGTTACAGAACATGCATTAGAATGTGGTTTACCTATTAAGACTTTGTCTCAGCATGTTCAACAGTACCAACCTGAAATGATGTCGCTACTTTGTACTATGCTTACATTCCACACTCCATAACATTTATATTGGCTGATATATGGGGAAATTTGGGGAAGAGTCTATGCTTATGTCTGTTTTTATGATGCAATTATTCACTAAATACAGTAACATAAGCAAATAGCAACAAACAAAATAAGAATGCATCTAAGTGTCAAGTTCCCTAAGGTACTATCACCTTAAAGCAAAATTATCAGGTTTATGGGACTAAGGCAACCATTTCTCAATGCCCTCAATCAAAAACATGTCTGAACTGAAGGTCCACCATGAAAAAACATGACCAACCAAACTAAAAACAGTTTGTCCCTCTCAATGGAGACTATAAAGAACAATTATCTCCAGATGATTATTCACTTGCAGATCACATAAGACAGCTGCACCCTTAAGGAAGTTTTTTGGGATCAACCAGAGATTTTTTTAAATTGTTGTGAAACAAGCAGAAAAAAGAACCATCAGATCCCTCCATAATGCCTGAATGTGGTCTTCAGAGTGACTTTAAATGATTCATTTTCAAAACAGCAGCAAGATTAAACTCCTGATGCATGTCCAGCTGCAAGTGTTGCTTGGGTTCTCCCATACACTGGGCACTCCACTATTGCATAAGAACATTTTACTTCGAAAACTGGAATCATATATCATTTGTTGAGTGTTTGACCCTGAATTAACTGAAACGCAAAGACTAGATACTCCTTCACACATCATGAATCAATGTAGAGATCTGAATGACTCAAGATGACATTAGAAGTACTATAATTGTTGAACATGTCGTAATATGCAAAACACACCCAGCGTTTTAAGAAACCAATCATCTATCAATCATCTTTTATAAAATGGAAAAAGAAAATGCAAGCAAATGCTCTCCAAAAGATCTCACCCTGACATGGTGTCTTCTCAATAGAATTCGAGAAGTGTCCACTCTCCGTTTAAAGTCCATAACAAAAAAAAGTTCCATCCCCCATTTCTTGGCCAGACATTCAGGGGTGTGATTATAATGCGCTCCAACACTGATGCTGCTCCTCTTCCTCCTCAAGGCCTTTTCTGGACGTTTTTAGGGTGAAGAAGCTCAGTTGCTGCTAGTTGAAGAGGAAAGGAGGTGGTATCACGAATTTAGAACGGGGGACAAACAAGCACCAAGCTCAGGAGGGAGCTGTTGCCGGTCCACTGCGACTTTTGCTTTCTTTCTTGACCTCCCAGTCCGTGGTGCGTTGCCGCGTGTCCACTTCTTCTACTTCGGCCGTTCTACTGTCTGTAAGGGAAGGTGATGCTCCTCCTTCATCCGTTTCTCTTCCTTCAGGTGGACCCAGGCCCTGAGCACAGCCCAAAGGTTTTATCTCCGCATCTGAAGGCAAACAACACTGAGCCTCCTGGTTGTCGCCCTCTGTGCTTTGGCTTTGACCTTGCATCTCCATCGTCACACTCATGCCTGCAGTGGACGACGGGGACTCCAGCAAAGCACCATCCAAGTGCGGGGCTGACAGTGCCTCGGTTATAATGGCCTCCGTGATGATAGCAGCGGTTTCAGCCATCCAGTTCGGATCACTGGACGCTGCAGCAGGTGGGCTGGGAGTGGGTAACCCATTTGGAGCTTCTGCCTGTGACTGGGCTGGAGCAGGCTGGTGGTCTTGGCCGTTGGCCGTCGCCCCTGCGTTGGGTGCTGCAGCTCGTCCAGCGGGGCCCACAGCACTGGTGTTGTTGTTCAAGTTGTCTTGCAGCGCCGTCTGGTTGCCTTGCCCTGCCTGCTGGTTCTGCAGCAGCATCTCCTGGATGCGGATCTGCTGCAGAATGGCTGGCAGCTCATAATGGTGAAAGAAGTAAATCATGGAGTGCTGTGAATGGATAAGTACAGGGAGCAGTGAGCGAGAGGGGAAAAACCAAGTTTTTTTTGTTTGTTTTTTTCCCACTTGCCATTATTACAACCTTACCTGGATGAAGAGCCAAGAAGTAACAAGCGCCAGACTGCTATACTGTCCATTAAAGCGATAATGGTAGGCATAGAATGCAAAATGGTACAGATAAAAAAATCTGGAAAAAAAAAACAAAACAAAACACATAAACCTCATCAGAGTCGCCATTTGAGCCTTAAAATAAGTGCCACCTAAAAAGACTAGACTATAAACAAGAGAATGTAATGTATCAGAATGTTGTATCAGTAAGTTGAACTTCATAATAACAGCAGCAAGAACATTTGGCCTTTGCTGTTTAGGTTGATATGGAAAGAACATTGTTTGTTCAACCAGTTACAGTCCATTTAGCAAATCAATATTTCAAGTGGGCATGAACCTAAAACCAGTACATTAAATGCCTTTTGAAAATGCAGTAAAATTTAATTTGTGCTCTCTGGATTTCAGTGGTCAGTGGTTAATGCTAAAGAAAACCAGGGGGCCAGGGGTTTGACCTCTGGGAGCCACAGGAAATAGATCATATGCCAGTAGTTACAGGGCAAAAAATTAGTCAAAATGCCTTATAAATGACAGAACAGAGTTTCACCAGGGTGCTGAGGCAGACTGGGGCCTTACCTGAGCCAATGGCGCTTGCTTGTGTTGGTGTGGCAGCAGATGGCATCGTACTGGTCAGCCAGCCACACAATGAGAATTATGTAGAATGCTGTGGTTGTGTCATTGAAAAACTCAGACATGATAGCCTCCATCCCTGTGGATATAACGAAGAGGGACAGCATAATGTGTTATCACTGAAGCCAGTGGGTATACCTACATCAAAGTATAACAATAAGGTGATGTCGTTTTTGCTATCGGAAATTTTAAATGTAGGAATATGAAACGTGTTTTATCCTTGACATCTACGATTTCACAACAAACCATACATTTCCCTGTAGAACGGTGTGTGTGCCTAGTTTTCTGTAAAGTTACTTTGCAATCTGTGGTAAAAAGTGCTATATAAAATTAATTGAATTTAGTAAATGAGTTGCAGTACTAATACAGATCTTAAAAATAAAAACTACATGCAAAGATTTTTCGATTTGAGATAGTATTGTGGTACACTATTTTTACAGCCACATCAAATGAGATCATGAAAATATTGCATGTCCTACGTAAAAATGAGATTCTTATGCAGATTTTAATTACAATTTACCAGGGTTTTGAGGTCTTACAATATATCATGACATTCTTCTCACCCAAGCTTGTAGTCAAGACTATGTATAAACATTGCACAGCAAACACACGCCTGCGGTGAGTGGCATGCGGGTTCTATGACCTAGAGGTGATACAAATGACCCTGACCTACCGACAAGAGCCAGAATTACAGTGAGAAGAGGAGCTGCAGGAAAGGCAATGGTCATGTTCATCTCTAACATCTGCAGAAGATCCACTGCACACAGAACACAAGTCAAAAATAAGACAGTCACACAGATAGTCACAGAATCCAATTAAATAACTGACAGTACCAAGTGTCCTCCAGCACCACAGTAGTCAGTATAAGCCTTTTTATGCTTACCTATGAACACAAAAATCTGGTGGTGGGAATATCGCAGCAGCATGGATACAGAGAGAGTCTGTGACAAATTGTGGGCGAATGGGATTAGAAGATATTCAGTCGATAAATTAATTCAACAAATGGCATACAAACAAGCAGATTAGACATTAATAAGAACAGGACATATTCAAAAACTTTTACATTTGGTTATAATTTGTTTTATTTTGGCTAAATAAGCTGTAATTTTTTATTACTTTAACTGAGGCATGTAAGCGAAACACTGTCTGCTTTGTAATTTACACCACTTATTATTCCTGTTTCTGTTACTTCAGGTAATAGGAGATGGCAGTTTTGCAATGATACTCACAAATATCACCATGATTACGAAGGCAGCCAGGTAGGAGGTTCGTGCCATCCACATGCTAACAAAACGGTAGTGTTCTCCTGAAACCACATTCCTCAAAAACCCTACACACACACACACACACACACACACACACACACACACACACACACACACACACACACACACACACACACAC
>JBBMFX010000035.1:13460258-13470498 GCA_037832545.1 Rhabdalestes septentrionalis | reverse complement strand
GTGTGTGTGTGTGTGTGTGTGTGTGTGTGTGTGTGTGTGTGTGTGTGTGTGTGTGTGTGTGTGTGTGTGTATTTCGTTATTTGTATATATAAGAAATAACAGGTCTGCCTACTATGCTCAAACATCCATGTTTTTATTGCCAATATTTTTAAGAAATACCCAAGTCTAAAATGAGTTTTGAAACTTAATTGCTCATATATTTCATACCTCTTTATTTGCATAAGAAATTGACAAGGTGATGATTAACCTGAAGACGGAGGAGTTTGTTTTGGATGGACCTCCACTCCAGTCCCTTCAGCAGCTAATTCAGTGGGTGGGAGACTTTGTTCTGTACCTGCTCGCCAACCTGCCAAACCAGGTCAGTTTAGCAGAACACTGGAAACACAGTTAACAGCAGACTGAACGTAAGCAGGACATCAAGAAAAAGTATCCACAGTGAACCCATTCACACATGCAACTGACTTCTCTTTCTTAAAGCCAGTTTAGTTAAGTTTCTGTGTGTAAATTAAAAGGCAATACAAAGTAGTGAGTAGTGTGTGCTAAATACAGACTTTTGAAATAGACATCGCTGTTGAGACATTTTGACGCTTTTTTAATGTATGTAAATATGTATTTATAAAATATTTGTACTATGATGCTTGGACAGTTTCACAGGTTACCAATAGTTTTTAAAAGGATATAAAAAAATTTCATTTATTATCCAGAGTAATGAAGAGAACCATGAATGCTCCAATACCTATTTACTGAAATAAAATAGCAATTTATATGAGTGATTTCAAACGTTAGAAAACATGTGAATGTTAAGTGGAGCTGATGTACGCTTTATCGCCTCCGCATAGCAGGGCTCCATAGTGCGCCCGGGCTTTGGCTTCCTGCGGGACGGGCCCTCTCTGGGCATGCTGAGGGAGATGATGGTGATGATCCGCATCTGGGGCTTGCTGAAGCCTGGCTGCCTGCCCATCTACACAGCCACCTCCGACAACCAGGACAGCATGTCTCTGCTCTTCCGCCTTCTCACCAAGCTCTGGCTCTGCAGTGAGTCTGCCGCTCTATACGCCCTAAAAACACCATCTGTTGTTGGAGCCAGTCCTTTAGTTGTAAATACTAGAAGGAGAAATAAAAAGGAAAAGAATGAAGGCTGAAAGTAGTGGTGCAGCTGAATCAGTTTTACGCAACTTTATTTGTAGTAGTGAAGGACATACTTGACTTGTACGACTCAAAATAAGTGATACGCGATGATATGGTAACATTTGGGCAGGCTGATAATCTTTTTTGGTAGAGAGAAGATGCCTCTACATATTTTTTTGTGGGCAGAATTTCACATCTTTGCTGGAGGCAGAAATTGGGGACTGTTCCCGTTTTCTGTTTTTTTTACATTTAATTTTGTCCCTTTTTTCACTAATATCTTAAAACAAATAGAATGAAAATAGAAATTCAAATAAACAGAAATTGTGCATTTTTACTGAAAATACCATTTTAAAGCTTGTTTCATTCTAGGCATGATTTAGAAACCGCATTTTTAAATGCTGCTTCATTTAGTAATGAATTGGGACTGAAATGTCCGTTCCCCTATGCAGCCCGGGATGAGACTCACCCTCAGGAGCCGGACGAGACGCTGCTGGACGAATGTTGTCTGCTGCCTAGCCAGCTGCTTGTGCCCAGCATGGATTGGCTGCCCATCAACGACGGAGTTATCACCAAGATCCAGAGCAAGCACCAGCTGCGGCTGCAGTTTGGCAAGCCCTACAGTCTGCCTGGACTCAACCCCACCACGCAGATGGAGATTTTCTCCAGGTAAAGAGCACACACAGTGCCCGCTTGCACTAAATGCTTGTATTTTAAAGCCCTTAATGTTCATTGCTTTAATAAGAAATCAAATTGACCCCAGATCAGCTGGTTTGGTCAGTTTAGTTCGCTGTGTGCGAGATGATGTGTAACTGGGTGGCTGGAGTGTTTATAATGAAGTAAGGAAATTAGCTTAAGCACAAAAAAAAAGGTCCTTATTAATGATGAAGAAACATAAGTGTTTTTTTAATTTTTTTATTAATTTTATACTGTCAATTATTAAAATTGTACCAAGGTGGCCTGGATTTGGGTAAATGCAAGCAGATGTTTGAGGCAGAATTTGTCATATGAAGAGGTTAATTGGAAGATTTGTGTCCCAGGAGAACAAACAAGCAGCCATTTTCACTTATGATAACTTATTTGATCTACAGTAGTAATTTATACGAGGTGGTTTAAATGTTTTTGATGTTTCTTTTTGATTTTTTGTTGTTTTTTATAATTATTTGCATACACTTTCTGCTTCACTCTTAAAATTGTAGTGATACTAAGTGTTAAATTTTTAATTCCACAGTTTTCTCTCATTTTAAATTTGATCTATATTTTTGTTCAGTATTCTACACTCTACAAGCCTTTTTTCAAGGTCTTTTTTTCATCGTGATTCACATTTGTGTTTGTAAGTGACCCACATCTGCGTTTAGTGTGAATGAACTTGAACCATGAAACGACCCACATGCGCACATTAATATTCTAATTAGTTACTTCACACTAAGGATGTGCCTGCATCATGATTAACAACAAATAATTAATAAGGGTCTGTAGCACAAACCTTAAACCTTCATTAATGGAGATTAATAGCTTTGGACGGTCCTCAGCTTTTAAAAATTAGCTGAAATTGTTGGAAATGTGTTGAATAATTAGTGGTCAAATAGCAGACTTATCTAATGGAGGAACTCCGATGTCCTTAAGGAGGCATCAAAGTTTAGAAACAGTAAGAAATTGGTGAGTATCTTCATATGCATGTTGTGGTCTAATGTTCAAACTGGTAAATAAGTGATGTGTTCTTGTCAGATGATTTGCTGAAAGGAAAAAAACTGGGTTTAAAAGAAATTTTAGGAATTTAGTGTCTGCAGAAATAGACAGGATCCACAAAACTAAAATTATGCTGTTTGCTTTTTTAATGACTATGTGATTAGGTTCCAGCCTGCACAACTTAATACACTTGACTGAGCATGGATAACCTACTGTAATTAACCCCTGGGTTTAATTAAATTATGACCCATGTCAGCCAATGTTGTTTGTTTCCTGGCTGTTACTGAGGGAGAAATGTGATGTGATTAATTCGGTTAATGGAGCATTTATTTTACATAACATCACATGCTGAGAGGACGTAACTGTTTCACACACCAGGGATAAATCCAAACTAGAATTAGAAGCCTTTTTTTTTAATCAGATAAAAACCGTGGCCGATCTTTTCCGCTTTACTTTGGGCCTTCCTACAAACCGATAAAATCCTGGCTCTGCAGCACATAGTAACTTTTATTAAAAGTTATCAATTTATCAATAAATTAAATGTATTTAATGTAATGTGGATCTAATTAGGGTTGTTTGAATCAACTCGAATAGTAATCAGCCAAAGCATTCAAACACACACACACACACACAGCTTCTCTACAGTCTCTACACTAATACACAGGCAGCAGAATGGGACACTCTGGAGTCACATATGAGTCTAATGAGTCAATACCAAGAGTTGTGAAGAGAAGTATAAAGCCCCCATATTACTGGTCTGTGAAGAAATGTGTGCATTAGAGTGATGGAACTCCATCAGTACCATTTAAGGCAAGCTGAAGTGGTATTTGTTATCTAGTACCTGACCTTATTACTGCTCTTGTGCCTGAATGCAATTAAATCCTCACAGCAATGTAAAGCATTTGCATGTGTAAAGGCTGTTGCTGCAACAAATCGGAGGATAAATACCCTCAGTTTGTTGGTTTGAGAAGTATCGATGGATAAGTAGGCGTCCATAAACTGTTGGATGTCCGGTGTGATTGCAGTTTATTTTTCTCCTTTTTGTGAATCTTCTCTATCAGTCTTTTTGCTCATTGACCAACAGCTCTGGCAAATTATAGAAGTTCAGTTACTGCATTAAAATTCCAGAATGAGAGAAGAGTTGAAATCCAATTAAACATCATTTTAAGCATCTTATTTAGATCAATCGCTGTGCAACTTTGAAACGACTGTCTGCAGCAAAATGTCACATGCAGATTAAATGCTTATTTTGTTTAAATAATTTGTCAGGAAGTTTAAATAATCCTTTCTTTAAAGATTATACTTTGGTGTCAGAATTTAATGGAGGACTCGGTAGGCATGTCATAAAAGCTGTACACCAGTCATGCTTTCTTATTGGAAATGACCTCTGACTAGATAAGGGTTCTCTGCCTCTAGCAATTATGAGGAATAATAAACACCAACTGAACTTTTTTTCTGGATATATTTTGAGTAAAGAAGCTATTCAGTGTCTGTAGCTCAGAATGTAAATGTGTTTCAGGAGTCCAGCGTCACAGAGGATGGACAACCTGCGCTGTTTACACATGGGCATCAGTCCAACTGAGGACAGCAAGGCCTGCACCAGGTATCAACACGTCATAAAATCATTGAAAATTGCAAAGAACAGTTTTATTTTTAACCTTTTTTAGAATTGGGGATGCACAGTCAGAACAGGCCACGTCAATAATCTGCAGGTTTTTGCTTAAAATACAAAATCAGCATGCTGCACGTGTTCCAAAGAGTTCCGACTCTGAGCAGAACAGGCAGTCGACGTAAACTTGGTTATTTAAGTAGGCAGAAATCTTCAAATAGAATCAGAATCTGATGTAAAATTCATGACCGGTTCATCCCTGTTTAGGATATAAATTTTCATTTTTATGGTTTACATAATGTGCATAATTTCCATCTCACTCTAAATGTGGTAGGTCAGGTTTTTGGTGTAGAGTGATCTGATTTATTTTTTACTGGTTTGTACAAGTTTAATATTTATCTAAGCAGTAATAGAAGCTTGTGCCCCACCAGTGCCCCAGATTTCTCAATCATTGCACTAAGACTACCTTTCTTAACCATGCATAGATAAAACCAAACTCAAATCTAAAACTAATCATATTCCTCAAGTCTAAACAGGATGCTTTTTTGTCTCCGTCAGGTGTGGCTGTGTTACAATGCTCCGCTCCCCAAACAAGACCAATGCTATGAAGCAGTGGGAGCAGCGCTGGATCAAGAACTGTCTGTGTGGAGGGCTCTGGAGGAAAATCCCCAACACTCTCTCATGAAACTTTCCAAGCTGGAGACAAGCTCTTTTCATGCACTCTGCCAAAATCAGTGGATCGTGTTCAAAGCATGGGTCTCGATTGGTCAAGTCTCAGCCTGTCCATCTCTACTGGCCTGCTTCTGTCGGTCGCCATATTGTTCCAAGTCAAAGGAACTGATGTTGGATGTGACCAGCAACACACATGGCATTACTTAGGTCTTATTTATTCCATATCCAATTGAGACACTGTTGGTGTTTACCACATTTCCTCACACTGACCGTTGTAAGCCTCGATCAAGACAATTCCATCGAATGTTTTTCCATTACTTGTGAAGGCAGAATGTCCTGTTTTGACTGTAAATATGAACCAGTGACGTTTTCATATTCTTTTTGTAATTTTTTAGCTTGCAATAAACCCCAAGGCTCTTTTGTGGAAACTGAAAGCACGTGACTTGGGTCTCAGACACTGAATCTGAATCTTGCTGGTGTTTCAGCGCAATGTCATGGAGAGGTGTTCGATGTTGTGTGAGACTATTCAGGCACAGAAACGTGATGTTTTAAAAGTGCAATCAGCACCAGCTGTGCCAGAACTGCAAGATAAACTGAAAGTAAAAAACCACACATCTGCTCTGTCTGCTCAGAGAACACTGGATACCGTGTAATCTTAACCCCCATAACAAGAACAAACAGGGTGTAGGGGAGAGACAGTCGATGTGATAAGTGGTTTGATATCAAATGTACAGAATTGTGGTAATAAGAACCAGTCATTGCCATTCTATTCCTACACAATATGATCATGCATGTTTCTTCTTAATGTAATGTCTGAGTTTTATGATACTTGTCATTCTAAAATAGTGGTATACCTTGAGAAAAACTCTGATCTCTCTGGTCTGGTTCCCATCACACCACAGTGAACAAATGTGACTCAGAAAGGTCCTCTTACATCTTAAAGATTTTGCAGAAATCTTAAAATAGTTCCAACTTTGTGGATACAGTCTGAACATGATCTATTCCAGCCTGACTGTGCCTCACTGCACAAAGCAAGCTCCATAAAAACGTGGCTGGATGAGTTCAGTGTAGAAGAGCTTGACCGGCCCTCATAAAGCCCTTGGCCGGGTCATGTTTGTAGACGAGAATTAGAATTAGTTTACCTGGTTAAATAGGTTTAATAATAATAATAAAAAACCTCAACCCCATCCAGCATATTTGGGATGAACTGGAAATGAGATTGTGAGTCAGGCCTTCTCATCTGACATCAGTGCCTGACCTCGTAAATGGTCTACAGAATGAATGGGCACAAATTCCCACAGAAACTCCAGAATCTTGTGGAAAGTGTCCCTAGTAGAGTGGAAGCTGTTATAGCTGCAAAGGGAGGAAACATAGTAACTTCAGCTCCGTAGTAACTAAATAGCAACTCCATAGTAAAGTCTGTATTTAAGTGCCAAGTCATTAAAGTCCCTGTTGGTGTAATGCTCAGACTCCCCAATATTTTAGTTCAGTGTATGTATGAAACTGACCAAACGAGGAGCTTGTGATTGGGTCTGGAATAAACATTCCAGGTATAGGACGCGTTCAACAGCAGAGTTGAGCCTCAGCAGAACTTCAGGTTCCCAGGGAATCTCCATAATAATGATCAGTGAATCTAAAGGTGGGTCACCTAGACCCTGAGAGCGAGCACCACCCGAGCACCCCGCACCCCCCACCCCCTAACCCCCACCCTTCCCAACCCAAGTGGTCGCCCACACGCTTTACTTTCTCGCAGCATAAGACCTCGGTCCGTGTTTCTCTGTGCTCCAGTGTTGGGGTCGCCTCTTCAGCACACAGAAGACCCCCCCGCACCCCTCACACCCTCCCCCAGTAAGGAAAAACACCCCGGCAGTATCCATCCGTGCCTCTTCGTGCTGTCTGTGAAACGTGAGCAGAAAGAGGAACGACAGCCTGGGACTCTGCAGTGTAAATACCCACGGAAGGAGGAACGGATCTAGACCCCGAACCGCTGGGGTTACAGCATTTGGTGTTTCTGGAGGTCCTTTTTATCCGCTGCCCCGAGGTGAGTGGAGACACCTGCGCTATGTCGTTATTTACAGGGTAAACGCTGCTGTCGTGTTGTCGCAGTGAAGGAGCGGATCGACTTCTGCACGCCGTTTTTCTCACTTAAAACCTGTTTCCATGCTTTGTTCCTACATCTCCTGTTTGTCCACTGCGTCTTTTCTTTCGCTTCTACAGTTTTATATACATGCATCACATACGAATGGACTATATATGTAATTGCTTGTCTTTACTGTCTATTGCTTTGCGTGTCGTACTGTAGTCCTGCAGCCTGTGTCTAATCATGACTGCCACCAGTCAGTCCAGGCTAGAGTGGATCACAGCTGAACTGTAGGTCGATCAGCACAAATGCGGATTTTCTCATCGATCTCTCTTTCAGATTATGGATTCCTCGTAAAATGCCTTTCTGTCTGTCTGTCTGTCTGTCTGTCAGTCTCTCTGTCCATGTCCATCCCCGTATATCTGCCTGTCCCCATTATAAAGATTCATTATAAGCCAGCGCACATCATCCTCAGCTGCATTGGACAGTTTAGTGCTGTCAGGTGAATATTGAAAATGCAGATCTGAAGAGGATCGTGCAGATCTGAGGAGGCTGAGCTGTTGATAGCAGTTCAGACACTGTTGGAAAGGCCAGATTTGTAAAGGAATTCACTATAACCTGAGCCTAAAAGTCACCGGGCAGTCAGGTTCACTTCAAGTGCCCAGTAACCACAAGTCACATACGGATAATTCTGGTATTTTCCAAAAACACTGAGGACAGCATGCACCCATCACCTTCAGCACCGCCTCATGCACCAGGTCCATTTTTTAGCCCATTTCATTGGAGGGAAGCCAGCTGTGGTCATTCCTGCTTTAATTAAATAGCTCTTTATTGGAAACCCTTTGGACTAACACAGGACGCGTGACCACAGTCTATTTGAGGAGCAGCTCAGTGCCTACATCCAAACCTACACACACACACACACACACACACACACACACACACACACACACACACAAGCGAACACACACATGGACTTGAAGAGACTCTCTCCACACTCATTGATTGCCTGGAAGGCATACTTGCCTCCTCAAGATAAACAAAGCTTGTCTTCGTGAAAACAAGCACCCTGTTACGTTTAGCCAAGCATCACTTACTCCCACTTGAAGGCTGAGTGCGTGTCTTCAGGCCAAGAGTTTGCTCGGCCACTGTTGGTGTAGCACAAGAACTGCTTGACTACGGACTTCTCTTAAAATGCACCAGCAGAAAGGTGCACCAGAGTTCACTTATCACCTTCCTTTACCTTCATGGATGATACTGATACTGATTAAAATGGCTAAACATCTCAAATCAGTGATAACTTTGCCTGCCCTGACAGAAAGTCATGAATACCAGAAAGTGCGAGTAATGTCTTGATGAGATGAAATGAAATGTGATCGCACCATTTTTCATATGATCATGTTTTCCCCACCCATATGTGAAAAATAAAGATATTTAATAGAGAAAAATAGAGATTATGAGTAAAAACTATATATGATTCACTTGTAAAATTCATGCATTTTTCTGTTCTTGTGATGACTTTTTATTACATGTGGTTAAAAATTGTTTTAGGGAAACAGCAATTTAATGACTGATATGGTTATTGATGGTCAGATTTCCTGAAGGACAGAAACTCAAACAGGGGGTCTTAATTTATATTTTGCAGGGTGGGCTGCTGGACTTCTTTGTGATTTCACAGTTTCAGTTTTTTTGCCCTTATAGTTATTTGTTCAATGAAAATATACATTGTCTTCAGGGAACACACTGGTGATTGATAATTTTACAATGAAAATCTGCAGAACATTTCTGATACCAATAAATCCACTGGATCTCAGTGTCGACCGATGCTATTGGCCAGCTGGTGTATCGTTCAGGCCCTGTGTCTATTGAGGCTCTTCAGTGAGAAAATAATTTGACTTCTGTTCCTCAGGCACACACACACACACAGCAAATCTCGGCTCCTCCATCATTCCTTACAGTGGCATCAAAGCTCATTATTTTCTCATTTCCCAAACTTCCACCATCGCAGGGTAGAGGATATTTTTTAGACTGGAAATAGTGCAGCCTGTGGTCTGTTTCTGTAAGAGATTTGATAGGATTAATCTGCCTATTGAAATGGAAGGGAACTGAAGGCTTTATGCGCTTGTGCCTCTGCGAGAGGACGAAGCTGCGTAGCGGCTTGTGGAAATGTAACGGCCAGATCGTTTCTCTTCAGGTCTGCGTGTTTGGAGAAGCTGAAATGATGCCCACACGAGAGAAGATCAAGAAGAAACCCCCCAAGGACAGCTTAACGTTATTACCCTGCTTCTATTTTGTGGAGGTGAGATCCTTTGTGTGTTCCCGGTTGGTGTCTAAAAGCGGGTTGTTAGTCACCACCCCCCCCCCCCCCCCCCCCTCAATTATCTTGTGGTTTGACAGCAGTAATTCAATGTCCATTACAAGACAAATCCATGCATGGAAGTAATGTGCCTGGTGTGGCAGATACCACAACAGGCAAGGCCAAAATATACCAGTGTTTCTGTTAGCTTTGTTCAGTTCTGATGACATAACTGTGAGCCAGTCTCTCCTTCACACCCCCAGCTGCCCATCGTGGCCTCCTCCATGGTGTCCTTGTACTTCCTGGAGTTGACGGACGTGCTGCAGCCGGCGCAGGTTGGCTTCCGCTGCCATGACCGTTTGCTGAGCATGCCCTACGTGGAGAGCGGGGAGGAGCTGATTCCCCTGCTGATGCTGCTCAGCCTGGCCTTTGCCGGCCCTGCTGCCTCTGTGAGTGCACCCATGTCATAACCATGTTGATCAACTTATTTGCTTTTCGCACTGTTGGTCAGACCACACAGGCCCAAAGGCCTCCAGCAAACAGCAGTAACCCCAAATGGACTCGTGAACCCATGGACGTCATCGCCATTCAACCAGAGGGGGACGTGACCCCCCCCCATATTTCATAATTATTCGTTTGATGCACTTGCATGCGGTGAGCTGGACGTGGACCACCCAAACCCCACCCCCACGACAAACCCCGCCCCCATGTCCAAAACCCGCCCCCACACACCCCCCTCACACTTTCAATGCTTCCGACGCCATTGGGT
>JBBMFX010000035.1:13447355-13460158 GCA_037832545.1 Rhabdalestes septentrionalis | reverse complement strand
CATGTCCAAACCCCGCCCCCACACGCCCCCCTCACATTTTCAATGCTTCCGACGCCCTTGGGTGAACCAGAAATATACGATTGCTGGACTTTACAAAGTCAAAGCTTCCTACTGCCTATGCCAAAGAGTTGACGCAACTTTAGTCATTTCAAGTGGAAAACGTTGACACTTATTTTAGTCTAGCATCAAGCTTTTAAGTCAAATGCTTGTTTTTATCTTTTTATTTTTAGCTTATTTTAAAAGCAGGGACTGGCTATGTCTATTCATCATAAAAATAGAGCTTGGTTAAACCCCTTGTACAGAATGTTGTAAGATTGCCATAGATATCCCAAATATCCCTCTGTATTTAGTCATATCACACACCAAAAACAAATCAGGCACAAAAATCAACTCAAAAAGCTCAAAGGACTAAAAACACACTATATTCTTCTGTATAGTTTTTTCTGTTATCAGAAATGTCAATGAATTGCAACTCTGAAAAGCTCTTAAGAAACTCTGACCTTTTTGAGTGTAAATTATGAGTTGATGAATATACAAATAGATTTTTCCTCCTTAAACCATCCCAGTTCCCACATGATCGTGGCTGTAGCATAATTAGCAAGAAAATGTCAGACAAGATCAAAACGCTATACATGTAAAATTTATTCTTTCTTTAAGATGAAATGGACGTAAGCAACAAATGCAGTTAATCTGGATTAATCTTATGTCTTGTGATTAATTGTGATTGAGTTTGCCTTCTTTATTCAAATGCAGCTCTAAAGAAAGATTTGCATTTAAAAAGCAGTGCATGTTGTTTTTTATTATGAGGGGACAAAATAAGTTTTACATGTGTTTGAAACATTTGACAGCTCGAACAGGAACATTTTATTTTAAGTGACTGTTTCGGAGATTCAAAGTCTCACAAAGTCTTCGTCTGACAGTGATAATCCACCAGGAAAAGAACCGGCGGCAGTATCTTCCGAAAACAAGATGAGTTGCTTATTTCTAAGACCCCAGGAATGTCACTTTTTTCTTAAGCTCAAGATGAGGGTTTTGTTTTGGATGTCAAAGTTCTGCATTTCCATCCAGTTTGATTGAGTGTGTGTGTGTGTGTGTGTGTGTGTGTGTGTGTGTGTGTGCATTCAGGCCCTGATATGATGTGTTTGAGGCCAATTACCTCAATACTCTAGGAAAGTCCTTTGTGAAGTTTTAAGTGGTTTGGATGTTCTGTCTAAGGGATTCTCCTGTGTTTAGATCATGATAGGAGAGGGCATTGTTTACTGCATGCAGTCCAGACTGAAGATTCGTCCTGGAAACGAGGGCAGCATCAACGCTGGCGGCTGTAACTTTAACTCCTTCCTGCGTAGGACTGTGCGTTTTGTTGGTAGGTACCTGAGCTTCGCACATACATACGGACGTCACAAGAAGCAGTTTTTTTATTTACCATTTATTATTGAATACAAGCCTATAACTTCGACTAAAATGGTCATGACATTTTTGTCATTGATTGAACCAAACCTCTGAATTAGGTTCCAGTTTATGACAGTTCTAAGTTTTGATACACTTCCTCGTTTCTAAAATAAACCCAGCCACCACTATTTCAGCCCTATTCAGACCCAGATCACCCTGCTGCCTCTCCTACCACTCCCGGGACTCTCACACACAAAACGGCCACTGCGCTGAGACTCCGCCCCTCTGGAGGTCTGGAGAGAGCTAATGCTACGCTACTAATGCTACGGCGCAGCTGCGCTCCAAATATGAATTCCCCTTAAAAGTCAAAATCGGCAAAAAAAACATTCACAAGACACGGGACAACTTTTTATTCGCCATTTTGGCTTTTTTTTCTTCCAAATCTCACAAGCTTACTCGCTTGTTGTGAACCGAACTGCTCTCTCTGGCTGCTCACGCAGCAGAGATTTGGGAATATGACGTATTTTTGGTCTGCCGACTAATGGCAGGGCTTAAAGCGTTAATTGCGTTAAAAAAAAATTTTTCTGGGATTAGTTAATCTAATCAACGCATTAAATTCCCAGCCCTAATATATATATATATATATATGTATATACTATATACAGACATAATGTCTGACGAAAAAACACTTTATTCAAGAGAATTTCATCAGAATTTCACCCATTGCTCTTTCATTACAAATCTCATAAACCGTGGTGGTCATGTTGGTACTGTAAACATGATCACGGCTTCTATCACTACCACTGTAAAGAGTCAGTTTTCTAAAGTCTGATAACTTTCTGGGTGGCTTTGTTTAGATCTCAACGATTTAATTATTCAGATGTATAAACATCAGCAATTTGAGACTCCTGATTATTTTAGAAACTTTTGAGAAAATAAAATGTCTAAAAGCAGTGAAAATGAAGTAAGATCAAGCTTAAATGAGGAAGAAGAGCTTGTCTGGGCCATCTTTTAAAAAAAGTATCAGCTCCTAGCAATATATCAAGTACGAATGTGCCGCTGAGGCTGTTTCTAATAGACAGAAGGATCTCAAACCGGATTACTAGCCTTGATTACAGCAGTGATTAATCAGGGTAGCAGCAGTAGCACAAATGAATGTGCTGCATCTGCAGTGTTGGTAGACATGTACATCAAGGTAGCCATGTAAACAAATAAGGTGTAACTTGTAGAGTATCACTTCAGTACAGAAAAATTAAAGTGGGGTAAAGAGGGAACAGACTGAAAAAGAATAATTTCCTACTTTTTGGCAGGGTGTGTTGAATCATTTTCCAACTTCTTCCTTTCTGTGGAATCTTCTGGGACAAGGAAAGTTTTTTTGTTTTGTTTATTTTGATGTAAGTCAGATGCCCTGCACCGGAAAATAATCCACATAGAATGATGCTTCCACAGCAAGCCTGTCACCTAAAAGTAGAAAATGGACTATAATCGTGATAGAATGGTGTAATTCACAGTGCTGAATGTATTAAATGCCAAGGTCGCTTCGTATAAAAACGTATACTTCGTATAAAAAGCGACACTGCCACTGGGATTCTGCAAGCAACCCAAAATATGCCAGTAATAGGCGTGATCCCTTTTTTTCAGTAGGCTAACAATACATTTCTATCAATTTAGTTCCTCAGTTTAACTATTATAATATTTGTATCCTGGAAATATGTTTCATGTACAAAACTACTGTGCAATTTCAATGTCTATCAGTGGGATTTTATATGTGTTTAAATTCTTTTTTATTGTGACAGTTGCTCATTGTTTCAGTCGTGCTGCCTGTTTTATTTTGTTATTGCAGACTCAGTGGAAAGGTGTGAGCTGTTTCAGAGCACAGTTTTCATCCCTCTCATTCTGCCCCTCTTTACTCACTAGAATCCCAATATTTCACAAACATAGAACCAGCAGTGTTCTAGTTGATATGAGTACAGAGTCACAGGGAAATTTGATTTGATTATATTCATTTATTTACTGCAAACTGGCCACTAGGGGGCCTGCAGAAAGAAACTACATGAGTGCTCACTTATGTGTCAGTCACAGCTGCTGTGATTTGTTCACCTCCTTTAAATGACCGTGCATGTGTTTATTGATCTCTCCCACTCTCATCTCTTAGGTGTTCATGTGTTTGGCCTTTGTGCCACGGCTCTGGTCACTGATGTCATCCAAATTGCCACTGGCTACCACACACCCTTCTTTCTGACAGTGTGCAAACCCAATTACACCATTCCCGGAGTCTCCTGTGAGAAAAACCCTTACATCACTAAAGACATCTGCTCTGGCCAAGACCAGCACGCCATTCTCTCCGCCAGGTAGCACCCCCACCCCCCCCACACCCCCCAACAAGTGGCAGGGGATAAAGATAATATCTGATAACCACCAAGAAAAATCCTCAGTTGAAGAGAATTTGAATTGGTCCTATTTTTGTGCTTTGTGCTTTTATCTCTTTTGCCTTACCCCTAATGCTCATAATCAAATCTGATTATTTTTTTTGCACCAGAAAGATGATTTTGTCTTACTCTAGAAATTTGCTTTCCTTTGTGGCAGGAAAACCTTTCCCTCCCAGCATGCAACTCTTTCTTCCTTTGCTGCTGTTTATATTTCAGTAAGTCTCTTCGTCCTAGTGTGAGTGTGCATCTGTTGGGTGTCAAGTGCAAAGCTAATAATGTTTACCCATGCCCCATGTAGCAAAGTGTGCCTGGATAAAGGCGAGATTTGCCAAAGCTCAGTTTACAGTCAGTTTGTTGTAGATTGTTAAAGCTCAAAATCAGACAGTACTCTGTCAATTTAAATCTATTCTCATGAGTTAAAATAGTCATTGTTGCATGCTCAGCTTTTGGCGTTCAGAGAAATGGAAATGTAATTCCTGATAACTGCTTCACAGTCAGAAGTTTCTGGCAGATTCCGGAAGCGTCCTGTTGTGCAACACAGTAGATAAGCCAGTCACCTCCCATTATCAGCACCCAGCCTGCGCTTACGAAATTATCATGAGTTGCCAGGCTGATAGATGGCAATTTGTGCAAGCTGGTCTGGACCATCTGCTGTGCTCTCTGTTCTTCTAGATGTACTTCAACTCCACAATCTCAGACAGCACCAAGCTGCTAAAACCTGTGCTGGTGTTCGCCTTCGCTATTGCAGCTGCCTTAACAGGCCTAACTCAGATCACTCAGTACCGCAGCCACCCCATTGACGTGTACGTGGGCTTCTGCATTGGCGCTGGTATTGCTGCCTACCTGGTGAGCCATTGTTTCTTCCATACCACACACACGACTGAAAGAGCAAGACGTTCCATTGTTCTTTCAGCCTAACAACTGAAGTGAACGGAAACTAACCTCCCTGAGAATAATCAGGGATGTCCTGTTTGACACGATGATGCCTTTATGTTTCTTTAAAATATGAACATATTTCTTGTCTGTTATTACGATAGAAGTTTATTATCTCGATTAGAAGTTTAAAACTTGAACTGCATTAAACCATTACTGTATTTTAAACAGATGTAGGAATGGTAACATTAGTTTCTGTTAACACCTTATTCTTTAATTCATGTATTTACAGGGTTCGGTATTAAAGTCCAACCTGAATGTCTTTATTCATTTTCTTTGATGTATGGACTTCTTCTTTCTTGCCATGCTTCAAAAAACGCGTTAAAATCAAACCTTCAACAATACATGTGGGGAAAGGTTTCTCTCTTCTACTCCTTTTTTTCCTCGCTAGAGTGTCAGGCTGTAGATTTATTCGTATCAGTAAGGCTCCTGCTTCCTTCACTTCCACATATCTTCTGTGATCTCTCATGTCAGTTTATTTTCTTTACTCTATTTTAACTGGCCCAAGCTAACAAAACAGAAAACCTACTGAAAAACAAACTCTAAATATATATGAGCTAGGCAGTTGTATGCGCTGTTTTTAATCTTTCCTAGATTAAAAAAAGAAACTCTGCTTTAGTGCAGTCATAGGGAAAATAAAGATAATTCATTTGTATAATTATGACTGCAGTTCTCCATTTTAGGTCTCTCAGAAATCGACACAAAATATATTTAGTTTTACTCAAAAATGTAGTCAGTCAGCAATGATGGAGTATATTTTCTGTGCAAAGTAACAAGTCACGGGGTTGTTAAATAATTTCCAATAAACTTGTTTATGGAAGACGGTTATCTATACAACATGGACAAAACTACATAAAAAAACCCCAAAACTCTGCTCTTGATTCCTTTTAGGCGTTCCATGCTGTTGGCAACTTCAAGCCAGCGGAGGACCTTGTTCCCCCTCCTGCCCCCCCTCCGAAGGATGCCCTGAGAGCCCTGGCCCAGCGTGGTCATGACTCAGTCTACAACAAAGGCCATGCCTCCGAGAGCAATGAGGAGATCACATCGCCTGCCTCCTTGGATGGACTCAATCGCCCCATGCAGAGAGAAAAGGCTTCCTTGGGCAGTCTGAAGCGTGCCAGTGTAGATGTGGAGCTCCTTGCGCCACGCAGCCCCATGGGTAAGGAGACTATGGTGACCTTCAGCAATACTTTACCACGGGCAACAGCCGCCGGCCCCGATGAGCCCGTGAGGCGTCTTGTGACTGTGCCTGTCCCTGTGCCTGTGGACCCCATGCGCTCGCAGCAGCTGGTCTCCGAGTGGAAGCAGAAGTCTATGGAGATGCGTAGTGCCAGCTTGCAAAGTGAGGAGGATAGTAAGGACAGTTCAGAGACTGGAGATGACACTTCTGAGGAGCAGCGTGCACCATCACCCCTGTACACAACCACCATGCAACAGCCTGCTAGGCCGCCTATTCCTCCAGCTGGGGCAAAGGTGGTGATGCCCCCCAGGCCGCCAGCACAGCCCTCTGTCCCTCCGCCAGTGTCTCCTAAAAGTGCCAGTACCCGTGCCAAGTGGCTGTCCATCACGGAGAAGAGCGGCGCCAGTGTTCCGGCTGCGCTCAGGTCAGGGAACCAGCCGCGCATCATGCAGGTCATTGCCATGTCCAAGCAGCAGGGTCTCCTGTCTGGGAAATCCTCTGAGGCTTCGTCCTCTTCTGCCACATCCTCCCTAGCAGGCACCGAGTCGCCTCCGTACCGACCCCCATCCGAACGGGACAGCAGTTCTGGAATTGTCACAGTAGATGCACATGCTCCCCACCACCCAGTAGTCCACATGGTGTCAAACCCTGTTAACCCCTGGGAGTGGAGAGGGACGTCCAATGGGAATATGGCTCCTGATTCATATGAACTCAACAACCTGAACCGCGAGAGCTCCAGGAGCTACCGTCAGGTCAAGAACAGCTCACCGTGTTCTTCCACCAGCGAGGCTGACCACGAGCCCCCACAACCTCCCCAGCCTCCCCAGCTGCCCCATCTGGATCAGGCGATGGAAGGACGCAGCCTGCGGCGCAAAACCCCTTTGGTGCTATTAGATCGGGAGAGCAGTCAGAACCCGAACGAGCAGGAGAACTTCTACAAAAAGCTACAAAGTGGCAGACGTTACAAAGAGTGACAGGGCATTGGGCACAACAGCCAAATGCATGAATGAAGATGCAGGGTGGACAAATCTCGCTATGCATCACTCAGATTCTCAGTCATTTTGTATATGTTATTAGTTTTGAAGAGTTGTTCAGGGTGAGGGGAAATAGCTGTGTTCATTAAGAAAGGATGTATCCCAAGCCTCCGTTGGAGAATTGCTGCTTCAAACAACCTAATGAGCACAATGGTTTTCATTACACTTACACAAGACTGGAATGCAAACCCACCTATTGCACCAAGACTCGATGACGAACATCTACATTTGAGTACTGTATTTACCAAAATCTCAGATATTCAATTTTCAACATGTTGAAAGGCAGATTGTAAATTATGGAATTGGCTATTTTGTATTGTGGCCTTTTCTCTGTTAATACTTGATTTTAAGCACATTTGTGTGTGCCTATGATGTCAAGTGGATTTCATGTGTTTGTGTCTTTTAGTATGGTATTTATTATCTGAGAAAATATTGCATTTGAGATAATAATGCTCTAAGATATACTTTTATGGAGTTGAAACTATTTGAGCTATTTGAGTAAACCGAAGTTCTTTTGCTTACAAAAATGATTCACCCAGAAACTCAGCAAACAACGAATGAAACTTAGTGACGTAATTTTGTTAGCATGACGCTAGCATTCTTCTAATGCATTTTAATCGTGGCTAACAGTTTTAGCATTTGTAAGTGCACATTTACAGGGAAATGTAACTCATTTTACTCAGCCATTCTCTGACAACAGTTCACATACACATTGAGACTGACCAAAGAATGTGAATTAGTGTACGTTGGTATAAGTAATCTTAAGAAGAGTGAAGTGTGTCTTTGTATATGTCCACCTCTGGTTTAGGAAAAGGGGTAGCATGTTGTTGTTGTATCCACATGTCAGAATGAGCTACATTTCCCAGCAAAAAGGAAATCAGTTTACAAAAAATACAAAGAGAAGTACAATTTTGATTGTCATTTTGAATGAATTACAGCATTTTTCTCAGCACTTAAAAAAGCACAGGAAAGTGCCTCAGGTGGCAGGTTGGTTACAGCAATAGTGGTTTTAAAACGAGAGTTTAACAATTGAATGGGGTTCTCCATGTCTTGCTTATTTCGCTGGTGTAAGAAAGCCTGCGGCTCACGCTCTTGTGCCGATTGACTACTGCATGTTATGTAAGTGGTTGTCAAGTTGGAAGTTCGGCCTTGTCCCAGTGATGAATTAAAAGTTGTTAACAGTAATTGTCGGTGCATTTTGTGACAAAACACTGCCCATCAGAACGCTGAGCTACTTCTAGCTCATCCTCTTGAATAGTGGTGCTGACGATGATTGTGACCTTTTGGTTTCAGTTCTTTAGCAAATATGTACCGTATTCATAAATGTTTATCCTGTATACGACCTTCACAGAACTTCAGCATTATGGTTTGCACCGTGCCTTTTCCAATTCCCAATCCTGAACCTGTATACAGAATAATTATATTTCACATTTCACAGCAGGAGAACCTGCAGTGCTCAGTGGTTCCCATTAGCCCTCTGAAAGGTTCAGGACAGGCTGGTTTGTTTCCTCCATTCTGCCACTGAGGGCCTGCAGGGTACTACAGCTTATTAGTGTGAGAAGGACCTCAGGCTCACAGCAGTGGCCGCTGGAGGCCCAAATGTGTTGGCTGAGCCTGGGAGCAATCCTGACGGAGCTTTTAAATGCAATGATCATGCCAGCTAGCCAGAAGACAGAAAGGCCCACAATATTCCCACGTTCATGTATTTTGTCCTGCCTGTCTACAAGAGCATGAGCAATTTGGAATTTTAGTAAAACTGCTGAAATATATATGAACATTAATGCACTGGTATGAGCCTTTAGGATGAAGTGACCATTTGCCATGCGTGAACACACCACAGCACATGGTGTGAACAGCACAAACTTTTTCACCAATTGAAGCAGCAGGCAGCCAGGAACACAGCACCCGGGAGAAGTATGGGGAGGGTACCTTAAGGGTACCTTAGTAAACACATCATGAGAACTTTGACCCTATCAATGAAGAACATGCAAACAGCATGCCTACAGTGCCCTCACACTGGACTATGACTTGTTTTCCATGATTTCACAGATATCAGGCATAGTATGAGGGTTTAGGAAGGAATGGTTTGGCTATCAAACATTAACTAGTTGGCTAGTTTTTATTTTTCTTGGCCTAGAAGCAGCTCCTCTATTTGTTTTTTTTTTTCATTTGTTTTTATGACACCACTTGCCCCCTTTTTTATCTGAGGCACACGTCCATGATTCTTAAATTCACACAGATGAAGTTCACTCACTAGCAACCTGCTACCAGAAGCTAATTCCTCGTTTTATTGTCTGTGAGTCATTTTCCATTGGTCTCAAAATAGACACTGTATGACACTGTTATATCTTCAAATGACCTAAAATTACACAAAGCTTGAATTCTAATACTAAAGTTTTAGTAGTTTTTATAGATTATAGCATCTCCACACAGCCTGAGAGGGTTAGGGTGAGTGCAAGTTCGATGTTTCTTTTTTGTTATATATATATATACTTCATCTCACCTACTTTAATAATTTCTTCAAAGCATTTTCATATTTCACACAGGAGACAAATCAAGGTGTGTGTCAGTATAAATGTTCTGGGCTGAAAACTCCTTATTACATCCTTAAGCTTGGGCCATAAAAGGCGTTTAAGGATGTGAGAAGGGAAAATCTCTAGACACACTCCTGCCTCATATTTAACACTCATATGAATATATTGCTCCTCATTTTCAAAATCGTATTAGCAGCTTTTGAATGTTGAGAGCGATTAGGTAAACCGACCGAAATAAGCGGGCGGACAGGTGGATAAATAATGAAATAATGAGGCCTCAGTGCATGAGTGGATGGGCACGTTGTGTGGCGCCCACGATACTGTGAAGCTCACACCTGGGGCTGTATTATACTGTTGCCAGGCAATGGTCAGGATTTGTTAAAGATGTATGGCATCTCATCTCATTCCCATCATCCCTCCATCTCCCGCTACTCTCTCCTTGTGTTTCGTTTAGTAAACAGTGATTACTTCATGTCAACACCTGAGGTAATTGCCTAAATTAGGAATTTGTGCCTACACATTAAAAATATTCAGACTAATTACTGTTAATTAGGTTATGTTTAAAACGCATGTAGTCTACAACACAGGGTTTACCACTAATCATGTACCTCCTAACGTCCATCCCGAGTCCACAACACCTCTGGAACATAAAGGGGTTTCAATTAGGTAATAGCTTAAGGCGCTCATTACCTTCATAAAAGTTAGTACAGTGCCTGCCGGTGTTATTGGCACCCCAATCCAATCAAGGCTATTGAATTCATTTTCAGCTTGAGCGGATAAATATAAACGCGAGGGCACGTTTTATTAATGAGATCATTCATTTAAATAAATAGTATTGTTATCATCGGCATCTCTTTGCACAACATCCTCTTTAATTCTTCACCTTACAAACGGATCTTATATGAATTCTTAATACAAAATCTTTCCTTTTTTTCACTGGTCCATGCTTTTGCTCGTTTTTACCAAGGGGTGCCTGCAATTCTGGAAGCTACTGTACATGCACTAGCGTATGGCTGAGGGTAAGTGCGTGGGTTTCAAACAGCACCTCTTACACCTCTTCCATATTGGTAGAGTGAGTCAAAGCAGCTTTCCACATTCTCCCAGCCCTGCAGCTAGAGGAACTATCAGCCTACATTCACGTGACAGTGTTGAAGTAGCACGAATCAGACTTTTTTCTTTACTGATTTCAGACCTGTGTGAACAATAACAACTACATCTTTTTTAACTTGTGCATACATATAGGTAACAGGCCTCCTTATACATGTGTGCGCTTGTGCACTCCACTGTCATTATTATTCACTGCTGGCTGTGTTTATTTATTTATTAAAATAAACAACAGGAAGCAAATTAACATACAGACAATACCTTATATAATAGTCAGTGTCAATAAGTATGTCATGGCAGGCTTGCTGTAAAAAGAATACATTAAAAAACGACATTTAAAACTGGCTGATTTTGAAAAGTCTTTGTAATTAAAAAATAAAATAAAAGTCTTCCCCATTATATGTGTAATGACAATTATAAAAATACAGCGTAGGCCAGAAAATCATCTCCAAAATATCATAAAACAATGATTTCTTGAGATTTTTCTGCTCTTAAACGTTTTCTTTGGAGGCTTTAAACACTTTAGACATGATTCCTGTTGCCAAGACTGAATAATCCTAACTCTATCATTTTTTCTGTAAGTGTGCATTTCATATTAATCAAATCTGCATTACCTTGTTCATGACTTTATAATTCATTTCTGCAGATTTTTTAAATGATGGAATTTGCCTTTAACTCTTTAGCTGTATTTGTCTTTGCCTTTGACGGCTGTAGCGTTTCTCATGTTAATATTCCAGAGGGGTGTTAAAATGTACCCTCTATGCAACCTTAGAGAAACCTGTGTACCCAGAAGTGTCCTCTTAGCCAACACTAAACAGATTTAAACAGACCAGTATGCAAGTTATAGTTTATCGATGCCTGAGCAACATGGTGTAGAAAAATATTAATATGCATATAATATTCATTTAAGCTCCCACTGATCTGCATTAGGTTTGTAAACTTAGTTGAATATGCCCTAAATGTACACTTTTAAACCTAGCAACCTCTAGATCTCCGACACTATCACTCAAACTGTAGCTCTTATGCTCCAATGGCTGAGAGCGCATTTTGAAACAGGCCTCACCCAGCCTGTGGGTCCTGAGTGGGCAGTGTCCCTGTTACACAAAGCCTATCTAGCTTCCCTCCCACTTGTAGAGACCCAGCTTCACACGCCCTGCACACTTTGCCAACGCCCACTCAATCCACCACAGAACCAATGAAGGAAAAAAAAAACACACACACTTTTCATTTATTTATTCCTTCCTTCCTGGCGAACGGGCCCTAGCTGTTGCCATGGTGACTGGGGGCCTGAGCAGCCAGTGTGAAGCAATTTATCATTTTAATGAGAAGCGTGTAAGGGACAGGCTGAGGAGGGACTTCCAGATCACAATCAGACACACAGACATTTGGAGCCATTTCATTACGCTGAATCACATTTTCAGACGAGGCCACAGTAAGAGATTCAGACGAGCTCCGCAGCTTCATCGTTTGCGCTGAGGATGGTTCGTTAAGATCTTTGCCGGAGGTCATTGTGCTCCTGGGAGGCGCCAGTTTGAAAATAACAATTTCCATAATTCTAAAGGCGTTTTGAATGAGAATCTTACACACATGCACCTCATAATTTTGACTAAACCCTATAAGGTTGCTGCCAGGGTGCGCTGGTGCATCAGCTCGCTTTTGATCTGGTCTCCTGATACACTTTCCCCATTTCATCTGTCTGGAATTAACACGCTGAGCATTTAGCTTCTTGGAATTATTCAGACCTGCAGTTCTTCTCTCTGTTCCCTCCGCAAAATTCCAGTTAGTATCAGATGTTTCCCCTATATGGAGATGTAAAAGGTGATCCTCTGAAGTCAAATATAAAAAAACTTTTGTTCACTCAGTACATAAATATAAAAATTATATATTTAATGTGAATTCTGCAGTGATTTTCTGCATTGATTTTTTCCCCATTCATTTGAACGAATCTTTAATGTAACTCTAGAACGAGTCACATTTGCTCTACATCCTATTGTTTCTGTATTGGAATTACCTTCGCTGCGTCCGAAATCGCACAGTTCCCTGCTATACAGTGTGCAAAACCCAATATGCGAGGCGAGTAGTTTGTCCGAATTCATAGTATGCAAAAACAGTAGGCGAGAAGAACCCGGATGACCTACTGCTTCCGGCCAAATTCTGTAGTAGGCATCCGATGGACGCTGCACTATCCCATAATGCAGCG
>JBBMFX010000035.1:13425612-13439225 GCA_037832545.1 Rhabdalestes septentrionalis | reverse complement strand
CTGTTTGTGTGCTTTAATGTGTGTGTGTGTGTGTGTGTGTGTGTGTGTGTGTGTGTGAGAGAGAGAGAGATAGAGAGAGAGAGAGACTGTTGGTGATGGTGCCTCTGTTTGAAAAAGTTAAACACTTCTGATCAGTCTCAGGCTTTGGAAAAAGATGTTAAAGAAGCACTGCAAAAGATACACACTTCAGTGGCACTGCAAAAGATACACACTTTTATCAGTTCAACCCTTCCTAGCCACATTCACTCACACACAAACTCACAATCCCTGCTTTTCTCCCTCAGTCAGAAAAAATCTACATTATTTGTCTCTTGCAAGCCCAGTAAGGAGAATTATTTTATTCAGAGACATAACAGGAGGCCGTCTCTTGTGTTAGAGAGAGTGGTCTTTCATATTGAAAAGTGGGACTGAGGAAACGAAATGGATTTCTTCTTGTTTTTTTGTTTTTATTTCAGTATTTTTGCTGCAGTTTCCTCAGCACCCATCAGTGAAACCTCACACCCGCCGAGCCCTTTTTAACTGGATGGCCCGTGAAGCACTTGCCTGTAATTTTAGCAGTTTGTCAGTTTGAGTATTTAATCAGCCTGAGGTAGAGAGATGGTTTCATAGAGAGGCGGCTCGCCTGTCAGTCCAGGGTGGCACTCTGTGCCAGTTTACACTGCCTCCGGTCTCCTCCCAGACAGAGCCATCCACAGCAAGATGTGACCAGTTTGCTGGAGCCAAAACTATGCAAGAACCCTCATGAGCGCAAGTCAGCATCCAGTCCCTTCAGCAGTCTCTCCTAGATAGTGCATGGCAATGTTGGCACGTGCTTTCAAATGGATTGGAAACTGCTGGTGAAATGATTTCTGAATTATTAAAGGGCAACCATGACCATTTTTACAGTTTTTCTCTCCATGTAGTCTTGATCTGGTGCGTACCAATCACCTAAAACTATCCGCATTCCAAAAGTAGCACCCAGAAAACTTATTTTGTAAAAATCGGTTAGATAGCTGTTGATATCAGTGCTTTTTTAATTTTAGTTTTAGTTCAAGAAGTGCAACAGACATGGTTTGTATGGAGACGTTTTACAGGAGGTCAGTCTTCAGAAGGCTGTATGACACATAAGCTTTTCATGACAACTGTCATAGAGTGAACTTCTATAAAGGCCTATTGTAGTTTCTGGCTACATGTCCATTTTGATTCCATTTCACATCAGTCAGTGTTCTGACAACTGATGGCCTTAAGATAAATGTCTGCTTTGCCTCATGACAGTCGTCCTGGAAGGTGTCTGTAGGTGCCGTATAGCCGGACGAAAGCTGCCGCCGCTGTAAACTCTCGGCTAAGCTTGTTCAGGTATGATGGATTCTCATGGTGCTAATCTATCCAAACTCTCATGCAACAGATTTCTTTCCTAAATGCAGTCTGTTTGCAGTTCGTTCAGCCTTGCAGTAGCTACTCACTTACTTTTACTAGTGTATAAGTGTATTGGGCCTGGAAACCTCTCATGACTGCGTTTATATTTGAGCATGTGTGCTAACAGAGTCAACTTTTTTTTGGCTAATTATTTACTTAATTTTATTCATTTATCCTTTGTAAACAGATAGTGAACCACATTATCGGCTAACTTGTTTTTATTTAGCAGTATGATATTGCATTGAGCTCTTTAAGTGGCACTGCCACCCACCCTAGCCTGGAAGTATGTTTGGGACTGCTTGGTAGTTGTGTGAGTGTGTTGGTGTGTGTCCATGCGTGTGTGTGTGTGTGCGCGTGTGGAAGCATGCGTTAATTTCTCTTAGAACACAATGGCATAACTGCACTTATTCTGGGAAGATTTCTGCTGGGAATCTTTGGTGTGTGCCTTGTGGCTAGAACATTTCTGACAGAGAGCCAAAGGTGGACAGAGCTAGTGGAAACCGCTTGTGTGACAAAACCAACCACGGGACCTCCTGCCCCATGCAAAGACATGTTTTTTTGGTTTTGCATTGGTTATTTTGGTTGTTTTTTCTTTCTTTTTTTTAATGGGCGGGATTCTGCGTCAGTGGAGCTTTATTTAAAAGTCCTGGTCCCCGTTTCCTTTACCCTTGAAGTAATCGCTCAATAAGGCAAATGTGCTTGTCTTTTCCCATTTTAACCTAAATCTTGGTGATCAGTGAGGACGGGTTTGGCATATAAAGTTTACCTTTGTACTTTTGCGCTGGAGCTAGCAGGCTAATGTAGCTAACAGGTTCTGAAAACTTTTTTAAATGATCGAGCTCCACTTCACTCATTTTTATATTCTTCTATAGAGCCAATCTGTAAAACAGAAAGTGAAAGTAAACTTCATGTGTTCTGTGGGAATATCTTGGCATGGGCCCAGTTTCAAAGTCTACACTGATAAACACACATTGACGGTGTTATATGGAGCTGCTGTGTGTTGTTTGATTGTCTAAAAATGAGGCCTTTCTGTAGATTTTCACCTTATATATTTTAGACTCTTTGGGTTACTGGGGTGGGGCCCTCAAGTATGTTTTAGTATCGTTACTTAGGGGAAATTATTGTGCCATTTTCATAGTGTTTTTTACTGCTCTGTGGATCCAGTATATGTTTTCTGATGCCCTGTTCTTGGTTCAGTACCAGTGGCAGGGCTGAAACTTTGCGCTAGCTGAGTGTTTTCACACAGTGATAGTGGAAGGACGAAGTGAAGCGTATTGTTGGTTAATATTATTTTTCCAGCCCCGGGGGTGCGTGGTGATTTTTTTTTGACAAAGCAAATGTCATCACACTTAGAGGAAGTCAAAAATTTTGTCTTCTCATTGATTTAGTAAATCTTGCTGAATCGGACCTGGGAGCAGAACTAGCTAGGCAACACAGGCAGATTTTCATTTGAAGCCGAATTATAGTGATCTCATGCAGGCTGTTTATGGACAGAACCGACAAATAAAAGATTCAACATGGTCTGCTAAACTAGAAAGCACGTAAGCAAGTCTATCTGAGATTTCTTTACAGCTTGTACATTTGTCAGTGGATCCAGATGTGATGCCATTGCAAGAACACCTGGGAGAACCCTGAGAGGTTTTAGACTGAATGTGTCGCATCTCTGTAGAACATGTGGTAAACTTAAACATTTTCTTTGCCAGGGAGAAACTGCTGAACTGTTAAACAGGGGTTTACACTTCTGTGAGATTTTAGAGAGGGCGTCCACAGCCCTTCACCAGCGGTATAGTTGTCCCCATGCGTGTTCTTGTAACGAGTTCCCATGTAGCCTGGCAGCGCTGGTGTACACTACAGTTCATGAGTTGTATGTTCCATTCGTCTCAAAACTCCAGTGCAAAAGAACAGAAAAAAAACCTTACACACCAAACCTGTCTTGGCTGATCAACCTCATTTGTCTTAAGGAGACAATTGTGTAAATTGGGTTTTTCGCGTACCATTCACTTTTACTCCAAACAGTATGGCAGACGAGCAAAAACTGACCCCGGAGCGGTGATTCTGGGCTTCTCCTACCATCGCCCTGACGCACTGTGAGCTTTACCGTTACCTCAGACGTCTGCTCAGCACCGCCCACTGATGTTTGTCAGTTCTAACATTCCAGTTCCGAACGTGTTCCACAGCCCCGAATGCCTTGTAGCCTGGCTGCCTCTGGCCGGGTGTTTCTCTTTGTAAATGTGCATGCTTTTTATAGCTATAGCCATCATATATCTACATATCCATATCAATGTTGGGTCATGTCTCCTCCCTTGCTGTAGTCAAAGCCTCCCTTACCCTCCATAATGTCAGTGAGATACATGTGTTGGTCATAGTGTCAGTAAAGGAGTCGGACGTCCTGAGAGTGTCAGCAAGGCCCGTTTCTGTTTCTTCCCTGACGGACGGGCCTCTCTTAGTTGCTTGCCTGGAGTGTGTGTGTGTGTGTGTGTGTGTGTGTGTGTGTGTGTGTGTGTGTGTGTGTGTGTGTGTGTGTGTGTGTGTGTGCGCTCCCACTGCCACTGCTCTGCGCTTTGTCAGATGTGAAGGTCTGCTTTCTTACCGACTTGAAAGTGCTGTAGAACGAGTTTGAAATGAGATATTAAAATGTGATGTGCTTTAAAGAAAGTCATTGACTCTCCTGTTTTCTTGCTCCCTCTAAATGTTGCAAATCATGGAAGTTATATTTCACAGGCTATTAAAAAAATAGCAGTGTTTCAAAGCTTCACAGTTCATAGAAAACTAGTTTTAAACGGATCATGGTTGTGATGTCATCATCATCACAAGTGCCTACAGCGGTTTTGCCTGCTCGTCTGTAAGTGATGAGGAGTGTTGATATTGAAGCAAGTCAGTAGAGCGATACAAATAACATGGAGCCATTTTGTGTGTCAGTGATTGTGATCGTGCCATTCAGTTATTTCACAGACATGGAAAACCATTACAAATGTGTCGTTTTGTTCAAGTGTGCGTTGATGCTATTTGGGCAGAGATCAATTAGCAAGCTAGGTACCTTTATAGACTGTATAAAACGTATCCTGTACAGACATAAAATGAATGTATATTGATGCTAACACTGTAAACCATCACAGGGAAGCTTTAAAACAAATAAATTATTTAACATTATATCCACAGTGACACAGACGATTCCGTACTTACTGAGAGAGCTGTAGGATATTTAGAAATTATCATTAAATGAATAACTAGAACGAGTGCCTAATCCTTGCATGATATTTGCATGATGAGGAATTCTTGGCCGATTTACATTATCGTGTAAATTGTTTATTGTGCAAAGTAACAATAGGTGAGTGTAAAGTAAAATCAATCAATTATTGCTTTAAAACAGCAATTCCTAATATTGGGTTCTTCTGATATTTTATAAATGTATATACTGTAAATAATATATAAATGTAGCATATTTGAGCATAAGATCAAAAATAACAGCTGCTGTTTACGTTATGTCCAAATCGTGTGATAAACAAACCAAATGTTAAAATTTGGTTTGTAGCTTCTCCTGTGACTTTTTAGTGCTATGAGGTTTTGTGATGGAGAAGATTCTAGAAAACACACCGGTAAATTTTGTAATCATCACAATATTGAATGCTATGAAAAAAAATATATAATGGTGAGATTTTGGGCCACGTCCAGTGCTGCCTCCACTGTGAGCGGGAGTGTTTTTCAGGGCTAATCTAAGAGAGGCCTTAGCGTTCTTGCTGCCATTGTTGGGGGGCTAAAAGCCTTATGGGGTGAGGTGGGGCCGCATTATGTGGATGGTGGTCGGCTATTCTTTGCTTTTGTCTGGGGCTTGCTGATGGTCAGCAGCATTCCAGCCTGATAACCCTGCCCTCAGCACACACACACACACACACACACACAACAAACTCACATGTGCATGTACAAACACACGCACACACACACACACAACAGCTGTAACTAGAATATAACCCCCGACTCCCAGCGCACCCGTTTGGGCTTTGTCTGTTGGGCTAATACCTCCTGGACCACACACTCAGATGGTGATGCTCTGAAATGCACACACACACACAACCAGTTCGAATGGAGGCGGGGCTTTACCAGAGCCATCGAGCCCAAACCACTACCAGTGGGCCAAGATTTAGCAGCGGGCCTGGCAGGGGCTTCAGCCTGCGCGAAAACCACACACACCGGGATGGACTAGACTGCAGTGTTGCTCTTTTCTGACTGGGACATCATTAAAAATCAGGTGAGAAAACCTATCTGATTCAGATATACATATTATGTAATGCATTTTTATTATTTTATACATGAAATCGTATTGGAATAAAAGCCATTATTCCAGTTTCAGTTGTTGAGTGTCCACAATGTCTCTGGGTTCTATTTGATTGCCCGCAGGGTCTTATCTTGGAGAGTGTGATAAACCCAAAACAAGTCGTCTTCATGCCTCTGTGCTGCTGTGTGAAGGACACATCAAACTCATCAGCTAAAGTGGGGCAGAGCCATGTTTAAATACACACCTCCATGGCAGGTGCTGTGCCACAGCTTGGAGCAAGAGAGTAAGGTAAGGACAAGCTTCACATTCCACACAGAACTGCTGAGGTGACGCTTGTGGGAATAATTAAGGGCTTTTCTTATCTTTTTGGACACTTACTGCTACATCAAACCACACATATTTATAAAGCACTGGGGGTTTGAACTAGTGACCATCTAGTTGCACAGTGGTGCAATGGTTTATTCCATCACCAGCCACAATGAGAATGTCCTGGGTTCCATTCCCAGCTCTCTGTGGCATTTGCATTTTCTCCACATTTCTGGTTTCCTCTCACAGGAAAGTCATACAGGTGAATTAAAGCTGCAGAATGACCCCTAAGTGTGAAAGTGTTTGTCTGTGTGACGGACTGGCCTGCCCAGGATGTTTCCCTGCCTTTTGCCCTATGAGTGTCTGGGACAAGCTCCAGCACCGCCCCTCTGACCTTCTGGTTACGGATCTTGATTAATATTTTGCCTTCAAATGCCCAAAGGCTGAATACAGCTTTTTAAGAAATATTAAACAATTATATTTTATCATCACAAATTCAATATTGCCGACAGACATCTTGACCAGAGTCTGATAAACAATACACACATACTTGACACTTTTTAAATGGTGTTCACTACTGAAACTCGCTGGGGTTACAGGTGGCAGACTTGGATTTTTTTATCAGCTGCGTGGACCTAAAAATCACAACATCTTAACATAAAATAATATACACTCATATTTTTTAATGTCAGTAATTGAGAAAAGTCTCCATTAATATTTTTCCAATTGCAGCTATAAAAACATATAATTACTCTAAATGAATGCTCAGATTAAAATGTGTTTAAAAGTAAGGCCTGTAAATCCTCTCTTTGGTATTCTAGACGAGGTGATGAGGGATGCAGTCCTCCACACGTGTGTGTGTGTGTGTGTGTGTGTGTGTGTGTGTGTGTGTGTGTGTGTGTGTGTGTGCGCATGCGCAAAGTTTCGTTTCTCTTGTCTGAGCTGCTTTTCTCGCCCGTCAATAATTTATCAGCCTCATACGCTCTGTACTGTAAGTGGGTGGGGCTGATTATATTGCTTGAACTTTGTCTGTGAATTCAGCACAATAAAGCCTGAAGGCGTCCAAAAACTGTGCTGAAGATCTTTTCGCTCTTCCTGGAGTTGCTGACATAAGGTGAGCTTCCAAACTTTCACTTTTGGAAAAAGTATTTCTAAATTGTACATTTTAAGTGAGTCGTTTGGAGTTGAATTTCAGCATCTGGGTCTGAGGTGATAATGAAGAGAGTTTAGCATGAATTTATAAATGGTGATCGACTTTGTGGTGTAGAATCAATTTTCATGATTTTCTATATCTATTATTCTGCGATATATGATGTTAAATTGCCATTTTTTTCTACAAATACTGGGGGGGGTTTCCTGCAAAATCCAGGCTGACTTTTTATGATTGATACCGATCCTCCTATAACCTGGTCACATTTTGTGTTGCCCTCAAGGAACAGGGTGTAGCAATCGGTTTACAACAAGTCAAAGCATTATACGGATAAATAAATGAAACAGAAGGTGCTGCAAAAGGAGGTTCCAGAAAGGAGTTTAGAATTTCTAAAGAAAATTAGCTGAGCAATTTGGAAATACTCCATGTAAAAATGTTAATGGATGAACAGTGTGGCGTTTAACCGGCACATTGTCTTCATGCATAGACTGAAGTATTATTTTAATGTGGGAGAGGTGACTCTCGTTTCGGTTTTAAAAAGAAGGAACGTTAGAATCCAGTTCTGTCAACATCAGGACTTCTTGGTGAAAATTTGACGAAATTAGGACAGCCCTTTTAGTGGGACCACCCCACCAGGCAGCCTCAGCCAATCAGCAGAGGGTGGGAGAAAAGTTCCAAGAAGCAGCAGAGCTGCAGGTTTATCAGGGGCGTACAGTCCACTGTGTCACGCCTGGCCACCCTCTGACGCTCGGCTTGGGGACCCGAACTCCTGAACAACAACGTCAGTTCTCGTGAGCAGACTGTGTTATCTAATGCCTTTCACCTCATTCAGCCGCGCTGCTGGAAGTATTTTTAGCTTAGAACAAGTTCTAGCTAATATCGTTTGGGTGTTGCATGAAATACCTCTGTAATCTCCACATTGTTATGCGGTAAGTAAAACCAATTTCAGAATTACACTGACCGTTAATCCAGTATTGCAGCATTCATTAAATTCACAGTTTGTTTGTTTTTTTACTCATATGTTGCCTTGGATGAGTTAGACTTTGCCTTGTAATTACAACAAAATAATTGTCACAAACACCCTGAGGGGAAACCTCTTATTGTTTGGGAAGTATTGGTTACATACTTTAGAGATGCTATACTGAAAGTTTAAAGTGTAAATGATTGAAAAGGGAGTGTCCATTCACCTGTATTTCTCACACCACCTTTATTTGGAGTCATGTGCTTCGACTGTAAAACTGGATTGCTGTGTTAGCCATAAAAATATTTTTGATCAGTCTGTTTAAATTGGAGAGCGCTGTGCGGCTCATTTCACCGGCGACGGTCCTCCATCTTCTGCCAGGCATGAAAATATGTGAAAAGTTGCTTGAAGATGTTTCCGACATAATTTTTTGTGTGAAAATAGTCCTGAATAGACTTAAAGTGATGTAAACATTGTCCTAATTTTACAGAGACAAGCCACGTTTGTATCAAGCTTTCCTCAAGATGCACACAAGCCAAGAAACCTGCAAACTCTGAGCCACTCGCATCCGCCTGCTGCTTTGGCTGTCCCTGTGTCTGCTAAGGACCACTTATCATCCTGCAGCACCATGGGCAGCACTCCTAAGAGATGGGTGATGAAGCCTCTGATGCCTAAGCTAGAGAAGTCTGACCTGCGACCCATGCTGAGCCCTGGCAGCGAGTCCCGATCACCAGACAACAGCTGGAGTCAAAGGCAGGATGGATATTCCCCCACATTCAGCTTTGATAACATTTCAGTGATCCGTACCCACTCCTCTGTGACTGTGTCGGCCCCGAATGGTGAGCATGCTCAGGATGTGGTAGTTCATGCTCGACAGGTGGCCGTGTCTGAGGACAGCAGTGTGACTGAGGACTGGCAGCCCAGTGATCCCAGTAGCCCCAGTAGCACAGGCTCCTGTGCGGGGTTCTATTCCTTTGTGGAAGACCCAACAAGCCCGGAGGCGGTGAAGAATGAAGCCTATATGGTTTCACCTGAGAGACAGGCCAAACTGTCCACCCTGAAGGAGAAGGGCAGTTTTAAGCTACAGACCTATGTGGAGGAGAGGAGACCCGAGAAACTGTTCGAAGACAGCAACGGGGATTCCCTCTACATGGTGGATGACGTCTCAGCAGAGGATGGAAAGGAAAAGCTGGACCGGCAGGAGATCATCCAGAGTCAGGCACCCAAAAAGAGTCCTGTCTTAAAAGAGCAGTGGAGTGCCTTGGAGAACCTAGACCTTAGCAGAACTCCCCAAAGTCTGGTTGAGGGATTTAGTCTATGCTACACACCTGTGAGCACAAAAGGTGCCCAGGTTGAAATAGAACCTGGCACCATTGATGACCAGCAGATAGATTTCAAGGCAGCACGCAAGCAGTTCCAGATGATGGAGAGCTCCAAGCAAAACCCCTTCAGGCATAGTCCACAACAAGCACCACACTTTAAGTTACGAGCAAGATCTTTACCAGCGTCTGCTTTCATTTTTACAAAAGAAGAGAGAATTGAGAACCTCAGGGATGAGCCAGACCTGAATCAAGTCCCATGGAAAAGAGAGGAGGAGACAAAGATGACAGTGGCTGTCTATGAAGATCCAGAAAATAATGAACAGCGTAGCGCGAGAGGGGACCTAGACTCAGGACTTGGTGAGAAAAGTGATGGACGTTTGTCCAGTGAGCCTTCCATATCAGAGATACAGGACGGCTCCCCAGAAACCAGCATGATTGAAACACCCATCGAGCGGGAGATCCGAATAGCTAGAGAACGAGAGGAGGACTTGCGGAGATCAAGGGGTATCTTTCGCACTGATTCATCGGAGATGATCGAGATTAAGACCAAACCTATTCTGTCGCAGCCATCAACATATTTAAAACCCATCAAAGCAAAAGAGTCGAATAGAGTTAGTTTTCTTATTCAGCGAGAGGTGGAAAGAATGAATCGGTGCCAAGGACTTTATGACCAAGAGAATTTAACTGATCAGGGTGAGAGGAGTAGAACCTTCAGGACTGATGTAGGACCTGTTAGATCCATTTCTGTGGATGACGGGTTAAACCCAGAGCACCCTGCACTTGTGGAAGAGAGAGATGTTCCTGACTCACAGGAAACCCTCTCGCCTTGCTGTCCCCACCGACACAAAGATGAAGCAATGATTCAGAAAGACCCCACTGGGCTAATTCTAGATAGACCTGTCAGAAAGGGATTTTACACTTGGGAAGGAGTAGCTGAGGGGCAAAGTGATGAAGACAAAGTTGCAAATCAGCCACCTTGGATGACAGCCTATAAAGTAAAAGAGTTAAGGAGAACAATGTCCTCTCCAGTAGAACCTGTAAAAACCGGCAGGTCAGTACAAAGAAGGTCTCATTGGGAGAGCTCGGGTGAGTGGCCGCAAAGGCAAAGCGCCTCCGATTTAATCCGCAAGGAAATCGAGGAGGACCTGAGAAGAGAGCAGGAGCTCCAAGAGCTACGAGAAACCAGCAGCCTGTCCCCCACAACAGACAGAGACAAGGGCCCACCAGAGCCCCCAGCTTCAGAGCCCATCTCAAACAACAGTGACCAGACTTCTCTAAACACTTCTCAGGAGAACCTGGTGGAGATAGATGCAGAACTACCCGAAAAATCGACACAGCGGGACAGTTACAGTCTCTCCTATTCCTGGAGTGAGGACTACACCCCCACCCATGTAACACTGGCAGGTATGGCAGCTCTTTCTGCTCAAGTTCAATATGCAGTATGCAGGTTTCATACTAGGTAACTTATTTAGTTACTCTCTAACTATAAAGCCATAGGCTTTTATAATGCGTGGGTACGAAACCCTTTGCCTTAATTGCAACATCCGTTGTCTCGGTAAGGATTACACAGACCGTTTAAGAGTTTCTTCCTATAACTGGGTGCTCTGTTCAGCTGGAGATTGTGTGTGTATCTATTTTGGCACTTCACCTGCTGTTCAAGGGGATTCGTCATTAAAACAAACACATAACCAAGTATTGCTCAAGAAGTTCTGAGTAATTTTTTGTCCAGGGAGCTCATGTAAACGTGAAATAATTAGTGATTGATTTGCAGTAACACCAGGAAGTAAGATTGAGTATTTTATAAAGATGAGAACAGTCTAGCCAGTGCAGCTAAGGATTCTGATAAGACAATTTGATTAGTGATACTAATGACCGACTTAGACTAATCAATATGGAATGGAATGTGAGAAGGGCAAGAATCTGTCAGCTGAGGTTATACTTAATTTTGTTACTCTCTTATGTCCTTAAGATCCTTGTCAAATTTTTGCACATCAGAAGTCCTGAGACTATACGAGCTTTATATCATTCTGTCCTGGTCATTGAAAGCTTTGCTTTATGAGAGACAGCCATGCTCTGCTAGAGAGATAGCTTCTAGAATATTGTCCCCTTGTCAATAAATGCAAGCGCTTTCTGTCTCTCACACTTCCTGAGCAGGTAAGTGATTAACTTTTGTGTTACTTGTTTATAGATGTCAGCTTTCATGGATGAGACAAAACAGCTTACTTAATTAGCTTCTGGACTTTGAGCAAGACATGCAGGTTGAAAGAGCGATAAAGTGTTGAAGAGCGGTTAATTATTCATTTTATAGAGATGAATTTGCAGTCAGAAGTACCTTTTACAATCAATTAACATGATTTATGTACATGATGTCAGCACATCACACATTTTCAAATCTTGTGCTTAATCATTGATAATGATAGATTTCTGATCAGCGTCTGTAGATTAGCAAGAGACACTGATCAGACCCAGAGCTGGGCGATATGACAGTTATAAATTGTCATAACATGGCCATAATTGTAGTATCATCAATACTGAAAGGATACTGACCAACTGACAGTAAACTGAAGTGGCCCCTTATAGTCACGCATGAACACTCCACAGCACACAGTGTGAACAATGTGAAATTCTTTCTCTGTGTTTAACCCATTCACCGAGTAAAGCAGGGTTCTGCCTCCAGCGAGGGGCGCCGGGGGGGAGGGTGTGGGGCCGGGCACCACAGTGAGGACACTAGCAGTGTTGGGATTCAAACCCACAGCCCTCTGATTGCAGGGGCAACTCTGTAACCGCTGGCCACCAGCTGCCCCACAATACATGTGAAGCCTTGTTCAGAGACATGCAGTGTGTGAAATATTATACAAAAATAAGTTGTACTGATGGTACAACTTATCAAAAAAATATATTTACAATGAAATTACAAATTATAAAATATTGTACATTGTGAACATTTTATATCACCCACACCAACCACAAGTGAACTCTTATTTCTGCTCCATAGGACCTGTCTGCCGACTTCCTTCTGTGTCCCTAACGACAGCCCAACCTTGGAGCAGCACAAAGGCAACCCCCCCGGCAGTGTCAAAGGCCACCCCCACTGCCTTCGCCAGCCCGCGGCCTGAGGCCCGCCCCAACCCCTTCCACAAGGGCCTGACGGAGACTCTCCTGGAAGATTTCGAGGAAAGACGAGCCAAACTGAAGCTTGAGGAGAGTTCGGTGAGGGAATTTTAATGTCACTGGATGAAATCTGCTGCCATTAGAATCTCAGATCTGTCGTAGAGACGACACTCATTTAAAATATGTACTGAGATTATATATACTGAGAGTTCTGATACTACACATGTAGACGTAGACTAGAGGGAATGTGAAAGGTTTGGTCTAAAGGCAACATAACTGAGTGCTCCAATGGAGAGCAGAAACAGACGTTAAACTGGAGAAAAACATTGAAATAAATTACAATCTGATACCAGACTCAGAGATAAAGCCCAAAGCAATGTGGACAGATTCGGTCTGAAGAAAAGTTATTAACTCAGATTGTCTTGGTCTTGCTCTCTAGTATGCTGGGATACAGCCTGTTGATGATATCAACAATGAGGTAAGAAATACCACATAAATCTCTGAGTTACACATAAATCTCTGAATTTATTAATCCCACTAGTGGTATGCAGAAAATGGACAGTATAAAATTAAGAGCAGCAAAAATACGTTTATCAGTAGAATAGGATAAAAATATAAGATAATAATAAATAAATTTAAAAAACACTAAAATAACAATAAAAGATAAAAAATAAACGAACACAAAAGTTGATTAGTCTATTAGTCGACTATAGAGGCACGAGTCGACGGCCTATGAGAGCAGTCAACTAGTCGTGTTTTTTTTCTCTCTCTCTGCCCTGCTTTGGATGTATTGGATTTTCTGCCTCTGATTGGCTAACATTGACACACGCTCCTTGGTTTAACCAATTACTATAGTCCCTTCATAAAAGGGGCGGAACCATTGGCACAGAGTGGAGACCACAACAAGACTGTGCCTCTGTTCTCTACAGACGCAGTAGAGAACACAGACACACACATACACACGTGTGGAGATCCTTTACTCTAGAACACAAACAGCAGGAGAACCTGCAGAACCTGCAAGTTGCTGTGAAAGTACAGAAACAGAACCGGCGTTCTGCACGGTTCTGAAACGGCACCTCTAGCTAACATGCTAAT
>JBBMFX010000035.1:13349997-13364555 GCA_037832545.1 Rhabdalestes septentrionalis | reverse complement strand
TCGGACCTGGACTCTGTAAAGCTGCTTTGTGACAACCTGGTTGTAAAAAGCACTATAGAAATAAAATTGAATTGAATAGAAGGCCAGAGGCGACCTCTTCAAATGTGCTAATGCTAAAGCTATCACTAGTTAGAAGCTGGGGAGGACAGATCTACTTTGTTTTGGAAATGAAATAAAAAAAAATCTCCATTTTCCAGACGATCAGGATATTGTAAGCCTGAATGCCGTGTTTTCCAGTAACAGCCTTCCAGGAGCGTTAGACGAGAGAAAGGCTGATTCTGCAGAGCTGGAAACCCGGTCTGACATGCCTGGTTTTATTCATGTGCAACTGAATGATGTATTTCAATCATGTATATTTAAATCTCATTCACTCTGTCTTCATTTAATCAATTTTGCTCATCAACACTGAAACAACTTCCCTTTACATCGCATGAATATTTCAAACGGACTGAACAGAAACGGCTGAAAATGCTTTAGTTAGGAACATGAACTCCTACAAGGTTTGTAATGGCTTTGCTGATCTGAGTGTTACTTGGACGGTTACACAGAAACACACTCGGTTAAGTGGAGGAAGTTTTGAGAACGTGATTATATCAGCCGTGAGTCAGTGGTGCGTGTTTTGCACCTTTTTTTTTTGTGGTGTTCTCTGAGTGGACACTCCCTCCGCAAATGGATTACTCCCCGAGAATTTGAGGGCACCGATTAGTTTTACCCATTACAGTACATTTGTGTATCCCAGCATAATTGCTCTCACAGCAGGCAGTGGAAACACTGAGTTCTACTCCGGGTTTGTGTTACAGGCCTGGATGGTCTTCCATTTACATTAATGGGCCCCATTTTCCTCCGTAAAAGCCCTGCCCGTCCATTTCGTACATCAGAGCCACCTCCGCTAGCCTGTAATTCCAAAATGCCGGGCGCAGGACTCCTCTCTGTCTTCTCAAGCCATGCTGACAACACCCCTCATTTCAGTTTTTTGACCTGTATGTGTGCAAGAAAAGCCCTGATAGATGTTTGGCAGGCGCAGTCTGGCGCTCCATTTACGGTGCTGCCAAATAGCATCCGGCTACGTTGCTCAAAGATAAGACCCGGGTACAGAAAACTGACTTGACCAGTATTTACAGTGAGATTTCCAGTGAAGATAGATGACCATGAAACCTATTTACCTAATACATCATTTAATACATACATCAGAAAGCCTGTTCCTTTACAGGTTCAGCGCAGTATTATCAGGACCGACCTTCCACACTTGCACTGTCAACAGTGAAAACCTTTTCGCTCTGAGCTGATTGTAGCAAATTGTAGCAATCTCTCTACGTCTCAATGTAGCAATGGAGTTACTGTATTTAGTTCATGTGATTCAGGGTGTTTGGTTTTACCGTGTGGTTGGTCTGTAAAGAGGACTTATAATGCAAATAATTAAATTCAGAAGATGCAAAGGATTTAAAAGCAGCAGCATTCGCTCCATTTATTCCACTTTCTTCCGCCCTAAATCTAAAGTGCCGACATAAAGATGGTAATTAAGCTAAGTGGGTCATTTAGTCGTCTAATGGTCATTTTGCTGCCGAACCATTTTTGCACTAGTTATTAGCTCTCGTATGGAAGGAAGTTCTTTTACGAAGGATTTTTATTATTCAGTCTTTTAATGCAATATCAATTCTGGTGCTGGCTTGTTTTAGTCCCAGTTCATTCAGTAATTCATTATCATAAAAATGAAGGCTTTTATTCTTTTTGTGGTTTTAATGTCCGTTTTACTTTTGTCCCATTTTAGCCTTGTCTAATTAGGCCTCTAATTTGTACAAAAAAAAGACTCTTAGGAGTTTTGCCCTGAGCAATCCCAGGAATGATGGGGCATTTGGAGGTGAATTCTCATCTTTATGTAGAAGAAAGTCTAGAAAATAAATAAAATAAGCGACGGTTTCCTTTCTCTCCAGAGGCAGAATGTTTGGGGTAAATCTCCTCTGCCTCTGGCGTTTGTCCTCTCAGACGGTAAGTGAGGCTGTCTAATCTAATCCCACGTCCACTCCCGCGCAGTCTCCTCCGATATGAGGAGGGCTAATATAGCTGGCATGAGTCGCTGGAATCAGACGGTAATTAGATTGACCTGTTCATGATGCACACACACCATGCCGTCTCATACACACAGTCTCGGAGGTTCCGCTGCGGAGGAACAGGACACGTTAACTCCTCGATGACCGCCACTGCAGGCTGCTGCAGTTCAGTGAGCCCTGAAGGTGAAGCTGAATGGTGATTGGCCGTAGCATAAGACTTCATTTCCATCACATAGAATGACTCAATAAAATCGTTCAAGTTTCTATTATAATTAGTGAAAACCAGGTCAAGTTTTCCTTCAGTGTTCAAATAATGAATGATAAATTAAACACACACACACACACACACACACACACACACACACACACACACACACACACACCCCATAAGGATTAAGAGCAGTCTTATTCTATCTTAAACTGCATTTCCAGACGTTTTTCTACATTTCTACATAATCTCATGGTTAAGATGCAAAAAGTCATTCTGACTGGTTTCATGTGGACTGTTCCACTTTCACAATGATGGGGACTGGAACCAGACGTCTGAGTTTAATGGCCGGAAATTATTACATTCAAATAATTATATTGAACAGATTTCAGTCTCTTCAGGCTGCCTGATGCCTGAGACATAGTTTTATTATGAGCTCTCTTCCTGAAACCTTTTCAATCCAATATGGCAGAGGGACGGATGCAAGGCACTGCAAGGCAAAACAGTATTGAAAGAACTTTTTCAGACTTATCAATATTTGACCAACATTGCATATGAAAATGAAAGAAAATGTAGGTTTAGGACAGAAGACTGTTTGATATCAGGACCCCACAGTAAAGAGTCAGTGAGTTTATCTCAGTGAACGATAAAGACATTTTCAACATTTTTCAGAATTCCCCTTATTTATCTTCCCCATATTTAATTTATTCAGTAGGTTCAGTAGGGTTAAACACTGTTTAGATAAGAAGTGAGGTTTTTTTTCCCTCGGGAATTGTATTAAATATTCTAAATAAAACTTTAATACAAAGAATAAATACGAAGATCATTATGCAGTAAAGTGATTTTATGTTCAGTATGAGAGTGTGTTCCTTGTGGAAGCTCAGCATTACTTGTAGTTTCCATCAGAAACCAGTTGGACTCAATTCGTCTTTAAATTAAACCAGGCGAGCTGCTGAGTGTCACAGATCCACAGATGACTGGAGGCATCGAGGAGAAATTTGGAACCAAATCTGTGTTCTCATACACATGCTACATTTTCTCCAAAAAAATAAAATGTAACTGATTTCTTGTTTGTTTACATGTATTGAATAGTCATCAGGCACTTGAACTGTGACATGCTGAGAAGAAAGAGAAGATTTTTGCACAGTACTGCATGTACAGCTGTTCCAGTGAGAAACAGAAGTGTGATTTGTTGTGATTTCAGAGGTTGATTGAATAGGGCAGACTGCTCGTGGCCAGCCATGACCATGATGCCTCTCGCACATTTCTAATTCACCCAGTTTTGGGATGTGAGGTTGGCTGCAGTACCGTTGGGCCTCAACAGGGAGGGGGGGTGTGGGGGTGGGGGGGTGTGGGGGGCTTGCCCTGAGTCGGGTGCGAGGACAAAACTGCAGTTCATTTAATACACACATCTGCAAGCAGTAGACCCTGAAGACCAAGAAACACTGGAAACATTTCACCCATTGATTAAAAAATTAAGGTCCCATATTCACTCTTAAGCCGCTGTAAATGCTTTAATTATGTTAAATAGAAGGTGAACAGATGGGATTGATCATGGAGGCTTTGGCTTGGTGACCCAGCCGCGAAGGAAAAAGCATAAGTACACCGAAGGTTGTCCGTTAGCTCTGTTCGAGCATAATGCCTCCTGAAGTTACTTCCATTCGCTCTTAATCCGCTCGCAAAGTCCTGCTTTCAGCCATTTTCAGACATTTGCCTGAATCGGAGTGTGTGAGTGTGCACACTCTTCAATTAAGTACATCTGTACAAGCACATATTTTACTAACTGCACTATATTTCTCTTTAATAACAGCAATCATGTGTAGGATTTAAACTTGTCCTATTATGGCTTCCAGTCCCAATTCATGAATGAGGCACGCAGACGTTGTTTCACAAGCTTGCTTTGTTATTTGCACCATTATAAGACTCGAGTGAGGTGAAAGTTATGATGCCAAGTCAAAGAAGCTGGTCTTAAAGGCAGCTCCAGCTTTTCCATTACACGAGTGCCAATAGGTATTTAAAGTTTATATCAGGGCTTCGTAAAGGGACTTTGTGAACTTCACACACCGCAAGAGGGACCGACTGCCTTCACTGCTGTAGCCACTTTAGGACAGAGCTGTGGTTTCTGTCTGTGACACTCAGGAACAAGAGGCCGGCGGTTCCTTCAGTCACAGCTGCCTTTGAAAGGCTGCATGGAACAGCTACTGCATGTAGGCTTACACACACACACACACACACACACACACACACACACATTCACAGACAGTTGTATTTTACACATTGTTTTCATCACAAGATTGTGCATACAAGATTTGGAATAATGATCTATTTTGCTGAAGGTGTAGAGTGGCAGCATCAGACTAGAATCGTTTTATTTATGAAACTGTAATTCAAAAATGTTATAAAATGAAAACAAAAAAATTTAAATGTGCGCTCTGAGTGCGTGTGCAGCCCCCATGACCTTGTTTAGGATAAGTGGCTTGGACTATGAATGAATGAAAATGGTGATTACAAAATATATACATAATATATACATAAAAGAGATTACAAATATATATGTCTTTCACAAATATCATGACAAAGCTATTCAATTAGTGTACTAATGAAAGAGGAACAAAAACCTGGTTATTAATGATGAACACAGTCCATCAGATCATATTAAGTCAAAAGTAAACATGTAAACATCCTAAGTCTTGACATAATATCAAACCCTGGTCATTTTAGGGCAAATGAACAGCAGTTATTCCAACGTTTTGTATTGAGGCAAAATTAATCCATTGCTATTGGTTCATTCCTCGTGTTATGTTAATGAGTATAAAAGAAATTTAGCAGTTACAAATAACAATGAAAAATAATAAAAACTAAATTATTTTCTTACATGTTTCCAGTCATTTTTTGCCCAAAAACTTGAAACATGAAGGGATTCTTCACTTTTTGCATTCTTGCATTATTTTGCATGTTTCGCTGTGTTATCTTTTGTTGAATACTGCAGTCATTAATAATTCACTAAAAATAATAAAAAACTAAAGTTCACCCATAGTGTCTGGACCTTTAGGGTGGCTCAATATTACACGTTACACATGTGTCCTGAAATTGCTACACACACACACACACACACACATGCACATACACAGATCTATGCTAACCTCTGTTGAGATAATCCCAAAAACCCAAAAATCCAGTCCAAAAGAAAATGAAAACATAAAAGCTATACGAGAAGTTTATAAAAGGGTTCGACTTGATGAACCGCAGGTGTGTTGTAGTAGATATTGTGATACTGTGTCATTTCTGATTCAGAGGATTCAGAACTGCAGGAGTGTAATGGTTATCTCATTTATACTGGGACTCAATTATCCCACGACGAAGCCTTCTCTCTTATTCTGTGTGTGTGTGTGTGTGTGTGTGTGTGTGTGTGTGTGTGTGTGTGTGTGTGTGTGTGTGTGTGTGTGCATGCATGTGTGTGTGTGTAGCATCCCTCGACCATCACAGAGCTCCAGGAAAACCTGTGCTGCTGCCCGGTCTGAGAAGGGTCCCGTTTGAAGCTTTATTAAAAAGGTATGGCTGCTCCCTTCAGGATTGTTTTACACACCCCGTGGTTGCTGGCGTGTGCTAGGGATCGTTTCTGGAAAGAAAAAACAGATGTGGCCTCTTCTCTCCCCTTTACCCACATCTCTCCTCAGGCCTATATACATTTCCAACTGACTGCTTTTCACAAAGTCACCCGTTATGATGACAGATATATTTTTCAAACATTGTAGGGCCTTGTCAAATGATTGCTGTGTATTGTGTGTGTGTGTGTGTGTGTGTGTGTGTGTGTGTGTGTGTGTGGGGTGGGGGGCTTGTACGGTGGGAGTGCTGGAAATTAGCTTGCGCACAGTCCATTAGCAGCAGTGCTAACACGGCGTTTCAGGGATTTTAATAATGACTTTCAGCGGATGCATCTGAATGCTGACTGATCTAATGCTGCTCTGGCTGGACATAAACAACAGCACAATCAACACGGCTCGGCTGGGGTGAGGGGAATGAACACCGCCTCCTGCTGGCCAAGTCCTGGTAGGGAACTGGGGAATGGAGGCCACACTCGCTTTTACCCTTGAATAGCTCTGCTTTTCTTGCTCAGATCTGAACTTTCGGTCTTGGCAGTTCACATCTGTGTATGAAAATATTATGACAGTATCTGTCATACTGCTGTATCCATTCAAACTAGTACTTTAGCTGCTTTTCTTACTACACTGAATTACATCCTGCGGTTTCTCTTGTGATTTCTCTTTGCGCTCCATGTGTTCCTGTCCGGCCTGCACTTATGTAGTCTTGTGTTGTTTCTGTTTTCGTTCCTGTGTTGCACCATGGTCCTGTAGGAAAGTTGTTTTGTGTTTTCCTGTGTTTATGGCCGAAATGACAATTAACCCACTTGACACTGACCTGCGTTTCGGCGTCAGGCTGCTGCTGATGACCTCATATGAAGGCGCTCAGAGCTCTGATTATTAATGCGTCTACAAAGCTCTGAAAAAAGCATCTATGATAAATGTATTCAAAAGTGCCTCTACAACCCTGCGCTGTGATGGAATCTGAAAATGTTTCAAATGCATCCATCATGTCCCAAGCAATAATTAAACATAATACATAAATTCAGTTTGCTTTGTTTGTTGCTAATTGGCTTGGTCCCCGTCTGTGGCCGATGCCACCAAGGTGTGAAGGGTGAAGGCTGGGATGTGATTCCTGGAAGAAAGGTGAAGTCAGTCACTGCATCTTTTTGAACTGCTTCTAATGCAGGATTACTGGACGGCTCAACATGCTTGGAGGAGAACCTTAACTGCTAGTTCTCTTACATTAGCTAAAAGATATCTGTGCGAACTAGGAGCATGCTGAATAATGGAAGATAAGCGGAACTACCTAACCACTAAGAATAATGGTGTTTTATGTGAAAAAGTATTAATAAAATCAATATAATATTGAAATGATAATACTATTAGTAATAATAATCATTATTTCGAGCAGCCAAATCGTGAATGGTATTATGTTGCCACAGTACATTGCATTAACGTATATTAACGTAACTATTCAAATTAGATACATTTTTAGTGCAGCCTTGTCTGTGAATCAGCACAAAACAAATACACATGCTAACACACATGCAAGCCCCGCCACAGGCCTGCCCACTCTGCTCACCTCTAAATTCTTTCCTCCTTCCTTCTAGTCAACAGGTGACTGTGCTGCTCAGGAGTTTGCATGTCCTGGTGGAGGGCTCACTGCCGGGGGTACCACAGTCGTTTACAAAACCAGTGCCCTCTACCGAGTCCCGTAACCCCAGAACTGATGTAATTGGCCTCATAAAGCCTTCAGGATGAGAGGGTGGGTGGTAGGGGAGAAATATGACCTGTGCCTCAGACGTCTGCCCTTTGCCACGGCTGTAATGGAGAGATGAGTCTCTGCGAGCTGTGCACCAGGCTCATTGATTGCACATGACTGTCAGCGTTCAGACAATTCTCGCACTGTTATTTATCTGTGTGCTGTCCCCCTCAGCTGCTAGAGTGAGTTATGGGCTGAGACCTGTGTCACTGCAGTCTGGGCATATATATAGTGAGGCTACAATTCAGCATGATGGGCCCAAACATAAAGCAGGCCCTGTTTCCTCATGTCAGAGAGTGAGTTTCTAGACTTAAAGGGGAATCCTGTCTACTTTTAAACATTTCTGCATAAGTACATTTTTTAAGATTAAAAAATAATAATAATTCATGGCGGTTTAAGGTGGAATTCCCAACTCTGTAAAAGATAGAATGACTCACAGCAGCCTTCTAAGTAGTTTAAAGTGGAATTTTACAGATCTATGCATAATTCAGTGTCTATAAACAGATTTAAACAAAGTTACTCGAAGTGGTTTTGAGGAGAAGTTCTGTCCTTAGAAATGTTTTATTGTATAGAAACTTACTCACTCGCGTTCAAATATATTAATTAATATAAAGAACCAACTGGCGAACCTACACATTTCTGAGGTTTTTATATGTTATAGAATAGTCACAAAATGTACTGGGAGCTATATTGAGTGTGTATGTACAGTATGTACCTCAAATTACACAAAATGGTATTCAGCACATTGCCTGATGCCTGTAACATTGTCATATGACAGTTTACAGAAGTTTGTTTTGTGTCTAAGGGGCGTTGCCTCCATTTTTCCCTACAATGTAACATGTAACAAACAAACAATGATTGACTTGCTTTATTACGGTGTAACAGTGACCAAATTATGCAGAATATTGAAATTCTAGTCTTGATCACAATCTTATGCTCATTATATTGCAAACACTGTTTGGATGAATTGTGTCCATGCAACAGTTTATTCTGCTGAGTAGACTCCAAACCTGCAAAACATAACAGGATTTCACATAGGTGCCATTGTTTCTTGTCCCATTTTTTCCACATGCCTTGGGCGAGGGAAGATGCTGTTAAAGTGAATTAGAGTGAGACTGCCATGCTGTTTGTTTCGCCCAGTTCCCACGTCTTGATTATTTTTTTCTTTATTGTTGAGTTGGGATTCCTTTGCCTCTGGTCGGCTATAGTCGTTTCAGGAGGCTCTGCCACAAGTTGTCTGCTGCCCCATGCATATATGCATAAAAGCAGCTGAAACTTTTATAAGTGCGCACCATTAATCTCTGTGCCATTTTTAAAAAGCGGGGAATTAAAGTTTCATTTATAGTTTTCTCCCCCTCCCTCCCTTTCCTTGGCTAGCCTTGTCCACCAGCCGCTACCCCAACAGTTAAATATTTATCAGTGCTGAATCACACATTAGAGCATCTCTCCTCTCTGACACAGTCAAAACAAAAGCGAGCACCCCCCCCCCCCCCCCACTCCACTCCCAGCAGCAGCCGGCCGGCCTGCACTAAAACTCGGCCTGTTTCACAGATTAGTCCAACTGAACATGAAAAATAGGCCTAAAGCAAAATTAAATAAGCTGTATTATTTGTACTATAAAATTTGATTTATTTACCAAGGATGATGTTATTATAATAAAGAGTACTTTCTTATTGACAGAATGATCACCAATTACAGATTAAATGAATATCATTTACATTTGATTTTAGAAATTGAGAACTTTTTTGTTTTACGTTCTTTCTAATTTATATAATTAACTTTTTCTATTCGATTTTTTAATTAAATCAAGTTTTAATAGGTAACCTTAAATACACTACATGGACAAAAGTATTGAGACATACCCCTTAAGTATTTAATTCAGGTGGCCCCTTACTTCCGATGAAGGGCAAACTTAATGCTTCAGTATACTAAGACATGTTGGACCACGCCACGCTTCCAACTTTGTGAACCCAGTTTGGGGAGAAACCTTTTTTGTTCCAGCATGACTGTGTCCCAGCACACAAAGCTAGGTCCATAAACACGTGGCTGGATAAGTTCAGTGTGGAAGAACTTGTCTGGCCACATAGAGCCCTGACCTCAACCCCATCCAGTACCTTTGGGATGAACTGGAACAGAGATTGTGTGCCTCTCGTCCAACAACAGTGCTTGGCCTCAGATATGCTCTACCGAATGAATGGGCACAAATACACACCGGAACCCTCCAAAATCTTGTGGAAAGCCGTCCAAAAAGAGTAGAAGTTATTACAGCTGCAAAGGGGGACGGACTCCATTTTAAAGTCTTATTAATTTGAACACAATTTAATTGAGGTTCTTCTTGGTTTAATGGTCAGGTGTCTCAATACTTTTGTCAACCCCGTGAATGCTCTCTAGTATTTAAATCTCAAAAACTTCGCACGCTTGACTCGGGACTCTGCCCCTCCCCCGCCCCGAGCAGCCGCTCCTCGCTCTGTGATTGGCTGTCGGCGCCGTCACTCTGCAGGCGGGCGGCACACACAGAGCGTGAAAGGAGAGGGGGGGTCGGGCTGACTCGGGTGGGAGGAAAACGCTGCCGGTCCGTTCTTCCTCAGAGTACACACGGAGCCGCTGAGTGGAAAGGCGGCAGGCAAGGTAAACACACCGCTGCTGAATGTGATGCGTCCTCTCCCCCGGCACCTCCGTCGTGGTTTGGCACCGAGCCTGAACCCGCAGGACCCGCACAGGAGGCAACTTTCAAACCACAACAAGTCGGAGAGCTCAGTGAGGAGGATGGCACACGTAGAGTTCTCTCTCTAACCTCCCATTTGGACTGTTAAAGAGGACAAAGTCTGTTTTTTGCTTGTTTTGTTAGGATAACGTTGCCCTGTGAGGTGAGGTGAGGCTTTAGAGAGTGGAGAGTTCTGCCTTAACGTGACTTTCACGGTGAATCAACTTAAGACCAACGTGGCGGAGAGTTTTCTGGACCCTTGTCTCCGATCCTCTCCACTTTTCTCCACTTCTCTTCAATTCTCATCGCTCATCTTAGCTTCGCCTCTCTTCTCTTAGACGTAGACATGTGGAGTATGGACGCAAGGCTTTTCGGGAGGGTTTTAATTTCCGGCACGCATGGCTGAGTGGTCCGCAGTGCCAGGTTTGGTCTGAGGAAAGTTTTCTCCAGGTGAGGCGTGGAGGAGATGGGTTTGAGAGACGGGCGGCTGCAGGTTGGACTCACACAGATGGAGAGATGTTTTTGAGGGACTCCTGTTTCACCTGTTTCCCCTCTCTGGATGGATTATAGTGGACATGATCCGGGAGAGCACTCGCGTGAAGCTGGACAGTGCCTGTGAGCTCTGAATGAATGTCACAGCTGCTCCAGAAAAACAGCCCTTCGTTTTCTGCTCCACTGCTGATCTCCAGATCCAGGGCGAAGAATGTAATGGTCTCAGATAGGACCTCTTTAAATTCTCCACATTAACACCCAGCCTTCAAAACACCCCCAGTCGGGGCTCCTCACCTCTTCTCCAGAGTCTCCAGCCACACTCGTTTCCACATATAGACAAGAGTCTTTCTTTGTTTTGGAGTGGCCGACTCTTGCAAAAACATAATGGACAGAAACTGCATCGCCTATCAAATGGAGTTGACCCTTCTGATGGTTGCCCTCCTGTTTTGGGTCACAGTTTGGGCGGACGACAGCAAGATCATTTCAGACAGATATGCTGTCTACTGGAACAGCACGAATCCCAGGTAAGCAGGGGGGCTTTCATGGACCCCTCAAGAAGTTTGATCCAGGGACACCAAGCATTAGGTTTTGGCCTCCACTGGCCATGCAGGGAATCGGCCTCACAACCGACAGCACGATTCCCATGAGCCACTATGAATATTTGCTGTTTTATTATTATTTTAAAATGGTTTTGTTTTGAATGAATCACTGGTGTTACCATTAATCACTTCTGCAGGTGAGAAAATTGTCTCAGGTTTGACGTACTTAGGACCAGCTGGGTCATATTCTGTCTGGTGAGGGGAAACTTGAAGATTCAGGTGAAAGATTTGGCGAATTCGTGGCCTGCGTTCTGTGCACATGGTTTATTCTCTGCCCCATATTTTCTGTGGTGGGCCAAAAGCACGGGATAATTTTCAGCCGCCATTTGTTGCACACTGTGTAAAATCCGCCTGTCATCCCTCTTGAGCTTCCAGGCATTACAAATGTGGTTCTTTCATCTGTTTGATAGTTCCATTTGTGTATTTAGATGGTAAAACTAGCAAAAATCAGACACTTTTGGTGCTTATTTACAAAGCAACCTTTTTTTTTTCCTTTTTTTTTTTTTAACGTTTCTCATATGATCCACTATGTTGGAATTTTACTTCAGTCTCAGGCATATGGTTCACATTTCGAGATGAAATGTTAAGTCCCAGCCCCCTTCCCCACACGGCACCCCGAGTCTCGGGCAAAGTTCCAGTCTGTCATTGGCAGAAGGCAGAGCTTTGTCTGTAGCCTGCGAGGCTTTTGTAGTTTTGCAGATTCTGTCTAAGTTGCTCTTCACATTTTGCTGTACTGTCCAGTCCGGTACAGTCCGTGCTGAACCTCCACAAGGTTAACAGCTCAGTAGTTGCTTGAAGATGTAGGAAGCAGTGGGGCACATGGTTTTGTGATGGACTCTGCAGCAAAATTCAGCAGCAAAACTCAGCAAACTGCTTGCTTTTGGGGCTGTGCAGGTTTTGGGTTGTAAAAAAATTGTAATTTACTTTAAACTAAAGAGCTAAAGGGCAGATGTTGGGAGACCAGTAAGGAGAGACGTGCGGCGCAAGCCTTTCTGTGGTCCAAATATAGTGAAGACAATAATATGCGGACACCCGTTTACTTCTGGATCAGATGCAAAACCTCAGCAGTTCCAGAAAGCCTCGTAACTCACGCCCAGCTACCCGCCTCTCATTCTGAAGGCCGGAACAAAGTGATCTTATAGTGGGCAAAATGCGGGCAGAGCCTCAGTGGTTTTGCACTTCTGTTACCTTTGTGATCACTGTTTCTCATTAAGCCCTTTGAAACAGTTTCAGGAACTTTGTAACCCGATTTCATGCTTATTCTGTTCTCCCGTTCTATTTGCTCAGACATGAGATAGCAAAGCTATAATGAAAGCAATGTGCTATCACCTTAGAGACCGCCACGTAATTTATTCGGAGGCTGCGCTTCAGAGTGGTTTTGGGTGCTGAGCTTCCAGACGGAGTCCCGTCTCCAGTGGCCGAGGTGGAGGACAGCTGTGTTGGATTTAGCGCAAGTTTCACAGGTCCGAGTGCGTTCCCTCACACAGCCACTTTTACTCAGTAATGAGTCAATCTGTACACAATAAAAGTGTATTACAGGGTTATTAAGCACAATTCCACTTCTGACCAGACCTAACAGAACAGACAGTGGGAACTTTTGGGGAAAAAACCTTTGAGAATTGTGCTCAAACCAACTTTGCTGATTTTTTCCCTTTTGTGGGGTTTTATAGTGTTTTTAAGGAGAGTGAGGCTGAGCGTCTGACTGGGACTCCCGAGTCGAGCTCTGAGGTCTAAACTGTGGAAAATGAGGCCCAGACATTTTTACGGCAACTACATACAAAAAAACAAACGTAGCCCCGCATTGCCGTGTGGTGAAACAGCTTCTGAAGTAGTTATTTAACATTTTGTTTCCTTTTTTTGTTTATTTTTGTAATTAGGTTTCCTTGTTTCTGAAGACACTTGTGCATTAATTCTGCATTTGATTCTGTTATGTATAGTCTGATTCTACTTTACCCAAGTGTGAAAAAAAGTATCTCTCCTTTTAAAAGGAGTCTCTGTGGGGTGAAAAACTTTTTTGGCCCGTGTCCATTACTTGGTGCTGACCATCATTTCTGTCTTGCTGTGAGCTTTTGGATTTTAGCTGCATTAAGTTGATCAAATCTAGCTACATTAGAGGCTAACCAGTGCATTTCAGGTCATTTGGGTTAATCACAAAATTTTTACAATTTTTAAAAATAAATATTTGAATAGATTTTTATGGTAATTTATTTTGGTTGGTTTTTTTCAGGTAAATACTTTTCTATTTAAGTGTTCTTGAGAAAGTAGTAAAAAAAAAAAGCTTTTGTTTCCCAAAAACACTTTATAGCAATATTTTAGCACATAAGTTAAAACGGGAACCGGCCTGTTATTGCGCCAGATTTTTGAAGAAATATCGGTATTTATTTTAATTTATTGTTTTTATTTTGACCTAGTTCCTCCAGGTCTATTTAAAGGGCATTGAAACATTACATTTGTTGTTAACCTTGAAATTACGGGTGTCTTGATCATTTTTTTGTCCGTCAGGTGCCTTGCAGCTTAGGATTTGAGCTCTTTGCGCCAATGCGGACTTTTGGAATTTTTGTGCCATGCTTTGACACGGATTGTATTGCACGGACCTCTAGGTGGCGTTACGCTATATTTCCCCTCAACTTACAGTTTGTCCGCCATTTTCTCAACCTTCTGAGGCATGCCTGTCCTTGGAATGGTGTGTGCTGGTGTCAAGAAATGGAGCACAGGGTTAAATAGGTCCTGATATAGCAGCAGATTCATCCATGTTGCAGCAGGTCTTGTACATTTTAACACGGCGACACTAATTTCAGAATTAAAGCCAGGAAACTCCCATAAAGCTCGTTGTTCTGTGCTAAGCAGTGAAATTTTATGTGAACGCTGCAAATTGATTACAGTATAATTCAAAATTACAGTACAGTGGAAACAAGGTTGTTGACCTTATATTCCTGGCAGAAGGCGTGAACATCTCTGATAGTGGCTAAAAGTATATATATAATTTTTTTTGTATATGAATTAATTAATATATATATGTGTATCTATGTGTATATGTATATATATGTATATGTATATGTATATGTATATGTGTATATGTATATATATATATATATATATATATATATATATATATATATATATACATATATATACATATATATATACATATATATATACAT
>JBBMFX010000035.1:13325687-13338185 GCA_037832545.1 Rhabdalestes septentrionalis | reverse complement strand
TTTCTGGGGTCCAGGAAAGGAAGGGCAGCCACCCCCCCCCCCCCCCCCCCTCCTTCCTTGCTTCTCCATCCTTGTCCGAGTTCAGTAGTTGCAATTAACTGCAGTTCCCATAGAAAGTGCATTTGTTGGACCAGTCAGTACAAGGATACCTCGGGCCTATGCCCACACCCTTCAAAGTTGTAATTAAAATGAGACAACTCGCCGGTATGGAGAGACTTTGGGGGGCTAAAGGGGCTTTGTTCAAGTTCTTTTTCAAGGAAACCAAGTCTTGTTAGTTGAACCAGTCTGCATGGCTGATCAGCTTGAACAGACTCGAGGGTACGGATGGGCTTTGTGTTTAGATGTGGGTGGGTGGGTGGGTGGAGTGGTGGGTAACCAATAAAGTTCTGTGACCACTTCAAAAGCCTGAACTATCAGACTTTTATCCTTTTATCTAATGTGGCAGTTCAAGAAGAATGGACTCGGAGTCTATTATATGGATTATGTGTCAGAGGAGCACAGTTTGATTTGAAACGTAGATGCAGGTAGCATTCAGCTGCGAAGGCGCACTGACTCATGAACATGACCCAAACTGCAAGGACATGAGACATGAAAATGTTTCTTTGTAAAAGCTGTGCCCATAAAATTCAGCCAAATACATCAATCTTGATCGAAACAAGAAATAAAAAGAGCGTAACTATTATTGTGTTCTCATATTGCCCGTTTAGGAGCTTTAAGAATGCATCTCCACTTTTGTCCATGTTCGCGTCTCACAGTGTAGGACCTTGTTAAATGGTCCCGGCTCCTCCAGTGCCAGGGTGGGTCGTGTTGGCACACAGCGCCAGGCTTGTTAATGCTGCCCTTAATCTCTCCCTCTCAGGGGGGCATCGTGCCCGCTCTTTCTTGTCGTTTGGAGGAAGTGCTCTCCCTCACTCGGCTAAGTACCACTCAGTCTGCATAGACAGGAAAGATGGAGAGTATTAGAGGGGCCTCAGGCCTCACCTTGGCTTCGATCAGAAGCCCTGCCTGGTTGGAGCAGAGCTGTAAAGCAGCTGGATCAGTGTTGGGGTAACACTGCGGACAGTGGCGGGTCTTAGAGCTGTGGCTATCTGCTTTCTTTGCCAGGCTTTTGCATTTCACACATTTTGTGCCATTTTCACTAAGATCAGATCATTTTAGTTTCATTTCTTCAAATAGTAATCCCTGAAGAACTTGTTTAACAGAGCTCATCTATGAACGGAGTCATCAGTCTTTGCAGCTCTCCCGTCTTGTATTCCTGCAGGAAGAAAAACTTGCATTTTGCTCACGCAATCTTCCTCTGTTGCACCATAAATTAATGTAGAAAATTTAAGAGGAAAGACAATAGCGTGTAATAATTTTATTTTATTAAAAAAATTTTTTTTTTTGCAAGTTGTGACCTGCCCTTAACTTTTGACCAGACGAAGCAGCCAGACTTCTAAAATGAATGTTTTGATTATTAGTTTTTATAACAAAGCCTCATATCTGGGAACTGGATGACCTCCTTTCTGTCTTGGCTGCATTGTTAAAACCGCACTTAAGTACGAGATTTCTCTTTAATGAAAAACAAACAAAACTTGTTTTATTGCCTTTTGCTGTCCCATGATGTGCATTGTTTAACTTCTGTTGAGGACTATACAATATGCTTATGAAAAAGGGGGAAAAAAAATAATACCCACGGACCATTCATTATAAATGACTTCAGATTACTGTGTGGCCTTTTTCATAAATTATTGAAACCCAAAAGAATCGCAATTGTTCATATCTTCGCCTTCCCACAGGGAGCAAGACCTAGTTACACATACAGTAGGTTGGAGCGACCCGGATCGGAGTGTAGGGAAGCTGAAGGATTTATGCCATGCATTTATGTAATGGGTCCTTTCGAGAAGAGGCCTGTGATCAAAATAAAGAACTTGGTTCCTGCAGAACGCTCCTGCACTCGGCACTGTGGCTTTCGAAGCCACAACCACATCCAAGAGATTAATGAGTATTGATCACAGCAAACACGGCTGTGTTGTACAGTGTATCATTCAAACATGGCCTCCTCCATCCATCATGCTGTTTGTGGAAGGGGGGCGCATGTCAGGGGGGTGTTAGAGGGGATCTGTAACATGATGCTGGTGCCCAGAGCATTCCATCAGTGTGGCTCTCAGTGTTGGCCAGGAATCAGTCGGGAGCACGCCGGTGTGAATTCCCGTCCCGGTAACCTGAGACCGGGACAGATTTCACAGACGTGCATTACACAGGTAGCCATCAGCCCTGCGCTGGGCCTCTGTTGTTCCTTGTGTTTCTCTGTTGCTCACAGTGGTGCCCAGAGGGAGTCTTTATTAGGAGCATTTTCTCTGGGTAAAACCTTAACAGATTGCTTATTGATCTGCACCGGAGCCGAACGGGAAAAAAGAGAAGTAAAAGAAAGAAAGGGGGGAAAAAAAGACTCTGCCACTTCTCCCTGCAGCGGGCCCGACCCGCCTGTGCCACATTGTAGCTCTGGCGCTGCTGCAGTATCGGCCCCTGCTGCTCCCCATGCCATCCTGTTGCAGCAGCAGGCGTAGCAGTAGCATTCTCATATAACACTGTGGTGGGGGATGTGTGTGTGTGTGTGGGGGTGTGTGTGGGTGAGTGGGTGGGGGCAAGCAGGGCAGCATCTTGAAAAACTGGTATTTTTTCAAGATGTCATTTAATGGAGTTCTGTTTCTAACCCTGTGGTGGTTGCCATTATTCTCTACATTTACTTGCTGCCCTGAATTTGGAAATCCTCGCTTATTTAAGTTAATTAAATATAGTTTGTATAAAGTACACCTCTATATTCCACTCATTTCAGACAAATAATTTAATCTATTAGTTTTTTTTTCCTGCAGTGGGGGTCATTATATAACAGCACTGTTCGGTAATTGGTTTTGAGATATTGTGCACATGGCGGTTGTTCAGGTAAGGTAACTTTTCCATGCAGTTACTTTTCTGGAATATCCTTCAACTTTGTGGTAGTTAGACAGTTATCCAGTTTATAGTTCATTAACTGTGACATAAATGGCACTATGAAGTGTGGCGGGAGGGGAGGGGTATACTGGAGAGCCACCGTGTTGCACAGCTTTGTCCTGAAGGATTTGGTCATTAGCTAATGAGGTAAATTATGTTTATTACAGTCAACCTGATACTCCTGCAACATCTTCTACACCGCTGATAACTCTGAACATGCCTTACATCATTTATTCAAGCTAGCAGCTGCAAAATCAGGCTCTACCACCATAATGTCAATGAGGGATGTCTCAGAGAGTGACAGAAACCTTTACTGATGCATTATCAGAAGTAAATGCTGTTACAGTTATGTTTATGAAATTATATCCTCTAAAATGATTCCTACCCAATATTACTTGTTTGTTTATATTATTATTATTGTATTTTTGTTTTTTACCTTGGCTCACACCCACCTTGCCTTTTTTTCCCCTTTTCTACCCCTGTACGAATGTTGCAAAGGATTGTGGTAAAGGCAGCGCAATAACTGGAGAGTTAATGGGATTATGCAAATTGGAGCGCTCTTAAAGGGCCCATTTGAAGTGGTTAATGGAGATTATGGAAATGGTCCACTGACTAAGGCGCTTGGAGTGAAAATGAAAAGGCAGTGGAAAGGTTTTGGGAGGAGGTGTAAGGCAGGAGGACGTGTGCAAATAAATAAATAAATAAATCCAGCCAGCCCATTTGTCAGGTTTTGGGAGGGCAGCAAAGACCAGGAGGACGAGGGGGCATCCGAGCACGGAGCCGGTGAGGAGAGAGAGCTGGACGAATATGGGAGACAGGAGGTCATCCCCACTCTACGAAATGTTTAATTTTACCCAGTTTTGCTCAGTTGAGAAAACGATGCAAGAAAAATAAAGCCTAGAACCTGTTGAGTGGGATCTTGACATCAGAGACGCAGAGACGTTTTTTTTTTTCACATGAAAAATGCAAAGTTGGCACCTTAACTCAATAATTAACTCTATTTACTTTAAACAGTTACTGGAGGAAGACGCCAGTGTGAAGTCTATTATAAAACCATCCCGTTTCTTCTTTTCATCTCTCTTAGTTTGTTTGTAGACTAAACTGTGGTTGCCAGAGCTGTTCTCAGCGGCCAAAAATTAGCATCCGCAGAAGAACGACTTTTATTACTCGTATTAAATTTCCACGAAAGCCGAGGACTATTTCTCGCAATTAGGACCGAACATGTGACCTTAAGCTCATATTGTTATCGCCGGTCCCTGTGTGGTTCCCCAGCAAATCACCTCCGAGCTGAGGACCCCTTTATTACGTTTAAATGAGTAACAGTCCACTCAGCAGTTCCACATGTAGCCCCCCTGGTTGAAACAGCGAGCAGCGACATCCAGAAAGGAAATAAAATCACAGCGGCAGGCTTACCTGATTACGCAGGTCGATTACTCATTGGGCTGTCTGAGCAGAAATAATGGGACTGGCTGCATGTTCGAAAAAGCTGTTCCTCTCCTTTAATTAAAGGCACCTGCAGACACTGGATGACCTGGATCTTTTAGCTACAGATTAAAAGGCCATTAAAAGAGACTTTGGCGCAGTGAAACCCAGGAGCAATGGCTCAGTTAAACACGAGCTCAGTATATCTGGGCTGAGTACAGTGCTTGGGTTCTTTTTCATTGAAAGAACCAAAGTGAAGACATATGAAAAAATATTGGTTTTTTTTTTGTGGTGTATGAGTTAATTTAGTCTGGTTATTTAAACAAGTTTCTTTAATAATGGAGACGAATGGCGCGTTGTTAAGGACATGATGTGAAATTATAGTGCTAAATAGTGTAAACACACTCCCACGACTCGGTAATGCCTCTCGCTAAGAGGTTTTTCTTCACTCCGGCTTAAAATATCATCCTCTGAAATACAGCAAGGTCACTTCGACAGCTCCGATGTGATCTGCACACATCTGGGTAGAACATTACATTTGCAAATGTCATTAGTCTCTCAGGGCGGGCGCGTAATAAGGAAACGTCCCACTTACAGTTTAAGTGCACATAATCACAATAGGGAGAATCCCTGGCCTCCGCCGTCGAGGCTTTTACAGAATCTGTAAAGTCACAATCCAGTTATTTTCGGACAAGTTTACAGAGCAATAACTCACGTCCTCGGCTGATGAGAGGTATATTTTGAAGACCCAATGCGTATCATCAACAGGGCGGTTCGTTTCTGACTGGATCTCACTGTTTCCTTTTCCTGGTAAGATCCCTGCTCGTTTCTGCAGAGCCGGTTCACCTGAAACGGTAATTACCAACTGTCCCAAAAGCACCAAAGCACAATTACTGTTCTCTGCAAGAGCAGCCACTTCGCTCAGTATGCTGTGAGGCATCTGGGAACCATCATTTGCGACATCATTTAACCTGTTCATTAATTAAAACGCGATCTGTTTTTAACCAACAAGAAAACAAGCCGCCAACAACACGACAGAGTGGAAGTGTGCAGTGAGTAGTTAATGCTCATTTAAAAAGGAGTATTGGAATGGACCCCAAAAAACATTTAGATTTGAATCATAGTTTAAACTTGGATTAAGTTTACAGGAAAAAACAGAATCAAACCAGGAGACCTTTATTTTAAAGACATTTACAAAGCTGTACTTTGTCTCAAATGAAAATGGGTTTCGTATAATTGTCATTTGTGATGTTACTTAGGAAAACGCCGTTTTACTCGTCTGAGCTAACGATGCATCACTGACCACAAACTGACAACCACCATTTTTCCACATCTGTACTTTAGGCTAGAATTCCTCTCCAGGTTTTCTCCACACAAAGCGTATAAAAGTCTATCGTCAGTTTGGTGTTTGAATGTTTGTTGGAGTGGAGAAACAAAACAACTAACCTGCAATCTCCTCGAGTGGATTTGGACACTCTTCTTGACCAAGTCACATTTTATTTATTTATTTATTTTTTTCTTATTGTCTTGTGAGGGGTAAAAATAGTCTTACTGTATTTTTCCCTTTTTGTTTCTTTTTTTTTTCCTTCCTTTGCTTGCAGTGGCCTGTCATGACCGGTGATTGATGCCGGACGCTGTAGGTAACTCTGAGATTCAGCAGTATGGGGACGGGCCGCTATTTTAAGTGACAGTCCATATGCCTCCTCCCCCCTCCAGTCTATTCTCAACTTCCTCTTTGCCGGCTGAATTAACGCTGCCCTGGTGGAGGGGAATATCAATGAGGTGGCCGATGGAAGGACAGGAGCACAGACTAATGGTAGAGTATCAGAGGAGGGCTGCATTCAAAATTTAAAACAGCTTCAGACATCCTGTTCTGTCGGACTCACTTCAAAGTGGCTGCCAGTATAAACCAGGAAGGGTGAATCAAATTGACTTTGTGAAGTTTTCAACTTTAGTCTTCCAAATAATCCCCCCCCCTCCCGCCCCAACTCCATGTCCAGAGTTTGGACAGGACCTGAAAGAGCTTCAGTGCTGGGAACTTGGTGTGTCTTGTCTACACCTGTAGCACCGCTAAAGATTGATAGCACTGAGGTTGGGGGAAAAAAAAGAAAGAAGGAAATTCAGAATAACAAAGCATCCGTCACTGGGAGCTGTCTGTCCTGTCAGTCTCTCCCCAGGAAAATGGCGGTATTTTAATAAATAAAAGTCAGAACACCTTGCCTGTTCCAATGAATCCTCCTTTTTACTTTTTTTTTCGCCTAGCACTCTTGTCGGCCATTCTTTTGACTCTTGAGGCTTCTCTCGCCAGCCCTCCGGTGCCTGGAAAAATGGGAATACCAGTCAAGGTTCCACATTAGAAAGTCCTCACTGGCTCCTGTGACTTAACTTTCATTTTATATAATTGATATTGAAAGCAATGAACTGGATGAATTGCCATCAGGGACTTGGGGCTCGCTCCCCCTCCCTTTCTATGGTGAGGCCAAATGAGGTAGATTTAGGAGATGGAAGGGTATCTTAGCATTAATGTAGTTCTACTCCAGAATGCGGCGAATATATTTCAGCCAGCTCTATTATGGTGTCTTCAAAGGAAAATAATGACCTCCACATTTCAGATTGAAATTGAAAATCTCTCTCGTCTTAGTCATTACTTAACCACACTATTTCATGCCCAACCATCAGGCTTTTCACGAATGATGCTCCCTCGATGATTTTAGCAGAGACGAGGGAGCAGAGACCCTCTATTTTTTGCGTGGACCCAGTTTCAGATAGTTCTTGCTTTTGAACGGTGTGATGGATGAATTTTTTTTTCTTTGTTTTTTGGCTTGACTTTCCACATCTAGCATGTCTGGACGAAAAACCTCGTCCTCCGCGAAAGAGCGATGGCCTTGAGAGCTGAGGCTGCATGAGAAAAGCAGAAAAGCTGATGACAAATTGCCCCCCGATTGATAGCCGGCATCTTTTCCTTCCTGGCCTCCGTTTATTCCCCTCCAACCTGTTGAGCTCCGCACAGGCTGAAGTCGCTCCGTTTGAACCCGAGGCTCTTTTTCCTCTCGGCTCCAACTTTCATGTTAACAAGTGCTCCCAGGTGGGAGTTGCCATGGCGATTTCCCCGCAGCTGCCGTGGAGACAGGATCGGGGCGGGGCGGAGAGCGGGTTTTCGCCACAGACCGCACAGGGGCCCCCCCTCTCCCTTCTCTGGTTTCCTCCGCGGTTTGATTTGTTCCTGCTGCATGGCCTCATAAGGCCAGGCTGTTAATCTGGATATCCAGTCTGTCTGCAACATCGTAACGTTGCATCATGAAAACACTGTTAAAGTTCCTTACATTTCACTTTAACTGCAGGCTTGTCCAAGTTTCAGTCTCAGTCTTGGATACAGGGGAAAATAAGCACAGGTTCTCTAAGCCATTTAAAACAACGAGAGTATTTCAGAGGTCGTGTGCATCCAGTAAACACACATCTTCCTCTGTTACTGTAGGATTTGAGCCAGCAGAATTCTTTAAGGTTTTCATATCCATCTGGAGGGAAGGCCCTTGACACGTCAAAGCCAGCAATTAATATTTGGTTAAAAATGTGCTTGTGGGAATAAAAAAATCTGGGATGAATGAGGCAAGCATCAAAAATATATAAGGTAAAGGAATAGAGTTATGCTTGAGCTGGCTACAGTTTTGTGGGTTACATTTTTAATGGGAGGCCTGCATCATACTCAGAGTTGTGCTGTATTTAAACCAGGATTTTCTTTCATTTACCTTTCTTAGGAATGTCTTTTATTCTGGAACCATCCTTGGAATCAGAAAGTGTGTGTTGTATGCAGAACTGGTCAATCCGATTTGTTTTCGTATTGTCAGTACTTAGAGAACATCAAACAACTGCCTGTTTAATTACAAAGAGCTCAGAGATCAGTTTAATTAAATGTAGTGCAGTAAATAAAAGGTATACCTTCTGCAATTATCAGACGTCACAAAACTACATATTGGTGTGAGTCATTAAAATACATTGTTATAAGATTATATTAAAATTAATCTTTCTTTGTCAACAACCTGAGAAATCATTATGTGAAATACACACTACAGCTTTCCACTGCTTTCTTTTCCAGTAGAATTTTTAAACAGTGATGTAGCCCTTTAGAGAACATTTCTCATTATCTGCTTCCTAATTTCACAGGGAGATATTATTGGTTTGAGTTAAACTAAGCTTGTCGAATCAATTCAATGAATTGTACAAGTACTCCGGGACATGTAGTTCTACATGTTTGCAAATGAAGGTGACGAAAAGCGTTCTTTGGAGCAATGCCATAGAATGAATTGTGTCCTAAATGAATGGTGACCTGTTTGGTGCACTAAAGAACCTTTTAATGGATTCTTTAGAGATTCCAAATAATGAAAACTAAAGATTTTATCCAACATGCCAATATCGGTGGCACACCATTCACTCCCCAGTCCCTACAGTCAAGCTGCCTATTTTAATTCTGTTTAAGATGTTGCGAGAACATGCTCATTCACAAATATCCACCATCCAACCTGCTGTCGTTTAGCTCCGCCCATTTATGCGTCTGGTAGTATTTCATCCTGACTCTTTTGAATGAGGCCCAGGACGAAGTACAGGACAGCCAGTCAGAACAAATATATATCTGGAAAATACAGAATCCACAAAATAGTCTGTTTGTAACCTTTCATCATGGTGGCCCTTGGTTTCCGTGAGGTCCTAGTCATTCTCAGGTGTCCACATACCCTTGTGGCTACTGTGTCCAATTTATCACAGCGGAACCTCCTGGATGTCACAGCCCCGGTGCCGGCTAATTGGCTAACAGCCCTGCTGTGAAAATAGGTCCTCCCTCGCTCCCTCGGCTGTGGCCACCGTGTCCTCACCGGCCTGTACTCTCAAATAAGGCCTGCTGCTGAGAGCCACACAAAAGGAAGGAGTGGTAAAGAGAGATAATGTGGAAAAGGGAGAAATATGGAGCTAGGGAGCAGTGCTAGAAGGATGCTTGGGCTCAGTGTGGAGGTCGGCTCCTGTGGGGAGGATCAAGCAGCTAACGGTGGATCCACCGCGGGGAGATCTAGATCCTCCACTGCTCGGAATGAGGGTGGCTCCCGCATCTCAGTGTCGCAAAACATCGGCTTAACCATGAGAGAGAGAGAGAGAGAGAGAGAGAGAGAGAGAGGGAGAGAGAGAGGGAAAGAGGGACCTGACTTGACTCCACTCTCTAAGGATGTGTCCACTTTTTAGGGCCCAGGCATTAAGATCAACATGCAAGAGGCAATTTCGATACTGGCACACTCTTGCTCAAATACTACCTTTCATGTGCTCTAACCTTGTTTGGCCCAAATCACAAAGTAATTCGCACGCTCCAGCCTCCATTCGGGGGGTTGCGCACGGAGGACCAGGAGCCACCTCTGCCCCCGGCCAGCCAAGAGGAAGAGTGTGACAGGAGATTGGCTCCTGGACCTGATGGATTTGCTCTGCTGCTTGAGGAGCGGAGGGGGAAGAGAGAGAGGCTGCAGCTTAACTAAATCAGAGCATGTCCTTGTGTTTCCCCAAGTCCTCCTAAGTAAGTTTCTCCCCACATCCTCCGAGGGAGAGAGAGATGGAGGGAGAGAGGGAGTGGGAGAGAGAGAGAGAGAGAGAGAGAGGGAGAGAGCGGGAGGGAGAGTGAGAGGGAGAGGGAGAGTGAGAGGGAGAGAGGGAGAAAGAGAGAGGGAGAGAGAGAGAGGGAGAGTGAGAGGGAGAGAGGGAGAAAGAGAGAGGGAGAGACAGAGAGAGAGCGAGGGATGGAGAGAGCGAGGGAGAGAGAGAGAGGGAGATGGAGGGAGAGGGAGAGAGAGAGAGGGAGATGGAGGGTGAGAGAGAGAGAGATGGAGGGGAGAGAGATACTTTTGAAGTGGTCCTCACTGATACTATATCTTTCATATTCATTTCTTTATCACCGCATTGTAAATATTTTTGCTAATTATTATTCCTTTCCACAGTTTTCCCGTCACATCATTGCCAAAGAAAACGATGTAACTACATTTTTTTCCATATTTGTTTTTTACAATTTAAATGTATTATCTTAAACTCTTTGACCTTTTTCCCTTTTTACTGTAACTTTACCAAGTAGGACATGCTGCTTTTTGACAGCTAATACTATTTTGCTTTAACACAAACAATGTAAACTGAGGCTATTTTTATTTATTTTTTTTAAATCCACAAACACTTTTGTGAAGAACCACATCAGGATTCTTAAAAACAAGAAAAGTTCTAACTACAAACTAGATTGCAGTAAAGAGTATTTTTTCTTTATTTGAGCTTAAACCACCTAATTGACCAGAATTTAATTATCAGCTATAATTTCGTGATTGTGATTGGCAATGATAATAAAAATAATAAATAGAAATACTCACAATAAATATGTATAAAAGAATCTCATCAGGGTTTCCCTGAAACATGTTTTCTGAAGTGTTCTCTGGTCGTGGTAAAGCTGGTACAGTGCAGTTGATTGGTGGTGTTTTAGCCGTAAAATGATGGCTGAAGAAGAATGAACAAGAATGGAAATATGCAGCTGAAAAAACTAGTTTTATTTTTCTTTCTTCGGGGTGTAATTCACAGAAGTGTTTTTAAGCGAAGTTCATGCACTTTTGGAACGCGCTGATTAACGAAAGAAGCTTTGGGAAAATACGAGCAAAGTGTTTTCCTCAGTTAGCTTAATGTCCTTTCTGACCGTGATGATATTAATGAAGGTTTTTTGTTAAGGAGTCACCGTGTAAAGTCAGGACTGGGTTTTTTGGGAGAAAATCGTTTGGGCACTTCAGCTGGCAGGTGTTCCACTCAAGTCTGGAGCTTTAATGACTTTCTTTGATCTGTTTGAAATGTTTCATAAATCTGTGTTTTTGCGGAAAGCCTCGTGAGTGTCTGTGTACTTTTTGTATGAGTCGGTTTTGCTTATGATGGACTTGGGTTTCCTCATGAGAGCCGCAGTGCTGCTTGTTTCTTGCATGAAAACAACACAAAAATAAAGTCTGGCTTCGTGAAGGGCGAGAGCCGTCTGACTGCAGTGGGTCCGGGCCCTGCTGGAACGGCACACCGGCATTGCAAATCTCTTACAGAGGAAACAGTGATGTTTTGTACTTTTTTTCGGGCTGTAATGCAAAGGCGTGTCCTTTTGTTAATGCTCCATCTAGCCAAGCCTGTAAGGAAAGCAAGGACGGGGGCTACGGCTGGCCAGGACAAGCTTGTGTTTTTGTGTGTGTGTGTGTGTGTGTGTGTGTGTGTGTGTGTGTGTGTTTTCCCCTCTCTTTCCAGAATTGAGGGAACCATAGTGCTTCGCACCATTCATGTGGCCTTCTCCATCATTTAGAGACGCTCTGGTGATGGGGATTTTAAGTCTCTCTGCCCCCTCCGTCTTCCCTCACGTTGGGAGGCGAGCGGGAGTTGGTGGGCGGAGCCGGTGGACCTGCTGGCCGAGGAAATGGTTTTTATTTAATGCATACATAAGCAGCCCCCTGTCTGTTCTTTCACCTCTCCGCCTCCATCCACACACTGCTGAAGAGCACCGCTGCGCCAAAGCAAACCTGCATCACACACTCACTCACACTGGAACACGCCAGTACAGAGCCCTCAGACACACACCTGCACGCACTGCACCCGTACGTCTCCGCGTCGCGCACACACTCGCATGCTCTCACAGACTTAGGGAAGGCCGACGTGTGTCTCTCCCTCGGTCTAGTGGGACTTGTTCTCCGGACACATTCCCAGAATGCTTAAGGACGTTTCTTTTTCTTTCCCCACCCATTTCTGCAGTATTTATTTCAAATATTTTAAACTCAACTCCTGTCATAGAAACGAACATAATTAAATTGGCCAAAATGTTTTTGGTTCTGTTGCTTGTTGTCAGGGAAAATCCTCTGGCAGACTGTGGGACCAGGAAAAAAAATCGCAACACAAGAAAATGTTGGTCTGCAAGGAAAATGTCTGAGAGAGAGAGAGAGAGAGAGAGAGAGAGAGAGAGAGAGAGAGAGAGAGAGAGAGACGCTGGATGGCGAGTCAAACAAAAAACAGAGTGCACACTGGTTCTGAGGCTCTTGTCTGGGTGGACTCTTGCAAATATAATGATAGTGTGGCAACATG
>JBBMFX010000035.1:13299843-13322537 GCA_037832545.1 Rhabdalestes septentrionalis | reverse complement strand
CTCTCCCTCTCCCTCTCCCTCTCTCTCTCTCTCTCTCTCTCTCTCAGTTATTTTCAGTTATTTTCTCTCCAGGCTTGGCAGCATCCGCTGGTGAAGGTGGCGTGTAGCGTGGCGTGGTCGGGGCGCCGGGACATTGGTTAGGGAGTGTGGAAGCGCGCCCCGCTGCGTCCCGGAGGGCCAGAATGCACCTCTGCTTTTGTAATTGCGGACATCAGCACCCAGTCATGCAGCCCCCGACTCTTCCTTCGCCGGCTGAAGCTCCGCTGGCCAGCGGAATCGGACAAATTCAATTCATTACCCAACCTCACGTCTGGCCCTGGGGAATCTGCACTCGTGAGGTGCTGCTTTGTTACAGTAATTAGCTCCATATTAATCAGCCCCCTCCCTCGTTTTCCAATTCCCCTCGATTAAACCCAGTGTTTAAGTAATGGGTTTGATGACCACATGATTGCCACCCGTGCAAAACACACACCCCCGGCTTGGTTTTCCGGCAGCGCGCGCCCGTCCGGTCGGGCTACGCTGTGGCGAAGGGATTGGGATGTTTACGAGTCTCTGGAGTGCGTTCGGCCTGTTCAGAGCTGTGCGGAGGAAGTTGTAATTCATTTTTATGCTCTTCTCCTCACTGCCCCTAATTGCAGACCAAGCTGCTGTTGTCTGTCTGCCCTCACCTCAAATGACGCTAATGAGCAGGTCCTGTCACAGCATGCAGGGAGCAGACAGAAAAGTACACAGATGAGGAGCAGAGAGGCGCACGGCATCACTGGGGGTTGGGAAACAGTTGTCTCCTTCATTTGCGAATGCGGTCTTTATTGGCAGAACCGTAAGAGCATTTTTTTTATTTATGTGTGTGATTCAGAGCACATTCGCTCTCACCCTTTAACTCTTCCATATGGTATCACTCTTAGATAAGGAAAAAAACACAAAATCGTAATGTCCTAAGACTGTTATGCGCCACTGTGCAAATAAATCTTTGGGCTGATTTTCTTGGAAAATGGGGACATTTCTCAGGCTACTTTCCATTAGGGGAAAAAGCAAAAGGAGAACATGGACTTTGAGAAATTCCGGAGCTGGAACTTGCTTTCACCTATTGCTTTGATGCCTGAATTCCAGGTTGAGCTGCTTTTGGAGACGTTGGTCTCACGCATGACGAAACAGGAGGCAAACCAAAGATTCTGACGTTTGTCAGAAAGTTGTAGTCGCTGAGACGCAGCCTGTCCGTCATCAGCCAGCGCCGGGGACAGCAGGGATTGGTCGAGTCAGTTCGAGTCACCTGCGATAGTTTGCAAAAGAACGAATAAAATAGTGTCACAATACCAGTGTCTGAAAAATTCAGTTTAGTGTGTGAAACTAAATCAGTTTTACACCGCCATGAATTCTTTTACCTGCATTTGTTGGAGTGTAAAGACTTTAGAGTCTACCTAAACTCGTTGTTTTGACATGTTCTGGATCATCTAAGTGTTTGACTTCTGCTATAGTTTAGTCATTGGAGAGCTGGGTTCTCTTTGCAGGTTTTGCCAAGTTAGACAGGCAGCGATGTGGGAACGCCATGTTTACAGTCAGATTAAAGCTAGTAAAGTCTCAGTGCAGCGCTGATGAAGCCGTGTCTCTCCTGGATAAGTCACCTGTCTGAAAGCTCACCTGGGGCTCAGTCTTCTCCTGCTCTCTCTCTGAAGAAGTTATGATAACAAGACACCAGTCGGCAAACCCAATCCGGCAGGTTTTCCTTTTTCCAGCCCGAGATTTTAGAGGATTTCTGTGGCTCTAGCCCAACAAAATCAATCCGCTTCAATCGTCACATGGATCAGTCCTGAAAGGAGTATTGGCAGGTGATGCGGGAAGGTCACGTTTACAGAGCTGGCAAAAGAGCTCAAATCAGCAAACTGAAACAGGCGGGGATGGCAGGGAAGTGGTGAAGAGATACAGTGCTGCCTGTTTCAGAGACGTCAGAGCCCAAAGAGCCAAACTTCCGAAGAAACAAGTAAGCATTTCACAACCCTGCGTACGTTTGAGAAGAATTCTCTCTGCTTAGTAAACAATGCAAACATTTGTTAAAGCAGAAACAATTGCGATCTGTCATCAGAAAAAGTTTTGCTCAATGAAATATTTATTTACACTTGCTGGCTATTTCCTAGCAGCCATGCCTATGGGGATAGTTCAAGGAACGACTGTACTGGAACTCACCGTTACTGGTCTTTCAGGTTATTGTTTTTTACTTTGTTTAAAGGGCCCATATCCTACAATTTTCTCCGCCCCCCCCATGAAGTTCACTTATGGCAGCTGTATGTGGTTTTACCATTTTCCAACCTATTTTTATCCCTTTAGCATTAAACAGGCTGTTTTTATTATTGTTACATTTACATTATTATGAATATAGAGTTGCATATGAATTTTATTGCTTTTCTTGATCACATTTAGTTTCTATATGTGATATTTGTGGACCAGGAAGTGAAAGGTTTTTTTTTTAACTTTCACAATGGGTATTACAGTATATTACAGTACATTGTATTACAATACCCTGTTGTATTTTTTAATAAAATTTTCCATGATAAATGCCTTTCAAACAAAAAGTGCTGTTTTTATCAAGTTTGTGAGCCAAAGTTTTTGTAAAGCAATTTTGTCATTTATGACTTTAATGTGTGATTTCAACACTATAGCTATACTATAAAAAAAAAAAATGTACATCAGACAATAGACTCCATGCCGAGTGCATAGAATGCTTAGATATAATGTTATGTGTGAGCTGGGTGGGGATTAGTGGGCTGTAATTCCTCCATAATCCCCTGAAGTAAATTCAGTAATGACATTAGGATCCTTCCTCTGATCACGCTGGGGAAGAGGTAACCAAAACTACCGCGTTGAGCAGAATTACCAATTGGCACGCGACCGTTTTTGTGGCGCAGCAAGAGGAGGGAATTTGAATATGGACCCCTCAGACCAAAAAAAAGCCAAAAGAAACGCATATTGATTTCGGAAGCTCAATTACTGAGCAATGCACTCCCATCTCCCAGTGCCCTTGATCGCGGAGCATCACTAGGCTCTTCATTAATAACCAAGAACATGCTCTGTTTCTTATTAATTCCTGCACACGTGTGCCTGTCGGAGGAGGAGGACCCCCAACCCCAGCCTCCCCTCGTCCGTCCTTATTGCCTTCCCTTCCTGAACCTGCTGCGCTAAGTTGCATGATTTATACGTCAGGCCTCTCTGGCAAACAGACTCCCTCAGCCTTGTCAGACATGACAGTGGGAGAATCGGTGGGTGATTAATGAATTTGTGTCCATTACTGACTTCAAACTGTCTCCATCAAGACATCAGTGCTGCTTATGGACTGGAGCGAGCCGCTGACGGTCCTCGGCGGATTAGTTTGAGCCGGTCTCAAGGTAACCCTGCGGCCATCAATGCAAGACACTGAGGGTTTAATCTGGACAAACTAAACACTGACACGACCTCCAGAAAAGCCTTATTCACTGCCTCGTCTGAGACACTCTTCATTCCCAGCCATGTCTGGAGATGTTCTGCAAGGTTGTGACACTGTGTTTGATGCACCACGCAGCTCGACGACGAGCTTCTTCCGCCGTTCCACTGTTCCTGGAGCCGCCACTCGTTCTGTGGAAGCGCTTCAGTCGGTATTAGTCGGAAATCAGATCCAGATTGTTCACAGTGGGAGTGTGGATGTCTTAAGGTTTGCACAAGTCTGTACCAGAATCTTCCACTGTGAGAATGGCAGCAAGTATTAAGCAATTGTGTAAACCGGCAGGCTAAACTCGTGAGCTTCCTGTCAAAATTGCACATTCCCATAGAGCTCCAGATTTGTGGGTTCAAGGGTTTGTCTCCCGCTGTTCCGTATATGCCACTGGTGCTTTAAATTGTTTTTAAGCCAAATTTGAGCGGTTCTTCTTGGATCCATTGCTGTTGCCGTGTCCTGCGTGTCTTTTCGGATGAACCATGGTTTGGATGAACTAAGCTATAGCCCTCCCTCCCCCCATGGTCTCAAGAAGTTTATGGCAAGAAAAAGTGCCTTTTCAGAAAAAAAAAAAAAACCCCTCTTAGAATTTTCCAGGCCTGCTAATGTAGGCTAATAAAAGTGGCAGGCTTAGCTTCAGCACAGTTTAAGGCTGCAGGCAGATATGGATGACTAGCTGCCAGTGGACTTGTTAAAACCACACTTCCTAGTTCCATTTCATTAAAAAGGTCATTGTAAAATCACATATTCAAGCATTAGAGATGTTTGGTCCCCAGACCGCTTGTCCTGATATTTCTCGACTTTTTTTCATTATTATGTAGTGTAGGCCAACATTTTCCTGGTCATACTGGAAAGACAAAGTGCTGATGCATGCAGTCGTCCTCCAACAGAAATGCACAGCAGTTTAATTTCAGAATAATATTTTGTCTGCATTATGCAGGCCTAGCCTTTGGTCCTCTCCTGTTTCCCAAGTGAAATTCGTTTGAAAACGCTCACTTGTGCCCGAGGTCACCTAGCTGATGAGTGAGACAGACTGTGAGAGAAGCGAATGGCATCAGAAAGAAGAGTTCGTCAAGGACAGTAGGGCTGTTTAGAAACTCCATGAATCTCTCTAAATTGCATTTTATGGCTCTTAATCTCGAGAGAAACTTTTTTGGGGGCTTAAAACATAATGTTGTATGACACAAATAAGAGCTTTCTTGGCTTTCCATTGTAACGACAGAGAGGGATCTCTCCTGCCTTTCCCCTAATCCCTGGCTTGATGGATCGTATTGCTGAAGCAGGCACAGTGGAGCAAGGGCAGGCTCGGAACAAATTATTAAGCCATGTTGTGGCTGCTGATTCATAAGGACCTGTCAGAAAAGGGCCCCTAATGAGGTTCTTGAATCAATAAGCCCTTAACGATAAAAACGCTCTGATGAAGTGGGATGGCATCTCCCCCTTTAGTATTTCCCTCTTCTTGCCTCTCACACACCTGCGTTGTGGGTCTAGGCAGAGATCCCAGTTGTGCGAATGTGCTCCCCGCTATGCGCGTCGTCAGTCAATAAGCTACAGGAGAGTTTATTTGCAAGTATTGACAAGTGAAATGATGAAGTTAGGATGGGATGTCTTTCCCAACTGGGAAGAAAATCTCATTTAACTTTCTCAGAGCTTCGATTTCAAGCATATGGTGTTATCAGTGTTCCTGCAGCATTCTGTATAGTAGCATTTAAACCGAATATCACAAAATCCACTTTTGCCCCCTCCCCCCAGATATTCATGTACTAGTCAGATCGAAGCCATTCTCAGAGCTCTTATGCTTTAAATGTGTCTCTTAATCAATGTTTTCCTGATTACACAGACTTCATACAGTTCCGTGCCTTCTCTCGTTTTACGTCTTATGACCATGATATGAAATCCTTCAAATACACAGAAGAGCATTTAGATGAGAGAGGAACCATCAGAAAAGCCCTGAACTCATCAGTAATCTAGAAAACAGGCTGTTTTAAAGTGCCGGTCCAAGGTCACGTTCTTGAAATCGGAAAGATATTTGGCGTAACAATGTAAAATACAACTGCTGATGTAGCTTCTACCTTTTTTAAAATTTTGTGCACCATTTTAATTAAAACTATCTTTTATTTAGTGAGCGATAAAAAGATTCTGATGGATAATTATTTACTGGCATAACCAACCAGTTATTAGCATTAATATTTATTAGCAAAAATAGCATTATTTTTGGTGGAACATGGAGCACAAATTAGAGCTGGGGCAATGGAGGACAGGGCTGAATCTGTCCTGTGTCTGTTGTCCGTCAGTGTCCACAGAACATGGACTGTAACCCACACTGTGGTTTCTTGTAAAAAATAAGCAATATGAATGAATGCCAATATTAGAGTTCTTTTAGGTTGTTCTACTTGGTGAAGGAACGAACATGACTTCAGTAAACGTTACAGGGCCGTTTGTTACCGCCTGGGAAGGGAAGCGGAGGTGAGGTTTAGGGAGGGGTTGGAGGGGAAATGCTACATATTTGGCAGCAGAGGATTTCTCAAACTACCTGGTGGGACTTGCAGAGAGGGACGCCGGGTGAGTCACCCCTGAACCACTGGGTGGTATCTTCAGGGTATCTAGTCGGGGGCTGAGGGGCATGTTCCTGTCAAAAGGGGGGGTCATCTCTCCACGCAGCTGCCACTCACAGGCCAGGCCAGTGTTGCTGGGGGTAACGCGACAAAGCCAGCAATGATGAGGTCATCGGAGGTTGGAGGGAGAGCAGCACAAACCTCAGTGCTTTTTTTTTCCTTTCCCCTGTTCCCCTAGTAAAGACTGTCCAAAGAGTGGGAAGGGGGTGGGGGTCAGGATTATGGGGGAAACCTTTTCTTTTTTTTTTCCAAATCTGATTAGCCCTTGAGTTGTGTAGGGAGAAAGCATGAGTGGGACAGAGAAGGAGATGGGGGGCGGCGGGCTCCTCATCCTCCAGCTTTTGTGCTCAACTGAGGAAAGACCTCAATATATCACGGCAAATTAGGCTCTTAGGTTTCTCTGGTCGGGGAGAAGCTGCGGCGGAGAGGCGATGTCCGTGTTTCGTTTTTCCATGTGCTGACCCACATCCCAGACCTCCTTTAGAAACAGACGCTCCCGGAGAGGGCGGAAGAGGGGAAGGGCCTACAAAGAGGGCAAGGTGGGGACCGGAGCAGAGTGAGAGGAGAGACTGGGCACAGAACATGTTTTCATTATCTCGCCTCGTTCCACGCCAGGCAGGCTTCACAAAGAGTGGCAGATTAGTAGTAGTCCTGTCCTAAACCCAGCCCGGGCGAGTGGAGGGAAGAAGGGAGCCGTGCTGTTTCCACGGCGCAGTACCGGGCATGGAGCCGACGCTACAGTAAATTCATGACACAGACGTTTGGCCTACACTTTCTCCCCCTGCGGGAAAAAAAAAGGCATCCAGGAAGCTCTGGCTCTTTGTTCCCTCTCCCACTGGCTCCACAGCCTTGAAGGGAGAGAGCCAGGCTCGCATGGCACACGAATCCGCCGGTGTCCAAGCAGCAGAAGAGGGTAAAAGATGTGTGAAATTTAGCACGACAGATAAAAGATGCCAGACAGCTGTGAGTTGACTCAAGTGTGGATTGGCGTTTTACGGGAATACCCATTTAAAGGCCGAGCCTCAAACTGATTTTTCATAGTCACTTTTAAAGAGGCCGGTGTGTTATTTGAAACTGGCCAAATGTGCTTGCCGTCCTCTTGTAATAATATCTGATCATAAATGCACGTAATGCAGGCCCTGCTATTTTTCCCCTTGATCATGCAGCGCTGCGTCGCACTGAAACCTGAGACGCCTGCAATTGTTCTAATTTTTCCATTCCATCTCCGACATCTGCATTTGATCTTGTTCTTTATTTTCCATTCCATTTTAACATGTTTTATGACTGTGTTTATTGTTGTTTAGCCGCGTTGGCTTGGCTTAATGTGTTGCTAATGCGATGGCGTTGATTTATAGAAGGTGCTCTTTGTACAGCCGTTACTGGAATAACTGAGGTAAAGGCAGTGAGATCGCAGATTCCCAGATTTCAGGAACGTTCACGTGGAAAACGTACTCCCTTTGGCTTCAGCTAGACAGGCCTGTGTTTTCACATTGTCATTCATTCCTGGAAAAATATTCAAGGTCAAACCAAGCTGAGCACGGACCTTTATCTGTGAGGGTTAAACGGGAACTCATGGAGCTTTTTTTGAAGATCCTCGCAACTTTTGTCTTAATTAATTCCAGACGCAGCCTCGCATTTATTCCCAATCAAAGAAAATGAATTGCAGGTTTTCGCAGGAGATGCTGCAGCGTTGTTAGCAGGGCGAACGCTGCTGGGGAAGAGACGGATCCAGCTCGCGTCTCGGGGTGTTCATCCTGGTGCGTGGCCTGTCTGTTTCCACACAAAAACTCCAACAAGCTCTTTTGTCAGCGCTAACCCCAGATCCACATTCCAGTCCCTGGCCGCTCTTCTCTAAAACAAACTCTGGTTTCCAAATGGGAGAAGCTTTCCACTCTTGCAGGGGCGCACTTGAACTCACCGGGCTCCTTCAGGAGAACAATGGCGACGCTCTGAGAACTGAAGACCCTGTGTCTGGGGCGGGGGATCCTGTCTTTTTTGTCTCATTGGAGACAAGCTCTGTGACCAATTAGCGTTATATTGGCCTAGCAGAAAGCTACAGCCTGCTTCGTACGCGGCTTTCTAAGGGCTGTGCTACAGGACACTTCTCTCTTCCCTCCCGGCAAACTCTCTTCATCCATTCAGCAAAGATACACTCTCTGTCCAAACCTCATTAGAGGCACAGAGAGGATATTGTCACAGGACAAAAAAAGGTCTTGAAAAATAGTTGGCCTTGTCAAGCTGCCATACTTTTAGCCTTTACCCAAAGATCTCCGTGTGCGCAGTGCATATAAATCTAGACTACATATTTCCTGAGCTCAAACATGACCCCTTGGGATCAACCAGTTTGACCCTCTTGCCCTGTTACCTTTTTTTTTTTTTGATGATTGATGTCACCATGTCACCATAGAAAAAATCACAATAATTTTTCATGATGATTTTCACACATCTGTCGAGTTGGAATAGACAAAAAAAGAATGAGTAGTTCTTCATAAAAAAAACAGTAAGAACAGAAACTTTATTAAGCATTTAACTCACCACGCTGGCCTAAATCCAGAAAAAGGAGTCTTTCTAATCATTCTTTCTTCATAATGGAGTTAGTCGATGTTAAGAATATCCATAAGTAATAACATAATCTATCCTTGTAATGAGATACTGGCCAGCTCTGCTAGGTAGAGGCAGAAAAATTCTTTGCAAGACAAAGAAACATTTTTATTGTGTGATATATTAACTGGATGCAAGTTAAATCATATGCTTTTGATTAATAACAGTTATTTTTTATTAAATTGTCTTTATTAAAGAAAAATACCCTTTGTCTGTTGACTGGCCTTATCTAATGTCTTGACGTTTCTTCTTCTTTTCCCGGTCGCCCCCCTGCTGTGCCCATGTGACCTGTGAAGGTAAGACTTTTTTTTTGTCCTCAAGTCACTTTAGAGGTTTGTTAGTGGATCATTTTTTAAACGTATTTAATCCTCTTTATTTATTCACTTCATGCAGATTTAGGAATTAAAGTACACGTAAGCTTACGGAGCTTTTAGATGTGGATTGTGTTCTTTAGGTGGTAGCCTCACATATTCCAAATATTTAGGTTTGTTGATGTATTTAGATTGAGGCAAATCTCCTATGTTAACTTGAGGAAAAGGTGTAATCCCGGGTGAGCCTGGCTGACGGCGTGTGGTCTCCACTATCGGGCGTAACGACCGGACTGCTGGAAGCCGCGTGTGTACAGTGTACGGATCAGGGGACCTGAAGTGGTTTTAGTGGGGCTTTGGAACAGAAGTGAGGAGGCGAAGGCATCTCCTCTCCAGACTATTCTTCTGAACTTCAAACGGAACCGCTGAATCAAACAGAGACTGCTGCCCTAAAACTTGTTGGCTTTCAGGCTATTTATTCTTCATTTAGTAATAGAGGCCAAACCCAGAGCCTCTGTACGGATGAGCATCGTGTGATGTCTGGATTCCGAATGGCACACGTACTTGTGTATGTTTACACACTGAGGTAATGCAGGGTAATGTAAGAGCGGGACTCCCTCGCGCAAAAACATGGCAAACGCCGAAAGTGTCACTCCAGTTTTGCTGTCAGCAGCATGTTATGATCATTTGACTTGTCACTATATGTGTGTGTGTGTGTGGGGGGGGGGTCCATCTCTGCACACTCCAGACTCGTGAGGACAGACCTGCACATATAATTTACAGAGTCTCAGGAAGCTTGAGAAAGAGCTTTTTATGCTTTTTGACTCATGAACTGGCAGCGTAACTTTAAACTAAACAGAGCTCAGCAGATTTGCCAGGCCGGGTGGAATTTTCCCCTTTTTGTTTGGTTGCGTTCCCCCCCCCCCCCATTTACCTTTCTTTTACAATTTTTTTTTTTCTTTGTACGCCATGAAATGAAGATGAATGACTTTTCCTGCACTATCACATTACTCTCTGATTGGGACTACTTTGCTCTCGTCATACGCAATTCACCTCAGCATCACTCGGGAGCAAGGAAAAGGCTCCAATTACAGCTGAAGTGATATTTTCTAGTGGATGTGACAGAAATAGGCACTTTCCATTCAAATGGGTATTCTCATTCAGGTATATTAGTGCATTTATGTTAAAGCAGCTGTTAAAAGAAAAGTCACCACTGTGCAGCATCACCCTGCGAGTTTGAGGCAGCATGATCGTGTTGTTTTGTCCTTTTTTTGAACAACCCCCTGTCCCTTAATGTTCAGTGACCAGCTAGTCTTGTTAATAAAACTTTGGTAAGAAGCGCTCTCCTGTGTGATGTTCCCTGATTCAATTAGTACTGATCTAGTTCAGCTTGTCCCAGAATAGGTTTTCTGTCCCACTCCTCATAAACTGATATTATATTTGCTCCTCTGTTTTAGACTAAATGAGACGAATCACTATTGGCAGGCCAGAGCACTTTTACAGTCACAAGCTCAGAAAGCTGCAAGTCTGTGTTCAGAAATGCTGCTGTCTTTACCAGAATACTAGAACACACTCTTAGAATTCTTTGTCTTTTATTTGTACACATCTACTGTGTCAGAACACACACTCTGTCAATCCTGGATGCTTTAAAATGCATGTGTGTGTAATATAACTCCTAAATGAGTTTACACACGACAAAATCAGTGTATATTGAACAATAAATTCAATTAAAATGTTGTTTTTGATTAGTAGAAATATAGATTATTTTTCTGCGAATAAATAACACTTAAAATTGTGTGTTTGCCAATGCTTGTCTCTCGAGTCACATTGTTGGGCAAACTATCAAATAATTTACTTAAAAACTTCATGAATGTTTTGTGTGTTGGCGATTTCCAATATTGCAATTTGTTTTTGTTTTTTTTTCCCCATGAAAAAATCTCCAAGACAACCAGCAAATCATTTTATACTGATTATAGTGTGAAGACTAGACAGTTCACAGGCTGTGTATTTTTAGTTACATTTTCTCACTTAAGAAAAATCATTTAGACCACATTGGATAGTGTTGCATATAACTCACATTTATGATTAGAAAATTTGAAGAAAAAAAGCTTTACACGTATTTGCGGAGAATGTAGGACATGGTGGTCCTTTTCAAGAAACATTAACCCCCCCCCCCCCCCCCCCCCCCTTACCAAAATACCATGCAGGGTGTTTGACTGCGAAAAGCAAATGTCTCCCATTTCTCCTTTGTGACGGGAGAGTTCAGGAAGGTGCTATGGTCTGTCATCAGCCTCACTCAGTGAGGTAGTCCTCTGATGAATGGAGGCCTAAAGCCATCCTTCACACCGGCTCCATAGCTCACGTCTCTCTGACCTTTTCATTTTTCACGAGGGGATCCTCCCTGGGTTCAGACCCGGGACAGCAAATGAAGGAGGAGCCCGTCAGGAGAGGTTTGCTTAAGTCGGCCCTAGCTGTGCTTCAGTGCCTCTGAAAAGGTACTTACCTTTTGGAGGGTCCGGCACAGGTACAGGAGGCTCTTCTGGTTCATCCCTGGGGGGTCAGTGCAGTTCATTTCAGCCTGATTGCCATTTTTCCAGGTACAGTTTGAAGTTTTGCAGTACAAAGCTCAGGCCATTACTCTGTTAGTAATCAAGCAATATACAATAATTTTTATTTTTTATTTTTAACAAGTTACCATCATCACCAGGCAATTAGTGTCTATAAAAGTGTCAAAACAATTAAAAATGAGCCACATGTAGCTTTTTATATTGACTAAACCAAAGACAAGGACTTTAAAAAAGGCCCATATTAACCGCACTCTGTTTCATACTGTTAGAGAGACTAGGATATGAAATGTATTGTAATTCAAATGACCAATCAGTCATTCTATAAAAGTGCTGAATGGTGCAGTGCACACAAGTGCTGAGCAGCGAGCGGCAGGGAGAAGAGGAAGCCCTGCAGGACCCGGGCTTGGTGGCTTCAGAGCTTTGACCTTTACCACCCAGCTGACACTTATGTATTCTGTCTCCAAGCTTTGTGATTTCTGCCGGTCTTTACTGGAGCAGCTTCAGGGGACACTATCTGCCGTCCCAGAGCTGAGAACAGGGGCCGGGGACCCGAGCGCCAGCTCTGTGGTCATCTCGGGGCCACTGGGCCGGTTGCTAAGCTGCGCGGGTACTCATCTGGAACCGGCAGCACTCAACAGATGCTTCTGTCCATTCCCATGTCTCTCATGCCAAAGGCAGTTGTAGCACAGGCACACACACACACACACACACACACACACACACACACACACACACACACACACACACACACACACTCAGAACAACTCAAAAGCATTCATTGCTTTTCATTTGGAGGTGCCCAGCTGTTGGAGAGGTCTCCACCCCCTCCCCGCCGTCTTCATGCCTCTTTAGGGTGAAGTTCAGACTGGGCTTAGATAATTGTTTAACCAGCAACTGCAGACCCATCGGCTGCCGTGGGGCCCATTTAGTTGATTTTGTTGCAAATCCTCCCTTTGAAAAATCATGTTGACAGCCACAAAATACCAGGTTGAGGCAGACTGGATGCATGAGGCACTTCTTTAGTTTCAAGGCTGCATGTATGGTTTAAGAATCACGTCAAGGCTGAAATTCTGAAGTCATTTTTCATTCTTTTAGATCTTTTTTTTTTTTCTCCATTTAATGACCTTCTGTTAACAGCAACATTATAAAGCTGAATGTTAAACCATAAAAAGTTATATATCGCCACATTAGAAATGCACAGTTACCATTAAACCGAGTATTAAATCATGGCACGACAGGACCTTTATTTGCGGAAAGAAACGTCACGCCGCTTCTGTTGGAACGTGGACTGGAACGCAGTCGCTAATGGCCTGTGCTTCCACTGAGAGATCTTATTTGATTAAAGCTAGGTTATCTTGTGATATTAATTGCAATTCAACATGGTTTTTTGGCATGTTTTGCAGGCTGCAGATTCAGATGGTGCACTAAGAAGGTCAGTAGGGTCACGACTCTTCAAAATGTGCGAGACTTGGAGTCGGTTCTTCAGTTAGTGGCAGGAGCTTCTCTATTATCTTTCTACTCGTGGCCTTTTCTGTTCAGTCGTGCTACACAGGCACACTCTTGTGAGGAATAGGTGTTTTGATGTGGAGCGTCACCATGATTTAATGCTTTATTACCTTCGCGGCACCAGTTTGTCACAGTGTGAGCGAGAGCTTCTTCAACACGTAAAGCCTAGTCTCGGCCCGGCCTTTCTTTTGTCTTCCGTTCCATCTTTGAGGGTTTCCTTTCGCAACACTGGGGCTTCTCCCTGTCAGTGGCTTTATCGTTCCAATCGCTGTCTGTGGGTGCGTCTGTCTGCGGGATTTGCATGAAATTTTAATGAGTGATTGGATTAACTTGGCTGGGGCTGTGCTCCCAGCAGCCTGCGGTCTGTAATCCCAGCAGTGGCAGGACAGTGATAAGTGCACGCGCTCGCTCAGCGCGATCCACCACAGCGCCGCAGCATGGATACCCGGATGCATGCACCTCCAAACCCTGCCTGATTGGCTCCGGCCAGATCTTGCCTGCTTTCCCATTGGTCTGTTTAAAACAGCCGAAATCCTGAACTGCTTCAGTGATTCGGTGGGTAAACTGCCTCTGAAAATGGCCTCCAGCGGCATGATTTCTATTTTGATTTTAGGCTTTGGTGGTGCACACGGAGGCCGTTGTGAATCTTTAATCTGAGCTGTGAAAATCTGGGTCGTAAGAAGCGCCCTTCTCCTGGCAGCACTTTTGTGGAAAAAGCCTATTTTCAGAGGAGTGAAATGAGAACAGATTAATGAGAAATGAAGTGTTAATCAGCCGTCATCAAAAAAAAAAAAAAAAAGATGGTGTTTTCATTTGGGAAATGTGACCAATTCTTAAATAATAGCTTTACTGCGCAATAGAATTACTTAAGGAAGAAGGAAAGTGGTTCATGGCTTTAGAGTGCTCTGGGAGTTGAAATCTTTGGATGAATTATCGTTCCGTACCAATTTGTGTCAAAAATACAGCCCAGGGTAGAAGTCCTAGCCAGCCCAGAAAATTGTTTAATTCTCAGTAGTAAGTGTGTTTCAGCGCGTGAAAACTCTATATAACACTGGAATACACAGAAATAAATACAGTTCAACAGAACACGACCTTTTATTTATTTATTTATTTATTTATTTATTTATTTATTTATTTATTTATTTATTTATTTATAGAAATGCACTCCAGTTGTTGCATAGGATTATAAATCCCACCTGCTGGAATTAAACTTGGTTGAATTGAATAAAGAAATTATCTGCTGTAGCAAGTAAACTCTAGTCTTCCTTGAGAAGAAATAGTGATTAAACCAAGACGCTGACACACTTATTAATTCTGTTTATTAATATTAATAGAAACTGCTTTGTGTGTCATTTTGTCAGGTGATGGTCCTGAAGACTTTTTCGCGGGTCTGTAAAACCTGCGGATTCTATATGATTTTCATACAAGATTGAAAACACATTCATGTTTATCTATATATAGTCTGAAGATTATTGAGCGTGCGTTTGTGTTTTGTATGTGGGATGCTTGATCAAAAACGATTAGTGTGCACTGGTTTGATCGTCTCAAGCCCTCTTTGTTTGAGTATTTTTCGGACGTATGTGGAATCGCTTGGTTAAACATGTCCGACACGCAAAAACGAGAAAAAGTAGAACATGTTTATCTAGCATAGACTTGTTTTATGTCAAAACCACCTAATGTTTAGATCATATCTAAGCACCAAACTTGTGTTATTCTGGTCTACGGGTTACACAAACGGTTCGGTTACTCTTAATTTGATCGTTACTAATGTTTATGGCTTCTTTTTTTTTTTTCCCTCCAAATCCCACTACAGTATACAAACACTGCATGGGAAAATCCGTGGCGTTCTCACAGGGAAGTTTTATTGTTGTCCAGCCTCTTTGATTTTTCTTCCATGTCCAGCGCTGACAGGCCGCCACCTCAGGGGTGATGTGAATAAAGCAGGGGAGCGCCCAAGCAGAACAAATCCCCTACGCCTGCTGTTTGGAAGGGCTTCTCCCCCCTTCGTCAAGTATTGTAGTTCAGGACACTTCAGAGGTAACCTGACCACTACACATGGTCACATTGTCAGGGGAACAAAAGGTGTGCCTCTAAATGTGCATAAATATGTTTACATTGGACATTTCTGGCACTAATTCTTTATTTATTATTTAATTGTAACCATTTATTTTTGTTGTTATGTTAGGCCTCCAGCAGAACGTTACACCATCCCTGAGACTTATCTGCCTTTTTGGGAGGGGTTCGTTATTTGGGTTAGTTTTTGATGCAAAAACTTTGCTATCATTTTTAAAAATCTTGTTTTTATTGGAGTCCCGGTGATGAGGACCGGAATGACCTTTTGGTAGAGAAATAAAATGCGACGGTGTTATTACTGCAGCCCAAAGCTGTTAAATAGTTCCATCCCTGAGCTTGAAATCTAATAATGTGCACCGCATGTGTTTGGAAGTGTGCAACGGCAAGGGCGTTTTTTTTTTTCACCCCTGTCCTCGCATTTCCTACTATAAAACCCAGATTGAGATTAAGTTACTCATGAAGGTCTGGAACAAATACTTGTTCTCTTTTTCACTTTTAGGCCTCTTTTTCTGCTTTAATGACTCCCCACTGTGAAGGACCCCCATAAACATGGAGTGCAGACAGGCTTGGGACCAGGTTCCTCTCACCTGCACAGTGATGGAAATGCTCTTGTGTCCTGCGATAAGCATGGAATAGATGTTCTAATAGCATTCGCATTTCTTATAAATCTGTTACAATGTAATATGTTGCTGAACAAGATATCTCGTATCTCATAGTGCTACAGTGTAAAGGATTTTTTTATGACAGGTAAATATATTATGTTTATTTGCTTACTAGTCGATGAACATGTGGTCATAATTTTCAGTCGTGTTCACGTATTTTCTAACATCATTATTCCTTTGCTAGGTTGTGTAATCTGTCAAATTATTCCAGTTGTTCAGTTTCCTCCATGAAAGCCTGGAACTTAGCTGTGCAAACGTCTCATTTATTTTTTTGAAATGCCGCATTCCTGTGGTTATGCACTCAAACTGCAAAATGCTGCATTATACTTAATTGATTTCCGAAGGAGCCCCGGCGAAAACCTTGGCTTGAAAAAAAAGGATGGACCGCACATGCCGGGACATTACCAGCCTTAAGTGAGCAGCATGGATTTCATGATGTGATGCTCATGCATTCCCAATGAGTGACTGTATGAGAAAGCAAAACCTGAACCGGGGCTCCAAATGGAGTCCGCTAAGACGGTGGAAAATCCTCCGGCCCATCCGTAAAACGATCTAGGCCTATTTGAAGATTAGCCCATTATCCATTGCACATATAAAAACATTAGTGAAACCTGAGCGCCACTTCAAAAAATATGTGGAGCTTGTCTGTAGTGCGCTGGTTTATGGCTCTTTTCTTTTAGGCCTGTCTCACAAAGAGGGATATAAATTTATAAGCTTTTGGTTCAGTTGGCACTTCAACCGGCCCAAAATAAAAAAGCGTGTCTCCATTGTTTGCGCTTCTGTTAAATATCCTCTTGTATGTCATAAGCTGGTGAGGTGTTACAGGAATTGAATTTCAGCCTCTGAAGTGCTACAAATCAATGCCATTGACCCGTGACTTTTACAGCCCACTGAGGTTCAATGATAGACAAGTCTTTACTGAGTGTCTCTTTTGATCAAGCACCTGAAAGCTGGCAAGCGTCTACACTGTCTGTCCTTCTACAACGCGGCTGAATCTAAAGGCGCTTTTTTTAAAGTCCGGAATATTTTGGCACGAGGAGTTAAATACCTCTCTCCCCTTTTCCAGGAAAGTAAAGTTGAAATGTTCTCACACATGGAAAGGCTCAAATATTTGCGACCTTTGTCTGTCTGAAGCTCAGTCTTCTCCACTCTGGAGCCCCATTCCCCTTGCAGAGCAGGGGGAGCTCCTGAAGACCGTATTTATCTCCCAGCATACTCTGCTCTGATGGGCTGCTGAAGCATTCTGGCCAAGAGTTTATGTCACCGGCGAGAGGTCTTAGGAGCAAAAGAGTGACGTGCAGCCATGTGGAAGCTTTTTAATAAATTAAATGTCATGGCAAGTAATGGGAGACGGTTTGCTCGGCCCCTTTCACCTCCAAGTTCCTCCGACTCCCACAAAAAAGGCAAAGTTTTGCAAAATCGTTTTCCTTTGTCAAACATATGTCAGTGTCCAGCAGTGGAATGCACCTTAATCAGGCCCAAGTGACATTTCGTTAATGTGTTCCTTTTCTGTTGCTGGATCGATTCTCCCCGCTTCAGAATTGACAGATGCTTGCCTGTATGTGGGCTGAGAAACCAATAAGAATATATCTCTCGCAAGTGTCAGTACACGGTTAAAACCTTTAGACTCGGCCAACATCGTTCTTCTGGGTATTTTATCCTCCTTCTTGTTGTTTTTACGGCTTCCCCGCCCTGTTTGAACCTTCCCTGCTATTCACCAGTGAAGATGAAAAATACAGCAGAATGGGAACTGGATGGTTGCACTTGTTGGCCATTCATTCATTTATTTATGCAAACAAATGGAGTGGTGGTGGTGGTGGAGGAGGAGGAGGTGAAGAAAAGAAGCCTGAAGAAAAGAAAAGGACCCAGAAAGTGAAACCAGGCCAAAGCTTTAAGATTGCATGTGGTGGGGGTCGAGGCAGGACGGGGCCTGCCGCTGATTGGGCTGCTGAAAGGCGTTTGTCCTCCCGATAAACTCCCCCCTCTGCGACCCCACCTCTCTGTGAGAGAGAAGGAGGCGTCCGGGCCAGCAGCATGCAATCGATTGGACACGGCCACGCGGCGGGTTAAACAGCAGCGAAAGGCTCCCCTGGTGCCCGCCTCCCCTCTGGCAGATGTCTGGGAATCATCGGAATGGAGGTGGCCATCCAAGTGCTAATGCGCTGCGGTGATAAGTCAGCCGGCGTCCAGCTCTGAGAGCCGCTGTTGATGGAAGGGACCCATAGAGACCCGGATGGCCCGAAGCCGAAAAGGGGTCACGGGTCCTCCCGGGCTGTGGATGTGGAGACTCGCTCTCTGACTGCACTAATTGAGTTCCTCGTTTACTTAACGAGTGGTCTCTCGGTCACATATCTCTGACTGCTTGTGTGGAACACGGACACAAAACATCATTAAGCAGAGGCCTGTAATTGCGCTATGGGGCCACTGATTTCACTTTGTGGAAATGGTCGGTTTAATGAGACACAAGATCTGTGTGGCAAATACTGCCAAGCGTTGTTAGGCAGAAGTCTGGAGAGGGATTTATGATGACTGCCTATATGGTTATTTACAGAAAGAAATGAGCCACACGATTCTTTTTATAAAGGAGAAAAGGACCGTATTTAAGGACAAATGCCAATGTTCAGATAACAGTGTGGCATAATGCCTGTACTGGATTTTTAAATACTGAAACCTGTTATATTGGAATATATATTTGTTTAAATTAAAAAATAATACCAATTCTTGAGACTCATATTTTTGAGGCATACACCTAAAATAGGTTCATAATGAGACCTTCTTTCTTCAGTTTTCGAGTTAATTGGATGTGTGGTGACAGTGAACGCAAAATTCTGTCCAGCAAAGGTCACTGAAATCAGTTATTTATGGCAACATTATCTATGACCTCAAAACACCGATGCGTCTTACACCAAGCAGTATTTGGTTGTTGCAGTGTTAGCATTTAGCTGCGTAGTTCAAAGATTGGCAATCCACAGCTCCCACTCGACTCTACAGCTTAGGTCCTGAATTTCTGGCCTCACACAATCCTGGCTTTAGCCAGAGTCAAAAAAATAAACACTCAGCTACTTTAATGAACATTTTCAATGAAAAGTCCTTGATTCCCAGTGAATGCGCACATCTTGAGAGAACATGCGGTTATTTTTCTAAAACCTACAGCTGAAAACTTTCAATAAAATCAAGAAGTTAATTGTCAAAAATGGAACTGCCTTGAGTAATATGAATAATAGAATATTTATTGGGTTAGTAGACTGGTCTAATTAAAAATTATTTTATCCTTTTTTCAATGCCACAAATGTGGTAGTTTAAACTAATGCTAACTTCACCTTCAACGGCATTTAAAAGGACAGTGGTTGTTAATACATAGTAAGTATTAATAAATAATCAGAACCAATAAACTGCATTTCTCTTTCCTACTGAAGCTAAAAGAGCAGGGATGGATGAGAAAGCACACAAGTATTAAAGGAATTATGAAGAGTTAGGCTACGGTTCGTCTTATAAAAATGATTCTGAAACTGGGAGCTCAAAGGAAAACCAAGTGCTGCTGTTGCTAAATAAAATCCTGAAGGGTTGAAATGTATTTGGACCAGAGGCTACAATCATTGCATTCATAGCAGCATATAGCGTGCAAGCAGCAGACCATTAATACATTGTTGCCTCCTACTGGATGCATTTTAAATATCAGTAATAACAATAATTCATTTTTGGTTAAGTATAAATACAGATTCTAACACTCCTCAGAAATACTCTGTAAATAAGTCTGTAAGATGGTATTTAGAGGGTGGGCTAACAATGAACCAGTGTTATTTGTGTATGTCATATATAATAGAGTTCAAGAAAAAAAAAACTTACTGAAATGTGCTGGTTCAAAACCAGTGTTTGTTTTTGGTTTTGACTTTCGGTTTGAAATCAGTCTCGGAGCCAGCATTGCCTAATGATCCAGCATGGCTGCCGCTACTCGTGTTTTTTTCTATTCAGGGAAGAACAGAGGTTTATTTCAGTTTGTTATTAGCATTAGTATTGGGCTCGATTCATACTGTCAGTCCAATCATAGAAAAACGAAATGAGCTGCAGTGGAGCCATTGCAGCTGCTCTCATAAGCATATATTTGGACAAAGAAGAGAACGGTCTGATGAGAAAAGAAAAAGGATGAAACACCCCCCCACACCAGAATGTATAGGATTTAAGCATGTGCTCAGACAAGGCCTAATTGTGAGGTGATAAAAAGTGACAGGGAAAAGTGTAAATCATTCAGTCTGTTCACACTGTTGGCGTACAACAGCGTCTTTGACGGAGAGCAGTAATTGGGAAAACCTGGCTGTGGTTTATGCCTCCGATCCCCCCTCACCACACCCGCTAGGTTTCAGCCATTCCCCCCCTATACCCCAGCCTCAAAATCATCCAGATCCAACATGCGTGTAATTTTCAGCAATTTAGCATCCGCTTTCACGGGGACAGGTTTTATGAAACCTGAGGCCGTGGCGAAATAGTGCCTAGCTAAGAGGTGCGTGAGCGAGGCAGGCTGGGGTGTAAATTCAGCTCCGTGCTTGGAGCTCGCGCCGCACCGAGCCCCGGCGTCCACGGCAATTAAATGCTTTTCTCCTTACTGGAATCGAGCAGTCTGTCATCAGGTCTGGGGCCTAATATATGGTACATATTCCTTAATGGTGGATGAAATCTTTAGCGAAATAAAACACAGATCCTCTGTCCGGGTCAGCAGCCGCACACTTGGGCGTGGGGTTGTAGGCTGGTCCTGAACTTGGCACTGGGCCATATTACGGTTCAGAGGCAATGAGGGACCGGCTTTTTTTGCCTTAAACCTGTTGCCATGACTGCAGTTTGGATTCTGACCTCTTTCAACTCAACCCCCCTCCACCCGAACCTCAACCTCGGTGCCAAAAGTCCTCTCTCAGCAGGTGAGGCTTCATCATTAGCAGCAGGATAATTAATTGTCAAGCACACAAAAGGCAGGCCTGGACCCCTCGGGACCCCAGTGGACCTCTAGCCCTGTGGTACCTTGTAAATAATGTGTCCACTGGGGTCAACTCTGCAGTACTTTTTTTTTTTCCCTCTCTCTGGTCTCTAGCGGTAGACTGAGGTATGATTTCATGTTAAGAAAGGGAACTTTCAGGTACCCTTAGTCCACGTTACACACGTTCCCGCAAACACACACTCTGTACAAAGCCTATATGTCAATACAAGCCATTTATACTTGGATATAACTTCTGCCAAGGGGATGTTCTAGATTGGGGTCAGAAATGTCAATACACTCAAAAATAAAGGTTCCTGGCGCTCTTAAGCTTCAGAACCATCATCGGGAGATTGTTTGATCCCCTGGAGACTGTTTGAAGTTCGATCTCCAGTGATGGAGCAGCTGGGAGTTCAAGAGGACACAACTGTCCTCGCTCTCTCTGGGTGGGAAGCATGGGTTTCAAAAATAAATACATAAATATTTGTGTAGTTTTAGCTTCCTAAATTAATATTGGACATCTTGGTTCGTAAATTAATCTTGATCCCTAAATGATTCTTGGACAATATAGAACATTTATATCATGTTTAGTGATGCTACTATTACACTAGACTACTATGAAGTTTCTAAGAATTTAATCAAGGTTCTTTGCTCTTAAGATCCTCGATTAGCTTCTTTATTTTTAAGAGTATATATTAGGTTCATTTCCAACAGCATGCAAGCATCCCATCAGCCGCCGAAACAGCTGTCAGTTTGGAACTGTAGTTCTTCCACTTGCACACATGTACACACACACACACGCAGTGCAAGTGTGTGAAGGCGTTGAACTGCGAGTGTGTGGCGGGGCAGGGCAGATGGCAGGAGGCAGTGTGTCACCAGGCACTTGAGGATCCGCCAGTTACAAGAGCAGTGGGAGTTTGTGGGCCCCCAGCAGATGGGGCTTTAGTGAGGGGAAGGTCCAGCCGGGCGTCCCGAGGCTGCTGGGGTGCACACGGGTGCTGTTCCTGTCCAACTCCTGGCTGGACTGGAAGAGAAGCGGAGCGACGCAGAGACGGGAAGATGAAGGGCGGGACAGGGGGTGAGACAGACGGTCAGGCAGACACCCCACGTCTCATTAGGCGGCCTCATTACCTCGGCGGCAGCAGAGCAGCCAGCCACGGCCGTCCTTTGAGTTCCACACACGCGGTTAACCCTTCCTAGGCGCTGTTCTCGCTTGCAAAGGCATGGCAGACTGGAACAAATGTAGCAGAAATGTTGTGGTGTTTATTTTCGGACATCTGATATTCTGGAACACACACAAAGAAGCTGCAGCACAACATGTACAAATACTATCAAAAACCACGAGTACAAATGAGGTTTCTTCAACTTTCATATACTACAGTTAACATTTGAAGTAAACGGAGGTTTAACTGCATTTAAAAACTTATCTTCTTTTAAGACTTTTGACTGCTGACCTTAAGACATCTGATCCAGTTAGTACTGTGAAATGCTTAATAACTACTGTAAGGCCTGTTTAAGTTCAGGGGTGAGATACAAACATGCACCAGCCTGTAGGGGTTTAGAGTATAAAGAATATAAAACAAGTGGATAGCAAATAAACAAAAACAACTTTTTTTCATTCATAAGCAGAATTATAGCCACGTGGCTCTGAGAGTGGTGTTCTGCTTCAGTGCCTTGATTACCAGAGTCCTCACACTCCCAGCGTTCCTCATCAAACAATTACGTGTGCAAAGATATTTTCCCTGTTGTCGCTCCTTACAGTTCAGTGTTTATGAAGAGTTCTTGTGTGGTGTGGTTGCTGGAGATGTTCCCACACCGTTGCTAAGGGTGTGTGTGTGTGTGTGTGTGTGTGTGTGTGTGTGTGTGTGTGTGTGTGTGTTGTGTTTTAATTTCAAATAGCATGTTTGGATTTTTATCTGGGGCTGTAGCAATTTATTTT
>JBBMFX010000035.1:13269317-13280463 GCA_037832545.1 Rhabdalestes septentrionalis | reverse complement strand
TCTCTCTCTCTCTCTCTCTCTCTCTCTCTCTCTCTCTCTCTCTCTCTCTCTCTCTCTCTCTCTCTCTCTCTGAGCCATATGAAGGGCTCCCAGTTTAATACACCAGTACAGAGTTTACCTTCATGTATAATGAACATGTTTTAGATGCTTTTTTCAGATTTTTAAATAGATATAAATGTAAATGTGATTAAAGAAGAAGAGCTACAGGATAAAATTACATGTTAGACGCTGCTCACTGGTGAGTTGTGCTATATTTTGGACCGGTCCGCGGGCTACTCATGTGGTCCTTGGGGGCACCCTGGTACCCGCGGGCACCACGTTGGTGACCCCTGCTGTACAGTATTAGTTTTTTCCATTTTTTGTTCTAAATGTATTTTCTTGTTGAAAAAAATGCACTGATGGCAAGTCTCATTAACACACTTCAAAAGAAATGATAAAAAATTAATAAGCAAGCAACAGTTTGAAAAAAATAAATAAATAATTTATTTGTGGTGCTTATCCGTAATGCCCGAGGATTCTGTTAGAAGCCATCGAGCGAAGTTAGTGGAAAATCACTTGAATTAAATAAATATTATGTTTTCCACGTCACTGTTGTTCTTCGGAACATGCTCATGTTTTGCGTGTCAGAGGCGACCGATGTAAATGTGTGAAGTGTTTGGTACTAACGTGCATCTCCTGTGGGACTAGAGGGGAGGGGGAGTACAGCAAAAATCTAAATGTAGAGTTTCATGTCTCAACCATAGAGCCTGAAAATGGGCTTCTGGGCATGAATTTCAGAAAGCATGAAGGAGTATCATGTTTTGACAGATAAGAAGCTTTTTTTCTTGAACAGATAGATAAGATGCATCAGAGAACTGGAAGCTGGCAGAAATGTAGGATTCTGGGTATTTAGTGGCTGATGTGTGCTAGTTTCCTTGTTCAGGTTGAGATATGGCAGGAGATATGGGTTAGTGTGATAGGTGATGGTTAGGGCCAGTGAAAAGAGGCCAGGATGACCCTTCACACGTCCTTCCTGCTTTCTTTTCTTTATCCTTTTGTGACAAAGACGGTGGAATTGGACGTTAATTTCTTTGGTTTTATTTTTTTTTAATTATATGATTTGAAAACTAGTATAAGCACAATTATTATAATTCAAGCTATTGATCAAAGCTAGGTTGAGTACACGTCAAACTTAAATACTTTGCCTCATTATTTCACACATGTGTAATTCTAGCAGTTATAGAAGGTGTTACATTTCTTTAGCATTACTCAAAAATATGAAGCAGTAAAATGTGTGGTACTATTTTCCCTTTCTGGTCCAAAAGCCACCAGGAAAAAAGGACAAGTCCACACCCGTATTGGTTTCTTTAACTGGAAGCTATTTCCTGTTCCAGAGACAGATATTTTTCCACAACATACAGTATATTTTCCATGGAGCCTGAAGCATAAACCAAGTGCGGTGTGTATTACAAGGTTGAGTTTGGGGTTTTTGTAGCCCTCTGTAGTGTCAACCAGGGAACTGACAGAAGCTACACTACACTGAGAGAGAAGGGGGGGGGGGGGGGAAACTGGCATAGCCTCTAAAATATTTAACCTAAGCTAATTGGAAAGCACTTCCTATTTCAGGATTCCTGAACCTCTGAAAAAGCAAGACCAGATCAAAGGCTTCTGCTCTCCCCTGCAGGATACTGATGAGAGAGAGTGGGAGAGTGATGTTGGGAAGGAGGAGATATCGGGATGGGGCGAGTGTGATGGGCTTTTGAGGGGGAATGTAAAGCAGGCAGAAGAGAAAGAGAGGGAGACTGAAGTGAGCTAGCATGGCATGGCGGGTGCCGGAAGAGGTGGCATTGGAGATTAAGGGGGGGGGGGGGTTTAAGTCAATGCAATGCGCCACCACGCGAATCTGAAGTATGTGGCATGGCTCCCAACACCATGAGAACCCGGTGCAGGAGAGCTCCATGAATAAGAGAATGGCACAGATGTGGCTCCTCTTTGCGCTCTCTTCTTCCCTCGCTCCTTTTCTCTTCTCTCCCCCCTCATTAGGGTGCCTGGCACTCACTCGCCCGCTCCCAGCTGTTCGGCCTGCTCCTGAAAGACACCGGGCGAGGAGCAGGGCCGCTGGCCTGCCTGCTTCGCCACTCATTACCAGCTTCCCCTCTAAGAAATTCGTTTTTTTTCTTTCTTTTTTTAATTCTTTCAGATGTACTGCAGTGGAGGCCAGCACAGTCAGGAGTAGAATGCAGGTGGCCTGCAGCCAGTTGGTGCCTGGAGACCTCTTTCTCAAGACTCTGGATTTACAAGATGCTCCACATTTCTGTGTTTGTCACAACCGCTACCTCAGTTCTGCATCCCCGCAGCTTGTGATTGACAGCTGAAGCTAATTTCATAATCCGGCCTGCCTGCCTTCCCCTGGCTCTCGGACTTGACTTGAGTCAATTAAAAATCGATACAATGCTCATCTCTAATCTCCCTCCTGTGCTCCTTTGATCCATGCCTCATTAGAAACAGGCTTGACTCTACCTTTCGTGCCAGACAGCACACTGGAGCATTAATACCACACACACACACACACACACACACACACACACACTTTTCTCCTCTGCTTCCCTACTTCATTGTCACATCCTAAACCATTGTCCTTCCTGCTTAATCACTTTTACCAAAGGCTTCCAGGGAACACGTCTTTTTATCAGTGATGTTGGAATATACAAAGCCACATTGGCCACAATACCCACAACTAATTTGGCATCTGTTTTCAGTGCAGCATCAAAGGCTGGTGAAAAAAAGGACCCAAAAGAAGCCTTTACTGAAAGTGCTCATAAAAGGCTGATTTCTTGAAAACTGGTGCCATTTTTTTTAACACACCTGTGCCACAGATCCACAGGTGGTTCACTAGCTGCTGAAAACCGTTAGAGGGTCAGCAGTCACTCAGCTGTACCTGTTTGAGAGCAGCTCTCCCCATCAGGTCCGCGTCTCGCGACCTCTCTCAGCACCCTCCAATAAAGCTGTCCTTGGGTTAAAGGGCTCTGTAGCTGCAGGTGTGTGTCCTTGAGCGATCAGATGAGTCTCACCCTGAAGCCCAGGGATGGACTGGAGGTTTGGAGGACAAGCCCAAGCAGATACTTCTACCCAGATCTGATATTACTGCGCTGTGGTCACATCCACAGAACAGGGTTTTAGCCTTATTCTAGTCTTCCTTTCCTCCCTCTCACGTTTATTGGGCTAAACTTGGGCTAGCTGTGAGCCGGCGCCTTTTTCCCCCCGAGGAGGAGCCTGTTTCCAGATCTTTTCTAAAGGTTGTGGTTCAATTGTAGGGGAAAAATGGCCTTGTTTCAGAAATGAGTGCCTTCCTGTGCAAGGGAGGGTGCCAGCAGCTAGAACAGCTCTGTGATTGGGCTCCTCTTAGACACCATGCGGCCGTCATCCTCTCACTGTTCACCGACGCTTGAATAAAAGCCTTTCATTACAGGACTGGATGTCAAGCCTAACATTCTGTTCATAGCTCACAACACTAGGAGTCTGCAACCTGTTTTCAAGTATGAAATGACACATTAATGATCCATTGTATCAGATGTTATTTGGCATTGATTGTTACACATGTTTAAGTAATACCCTGTCACATTTGAAATAATAATTGTTCCTGTATCTGTCAAAGCTCGAGATGAGAGTTGTGCATGTTGAAGGCTGCCACCTCCAGTGCTAAGTTATGCACATGTGGGAGTGAGTGATAATCAAGTCTTCATTATGTAGATTTTGTGCGGACTAGTTATTCGATGTCACATTTTCTTCCACATTCGTTTTCCAGAGATGCTTTCTCCCGTTCCACTGGTATTTGTGGAAGTTCCTTCCTGCAGGGCAGATTGAGACGTAATTTTGGAGGGAGGATGGCGGCCAGCCGGTTCTCGCCGTGTGCTGATGGCTCGCCATGCCATGCTAAATTAGCCCGCCAGTTGGCTTAATGGCCACTGGGAGTCAAGGGCAATGTTTGGGTAGGACTCTGGGAAGCAGGAATCGGACACACCCCGCCATGGGATTCACCATTCCTGGCTAACGGTTAGACTCGGCTGCCAACACACTACCACGTTAATATTTTATGTTTAATAAATATAGTATCATTTGCTACTTTCTAAATAAATTATTCACATTGGTAATAATTAAGAGGCCAGATCTCTGAGGAGGTTGAGATTTTATCCTCTTAAAAAATATTTTTTTATTACATTTATTACATATTTTGGACACAATTGTTGACACCTGCATCCAATTTATTTAGGAATGTTCCCTATTGGCTAACGAAATCAGTTGCTGATTTAGTTAGCCCCTTTGGGTGCCCTATCTTAGACATGGTGCCTTGGATTGAGTTGCCCACAATAAACGTATCACTGTGTTACAATACAAACCCACAGTCATAAGAAGCCTTGTAATGATCAGCAGCCTTGATTCAGCTGGAAGAAGCGCTTCATTATGACTGTTCAGTACAGCTGTGTGGGATTGTGCTAGTGTGCCTGTGCATGGTGATTAAAAGATGGAGTTTGAATAAGTCGCTCCAAATGATAATTGAATGTTCAGTTTCACATATTAAGTATGTTTGATATTGTTTGTTGATGATGATCAGCACTTATAAATACTGTTTTGTCAAGCAGCACTACTAAGAATAAACAATCCTTGCCTATGCAGATTAGGCCAAATAGACTCCTGCTACGGGAAACCAATCCTGTGTATATCAGCACTGCTTTTGTACTCTTCGACTTTTCTGTTTGAAAACTCACCATTACCAGCGAGCTGCATAGTGTGGCCAAGAGCAGCTTGCACTGAGCTCAGAATGACGTTTCCTCTGAGATGAGAAGGTGGACAGATGGAGGGCTTGGATGCTGTCGGCTCAATTAGCACACATTTTGGCCTCGCTGCTGCTAGCAAGCGTGGCCAGCCAGTCCCAACCTTTTATGGTCATGGGGTCCTGGCCAAGCAAGGTCTGGACTGGAAGGAGATGAAATCAATCTAGTCCTAGTGTCTGAAGATGATATGTCAACAACAGCATCCTTTAGTTTTGCTGCATAAATGCATGCTGGGCAGCAGCGCTGTGATGTGCCGCAGACCTGGTGACATGGCGGGGGAGGACTCAAGTGACAGTCCCCAGGTGACCTGCTCCACTACGCTGGCTGCCGCCTGTGTTTGGTGGTGAAATTGAGGTCAGGCAGCTCAGAGCCGATCCGCAAGCTGTGGATGAATGGGCTCATTGAGGGCTTGTTACAGAGCGGCATGAGGATTTTAACCCTTATCATTAATTTGTTGCCTGCCACCGACGGGAGGGAGAAGTACAAGCTCAAGGGGTTTCAACGCTACCCAATAAACAGCCGGCCGGGGAACGAGCCGCTGCAGCCGACCCGAGAGGCCAGCTCACCGACGCCCTTGCCTTTCCTTGATTAACTGACTGAGGGCTAAATGTAGCACCCCTTTCCACCTTGTTCATTTTTCCCTTTCCTCTCCGGCTGTCCGGATCGATGGGCCAATCACAACTGTCGCTCCGCACTTCGGCTCCCCAGACTGCGGGGGCCAGAGGTCGTGACCCCCATCGATCTGTCAGCCAGGTGTACGTCTGGCCTGGTGATGTATTCAGTTCCTCTAATATGGCTCCCTAGAAGATGGGAAAGTGGGAAAAGAGGATTTATCTTTACCAGTTGATGTTCCTGATTGTAGCTCCTGGCCTGTTCCATTGGCTTGTATCTGCAGCATTTGAGTCAATAAAGCATGCATTCATTAGCACCACACTCCCAGGAAATTGCATTTGCACAGATAACCGTCTATGTGAAAAATGATTCACCCTTTACTTCTTTTAATTTGAAAAACTGAGCAGACTATATTATGTTTTAAAGAAAACTTTCTTCTTTTAATTTGAAAACTGAACAGAATGTATTGTGTTTTAAAGAAAACTTAGTTGAGGTAGACATTGATTTTACCAGCTCTGTGGAATCTGTGATATAATCTGTGAAGATGCTGTAGTGTCAGAACCATGTGCCCAGATACATGTTCAACACAAGGTCAGCATGGATCAGCTGGAATCAGAATACGAGTCTTTGTGTTTAGCTAAGGACAATTACACTCATATGTAGAGCTAATTTATACCATGTCTTTTTTTTTAATTGTGTTAATCCGATGCCTTCAGTGTTTATTTACTTTATTAAGCCTATTGTACCTCGTGCCATAATCCAATAATTCCCCGATCCATGCCGCCCAAAAAACAAAAACTACATCTAAATATTGTCGTACGAATATGATTGTCTCACAGCTGAAGTGATTTAGATTTCATTTGGAGTCACTAGTGGTCTAGAGATGCTATAAACATGAGCCCCTATTAAAAAAGTACTTATGTGGCAACAGCCAACAGAATCATGCTTGGAAATGGTCAGATCCCTCCTACATGCGTGCGGTAGGGGAAGAGGTCCTCCTCCCCTCCGGTGCTGCCACATGGAGACTGAGCCAGCAGCGCTGTGTCCTCTACTGTATGTAGCGATATGGAAGGATGAGTGAGGTTCAGTGGCAGCGCTGTTTCTGTCAGGACTGCCGTTCTGTGCTGCCTGTGGACGAACTGGTCTTTGATCCTTGAGCACCTTTGATTCACTGGGCTGCTCCAGTTCTGCGTTGTAAAGGGAAACAGGGAGAGTGGCCTGGGGGGGGGCTGACAGAAGCGCGTCACTGACAGATCCTCAGGAGGCCTCAGCGCACTTCTACTCATCGGCTTGGTTCTGCCGGGACCATTTCCGAATAGTGGTTGGAAGAAGCTTGTCGTCGCTCTCCGCTAATTGATTTCATTTCTTCGCTCTTGATTCCAAGGGGCTCGGAGGCAATCAGTGCATCTCTGTACAAGGTCATGAAAAATGCATCAGCTCTGTTCCGAAACCACTTGTCCATCCTTCTGTTAAGGAGTGGCTCAGCATCCTCTTAAAATATGCAACCTCTTAAAAAAAAATAACAAGTAACTGAATGTATTTCACTTTCTTCTCATTTTTTACCTCTTTTTACCTAAAGACTTCTTTTAAAATCCCAGTTTAATATCTCTTCTACTATGTGACCACAAGTAGAAGCAAAAAAGGGGGCAGATATCAAATGAGTCTCCAATGAGAAAAAAAAATAAATCTCGTCCAGCCCAGGGAAAAATACTGCTAATACATCAGAAATCTGACCAGGCTCTGAAGAAAGGGGAAGACAGACCGTGTGACAGCAGATGTGTCTCTGAGGAAAATCTGTCGTCTCATCACTTCAGTAGAGCATTTCTAAACGTATACCTGACAAAGGCCCGTGGTGGGTAAGCCTGTGTGTGGGGTGGGGTGGGGTGGGGTGGGGTGGTGGAGGGGTTGGGGGGGTGACCCTGGGAAATGGGCAACAGTGGAGGCTTGGGTTACCCACGCTGCTGAGCTGTCCGCCCAGGGGGCCGCGCTGCGCTGCCACTGTCTACTGCCCCTGTGGGCGTTTTAGACACACTGAGCCAGTGCCCACAATAGGCTTGGGTTTCCCGTTTCCCCACTGTCCGATGCAAGCCACAGATAACTTTGTCACTGAGCTTGTATCTTTTATCTCACATCTGGGAGCCCTGCCTGGGAGCTGGATGGTGACTACACTGCCTGCATTGTCCCAGCCTTGTCATTACAAGGCTCAAGTTGCGGGCGGCGCAGGCCATCCTCGAGGCACCGCGGCCCTGTGGCTGAGCGGGCAGACGGTCTCAGTTCACTCCGGCCCACCACAGGGATCGGACTCATAAAGACCGTTAACACCCCTCAGTAACTAATTAATGAAAAGACAAAGGTCCTGGCCTGCACGTTTGCTTCTTTGTTTTCTATTATGATGCCTCTCTCTCTCTCTCTCTCTCTCTCTCTCACACACACACACACACACACACACACACACACACTCCTTGCTTGCATGCCCACATGGAATGCAACTAGCAGTCGTACCTCCATTAGAGCACCTTGTACACTGATCTAAAAGGAAGATATAAAAGTGTAAGTTACATAAGAGAGAAAGTTTATTCTTGGCTGTTTTATGCAGTGTGGCCTTTATGCTGAGAATCACATTTATTTTGGGGGGATTTGGGGATTTTTCTGGAAGCTGATGTTAACATTGCAGATGAAAAGCATCCACTAAACAGCCATACAGTGACCCTCTCTCTTATTGATGCTGCCCCACTAGATAACAGCAACAATTTTTCACAATGTAGTGATTTAATCAGGGGAAATATGTAGCTTGAGTATGATCGGCTGGGAGAATGATGACTAATGATGCTGAAGCTCCCTCACTTATGTGAAATATATATTTAATCAATACCTGGTGGGTGGGGGGTGCATATCACTACATAAATCACTGTAGAGCAAACCCATCACTTTAAGCTTTTCTCACTCTGACACAGCGACCCCTTGTGTGTCAGGTCTCCCCTTGTGACTCGTTGTCTGCTTGCGTCATGTGGTGTCAAAGCTTTATTTAACCTGCATGTGTGGCCTTTGTTTAGGTTATTTTTGATTACGTTTTTATTTTTTTTGTTATTTATTTGACCATGAGATTGTATGCCATGAAACTAACCTGAATAAAACACGTGTACACAAAGGGCTTTGATAGAACAAAGCTCGGCTCATCTGGGGTTAGTGCAGGGCATCTCTATTTAAATAGATCAGCTCCAGCTTTTGATATGTGACTTTTGAAGATGCTGGTTTAGACGGTCCGAGGCAGCTGGGTTTGTTGTTGGCTGTTTGACTGAGGGGGACAATGGTGGTGAAATGAGCGCAGTGCTCGGCGAGGGAAATAAAAGAATACATCAAGGCCCTTTAAAAGGCCTTACAGGGCAAGATGAGAGGAGTGGAGTAGATGAGCTCTCAGGCCGAACGCGTCACCCAATCCCTCTCCTGTGGACCGTGCCTGGCTCTAACTCTATTAGCTTGCACTTTGCTAATGGTGTTAAAAAAGACAAAGAGGGCAGGCTGGGGAGAGTAGGCCTGGTGATACACTTAGCTCTAGAGTGCATGGCATCATTATCATTTTTGGTCCCCCCCCCCCCTTCCCAAACACACTCATGTACCTCCTTGCAGACAAAGCTGGATACCTGAGATGAGACGAGGCCGGGATTGCACCTGATCGTTCAGCTGCTTTGTGTGTTTGTTGGGAGATGTTAATGTGTGCGTCAAGGAGAGAAACACTGAATTTGTGTGTGTGTGTATGAGTGTGTGTATGTGTGTGTGAGTGTGAGAGAGAGAAAGCCTGTGTGTGTGTGCATGTGAATTCATGAGCCTCCAGGCCTCTGAAAGCATGCAGAAGCACTTATGGGGCTGCTCTTGTTTGCTTTTGATGGTGTGTTTTCTGAGACAGGTGTTTACCCACCCCATGATGAGACAAACAGTGTGTAATCTCATCATCGTAAAGGAGCGCTCTGACTACCTCGCTGCATATTATAGATCTCAGAAGCCCCCTAGAGGACAACATATGCAGAGAGGGTGTTCTTTTTGGGGTTTTTTCCCTCCACAGTCTCTATAATCAACTTAATCTGGTAACCTGCCATGAAATCCTCCACTTTGTAAAACATGAAAGTAAGTGATTGCATATGGCAGGCATAAGTAAGGTTAATGTCCTGTTGAACCCCTCTGCTGATTCTCTCCCTATCATGTGCGCTAATGTTTTCGGAACGCCGAGTATGTTTCGGCAAAATAAATGGAAACCAACTCTGTGATTAATCCAAAGTGTCTCTGCCACTCAAAACCAGGGAAAATCCTCCAGTCAGAATGCACAGCTTTGTCACAAGTCAAAACAAATATAACTGATTGCAAGGCAAGGCAACTAAAAATATTTGAATTCTTTTAGTCTCTAGAGATATTTTAGGCCTCCCGAAAGCACTCGCTGGTGCTGGAAAGGTGTTATGATGTGTTTTTGATAACTCTTGATTAGATTGTGCCCATTGAGCCAGCTGCATTCCTACTGTAAGATCTGTTATCACATAATCAAGATTCTTTAGTATTTTATTGCAGGACCAGGCAGCAGTACCGATACAGAAGTTCGTAACATGTAGGATATAACTCTTCGTTAAGACGGCGAAATAGGTAATTCCTTCATCGTTATTGCAACATTATTTCAAACCGATACTGTTAGCAAAATGTGTTCCGCAGAAGGATGTGATATTTAAACAGCAATAAATGTCAGTTTTATAACTTTATTGCAGGATTTATAATTTAGTTTGCAGTATATAGCAGTAAAATTGCAATATGATCTGCCGTCCCTGTGTTGCCTTACAGGCTGAGGGCTGTATCACTTTGCAGAGTTACTTTTTCAGTCGTAATTGCCCGGTTCAGCAAATGATTCCCGTTTGTTCGCAGCCTGTACTTTTACCAGTGTGTGCAGCACACGTGTTTCTCCTCGAGGTGAATATAGACGGCTAATAGCGCAGCACTCAATAAAACGCAGCGCCCCACACAGTGCTAATCAGTTAAAAGGGACCCTGCAGAAACTGCTGGAGAGAGGCTGGTGAGCACATGGACCATTTCCACAGCCAGGCTCACACCTGTTAAACACTGTTTGATAGTTTCTGCTGCTGTTAATAAGTGTCTACTCATTAGGGGCCGGAGGAAGTCGGCCAGCAGCGGCTCGGTGCTGAAGGAACGGGACCATAATTTATCACAGCTCTGCCAATAGCCGTCGGCTTTGATCAGCGGGCCGAGGGGCAGTGCAGCAGCTCCGTGTTTGACCCTCCTCTTCCTTTCTCTCCCGGTTAGTCTCAGGTGCGAAGGCTGTCGATGAAGCCAGAAGAGCAGGGAGAGGCGGATTATAGGTTCCGTTTAAAGGTGTTCACCTTACAGGACATATCGCTCAGTTCTGATTTTTTTCCCATCTTTTCTTTCTACGGAGACAATTCATTTTTGTGTCTATAAGACATATTCTACAATTCGTGTGAACAGACCTCTTAACCCTGAACACTTTTTTGCATCCAATATCACTGGCTACACTAGATAATGAGTGTTGCTACTTTTATCTGTCGTAATGTGGACAGTTCCTAAATGTTGCTTTGGCCGCACACCGATTGCGTTTGACCTGAGAGCTTTTAGACTGGAGTGTGTGTATGTCCGTGTGTGTGTCTGTGGGTGTGTGTGGGGTGTGTGTGTGTGTGTGTGTCTGTGTGTGTGTGCGTGTGTGTGTGTGT
>JBBMFX010000035.1:13210931-13228543 GCA_037832545.1 Rhabdalestes septentrionalis | reverse complement strand
AGAGAGAGAGAGAGAGAGAGAGAGAGAGAGAGAAAGAGAGAGAGAGAGAGAGACAGAGAGAGAGAGAGAGAGAGAGAAAGAGAGATTACCCTACGCTTCCAGACAATCTATTTGCTGATAAACTAGTGCTTTATTGAAGTTTTTACTAGCCTGTAAATTCATATTTTCACAATAAGATCATTTGTTTGGTCACTAGTTAATTCGTCAATAGACAAAATGTTTGGGTTTGCCATCATGTTGCTATACATCACTCTGTCACTGTAATTTAATATAATATTCTTGATCAATACACCTAAAAATAAAACAAAATGAATAAATAGAAACTGCAGGACCTCTGGCCGGTATTTCCTTATTTCCTTCATTCCTTGATTTTGTCTTCTAATTTCATCGTAGTGCTTCAAACACAGTTTGGCGTTTTATACTTTATCTCTCCATCACTGGTCCATTATTATACCATAGATCATATTTTGGAGAAAATCTCTTGGAAGATGTATTACATTTGAAAGTTGTTGCAATAACCGCACCCAACACAGATTAAATGTTCTTAGAAAGGAGAGAAAATGTCTGAGATCAATCACTGGATTTCGTAGCTCTTTCGAGTTCCCCCACTTCTGAGACAGCAAGCTTCAGCAGACAGGGTTGTTTGACCTTGACGCTAAACGCTAAATATCCAATTTATGTTCAGCAGGGAGCGCAGCAGCGGGATGTCATAATCCTCCCCGGCCGAGAGATGAATGCAGGCACTACTTTACTTGGGGTTCAGGGGTGGCAAGCGAAATGTAATTCAAACACCTTTAACTATTAGAGCACGAGCTTCGTGTCTTTGAAGAGTCTTAGATGTGATAGAAGTGAATCGGGGATAGACGCAGGTTGTCAGTTACACCCTAATTAAAATTAATTGGGGAAAAAAGCCAGATCGTGGCGTATCTGATGTAGTGAGCTTGTTGTCTTAGACTAGATTTCCTATTTGAAAATTCAAGACAAAAAGATCATCTCATTGGACTGGTTTCTGCCTCATGCGGCACAACTTGCAGTGCAAGCCGACCAGTCCCACCCAGACCTGTAGCATGAGGGGGTTCATACATATAACTCAAAGGAGCCGAAAATAACTGTATTGATATATTTTAGCCTTTAAATTAGATCAGAGTACGAAACTAAATTGAGATGTAGCAATAGCACCTCCCATATGTCCTCAGCTCTGAAGTCATACATGAAGCTTTCGCCTTTTGAGTTTTTCCCTTGTTAAAAATGAAAGTCATTGGAAATCCCAGCCATTGCGTTCTGTTGCAAACCCAAAAGTCATATATGTGTATTTTTAGATCTCCAAATTACGAGTGATCCCCTAAATTACAAGCCAGTTAAGCAGTTTAAACAGGAACGTTGCTTTACTCTAGAACATTGAAATCAAATCCTTACCAAAATAGCAGAAATGATCATGGCACAACAGCACTAGTGATTTTCATGAGTAGACAACCCCAGTCATTTTCTCCGCTTAGACAAAACCTATTTAGACCTGAAGTTCCTTATATGGACGTGCTAATGTCTACATGATGACACGATGACATGGTGACTTCGAAGATCTCTGGATGGGGTCCATTCATTTTTTGCATTGCACCCCTCTGGATCCTAGGTACCCCACTGAGCTAGAGCCGTCTGAACAGTATTACATAGGATTTTAATGGAGAAAATTCCATTTCACTGCACTTTAGACCTGGACTAGGCTTAATTTATGTCCAACCCAGTGATGTGTTATAAAACATGTTACTAATCAATGATTTTCATTAAGCACACTGGCACAGCAGCGCATGGAGGAGTGGAGCAGGTGGCACAGTTACGTTAACCACAGTTAGTTTGTGACCTTATCTTTTCATCCAGTGTAGCTAATGCTGTTCTCGCTTCTGGAACGCATGCCAGTTTTTGAGATTAGGGTCAGGCCAGGAGTGCAGGAAGCAGTCAGATGTGTTTCTGCTCTTGGAAAAAGAAGGAACGTTTCTTCATCCGGCACGGCGTGAACTGATCTGCCGGAGAAAGGGAAAAATTTTAGACAGACGGCCGCTTGGCTAATTCTTGTGGTCATCTCATCGGCGGTTTGTTATTGCAGGCTTTGGCAGGTCTTAGTGAAAAGGGTCTGAATGGTGTGTGAGTGAATATGGAGCTGTGTTCTCGCTCTTGTTCACACCGCTGGACTCGAAGATGACGGACGAGTTAATCCTGGCGGTGTAAGCAAACACGGCCCAGACGGCTTCGTTCGAGGCCGCCGGTTTGACCCGAGACAGAGAAAACACTCCAGTGTGTCAGTTTCTCCACACACTGCAGGCCTTAAGAGAGAGGGTAAGACAGAGAGAGAGACAAACACACACACACACACACACGCACACACAGATATGCCGACTCAACCAGCAGCACCGGCGAACCGGAGCAGTTGCATTTTTGCTCGTCATCCAGCGGCAGAGCCAGGCTGAGCTGGAGGCTCCGGCAAGAAACCAGCCATTAATCTTTTATTGGCTTTAGTGACACGAGGCAAGGAGCTTAGGAGCCAAAAAAAAAATAGAAGGAGAGTCATATAAATATGATCAAAGACGGATGCAAATGTCACCACAAAATTAATATTTAAGAGGGGATTAATATTTATACCGGCACGTTTGTTGTTGGAATTTTCTTCCTCATTTCGGCATGGCGGTGGCTTGCTGGGAAGAAAAGCGGCAATTTGTATTTTTTATTTTTTTTTTGGCTCAGGGCATTATATCAGGCTGTCTCGCACAACATTCAGCCCCAAATATGATTAGTTGCAAATTTGAATTCATGGCCACATTCCAAGAAAGGGGTGTGCAGTACTCAAGAGTTCTTCCGGATGGGTTAAATGATTTGATTGTCTGTCTGTCTGTCAGCTCCATTTTTTTAAGTAAAATGAGCTCTTGTGGGGATTCATTAATTAAAAACAACCCGAGACAAACAAGCACTAATTAATTTGTTCTTTGATTTGGTTTTGTACACAGGTCTACTTCGTTTGGGCTGCTTTATAATTGATTTTTTCTCAGATTATGACAACATATTCGTTTCCTAAATTCAGACAATTCTTATAAACTGACGTCGCTGCTGTGCTGGGAAGAGACAAGAGACATGTTTTTCATCAGCTGCCTTTTTTTCCCAGCAGGCTTTATGGCAGTAATTAATGCGATTGCATCATCTAACACTGTTTTTCATGTTCTTGTCCTGGTCTCAGATGCTTTGAGGCCTCAGTGAGTACGTTTTTTTTGGTCCGATCTCTCTGAACTCAGGATTTATTTAGTAAAAAAACCCCACCAGCACATTGTTCTCAGACTTTAGGTGGTCTTTAGATGTTGTTTTCATTGTTCGGGCAAAGTTACTGTTGCACAATGTGATTTACAAAGCTGTTAATATTATGCATCATTTAAAAATGCCAGCGCACGATTAATGATGTTCAGCGGAGCTTTTAGCAGCTTTTATTTCATCCCTGCCTGTCAGAACACACTTTATGGCTACAAGGCCTTCCACTGTAAACAGGGGCTCGCAGACAGATGGAAATGCAGTTTCTTTGCAGATGGATCAATAAAGGAAACTCAGGCTACATGTCAAGTTCCCAGTGTGGCTCGAGCCTCCACTGACTGAAAACTGACATGAGTTATACTGTTCTAATTAAAGGCATTTGGGTTTCATGGGATAACACAATAACAATATCAACATTGGTTTATTATTAGAGAGCCTATTTACATATAAGGACCTTCTGCATACAATAACAGTATTGCAAGATCTGCAGTAATGACTAATGCACTATAAACGCTTTGAAAAGACCACGGCGACAACAAAGCCATCCATGGCCAAAGTGTCCTAGAGAACATAATCGGCTTGGATGCACTGGGTGAAGTTATCATTAGAAAAAATATATATTATAAAATAAATAGGTAGTTCATCCTATTTTGTTGATAACATTTCAAAGCAGATCACTCGACAGAAATCTATGCAAATGGATGTAAAGTGTGTCATCACAACAGACTCTCTTCTTAACATAATGATTGAAATATTAAATAAAGCCTCTAAAATTAACACCTTTCAGCAAATACTTTGAGATAAATTTACATTGTGGGAGTTTTTTTTAATATAAAATAACAAAAATTAGCAGCACAGCAGACATCCTTAATCTAAATAACAGCACAGTCATTAGACAGAAACTTTATCAGAGGACGAGACATAGAAAATGAATGGAATAGCTCGTAGGGCTCAATGGTGCAATGTGTTAGAACCAGGACTGTTTTTGTACGTCTAAAAATAACTGCCCAAGGCCACAGTGTGGACAGAGTCGCCTTTTAGGACTTTGGTCGAACTCTGTCTCTTTCAGACTGCACACACAGCCTTCAACAGCACTGGTGCCCTCTGACACCGCGCCAGCTCGCTTTGCTCAGTCCCACAGCTCCAACCGCACACACAAGGCCACACATTCCTTCTAGTCCCTCAGCCATTAGCAGGCGTCACCCCAGCAGGCCTCGGGGACGGGGGACTTTAGCACCCCTAAAGCCCACAAACCCCCACCCCTGTCTCCTCACACCAACTAGGCCACCTCCTCTCTCTCTACAGGCTTGGTACAAGCTAGTATTTATTTATTTTTATTGGGTCTCCGTCGAGGGACGCGCTTTGATCGCCCTGCGCTGGTGTGGGGAGGCATTCCTGCCGTGCCCAGGTGTTGAGTGAAGCCATTTCCTTAGGGCCTAATTTCTAGCCCACACAGTCTATTTTTTGTTGAGACTGAACACTCTACCTTGGCTCCACACGCTTTAGTCAGAACACATCCAGAGACTGATGGGTGATGGCGCTAAGCTATTGCACAGAGCAGACAGGATGCTAAGCTAGCCTGAAGTGAGGTTGAGCTTTCGGGTTCAGGTCATTTCAACCAATATGCAACTCCCATCAAAGAATGGGGCCACCAGAATGGACTTCAGATGTTCCTGCAAAAAAAATTAGATCTCTTCTCAATTGCTTGTGACGGCACAATGGACACTCCATTTAGACGGCTCCTTTTAGACTGTTTTTGGAATACATATTCATGGGTAGTTCCTGTAAAACAAACAAATGCACAGAGCACAATGTAGCTGCCAGAAAAAGATCGTCTTTAGCGATGCCACAAGAGTACCATTGTTGGTTTCCTAATGAATCCTCCAGTAATTGCCAGTTTAAAGCGAGGCCAGTGCAAATAAGATGCGAGTAAAATTTTGAAGCGTCTCGGCATAACCCAAAGGTGTTATATAGGCTGACCAGATTTGGGATTGTGAAAAAGTGGACACCTTAGTGTGGACACTTTAACTCAAAATCCATTACAATTATAAAACTCTTGCCATATGCAATTTCCAGGTCTCAAAAAGAGGACATGTCTGGGGAAAAGAGGATGTCTGGTCACAATTTTTTATACCAAAAGAAGAGTTTTCTCCTAGAACTGCATGTCCAAGCTAAGAGCCACTGAGGAACCCCTTTTTTTTGTGTATAGGGACTATGGAACTGAAAGGACTCATCCTGACAATTCCTGTTTTGGAGCAACAGGATATATCCTGTTTCTGAAATCCACACATCGTCATGACAAGTCTTTTCACATCTTGATACAATCTTGATGCTGTTAGGATGGAATGAAAGCTGTCGAGACCTCATGACTTCATCCTTATCTGTGCTTTCACAACTTGGAGATTGTTAACGTGTTTGAAGTCCAAGGTCTCGGTCCCTCCGCAGACACAGTCACCCATGAACCTGCTCCTCACGTCTGAAACCACACTCCACACAGAAGTCCAGCCATGCCATCAGGAGCCGTGTGTGGAGGTCGCCGTGAGGGTTAAGAATTCCGCGCCATTTGACTCACTTTTACAAACAAGGAACATATTAAGCAGCACTCAATCGCATTTTCACACTCCTTGAGAATTAGTTTCACTGGGAATGCAGCAGTAGGAAAGAAATACTTATAAGTCGGTGGGACATGTCACATGCAATCATCTTTAAGCCCATTTGTAATTTGGGAATGATCCCTTTTGCTTTTATAATATCTCTGGAGACGGCTTTGGTTCTGAATTATTGAGCGCTCTCAGGGAGGAGTGAAAGGCGAGCCGGGGGTAAAGGCAGCGAGGGCGTCCCGAACGCCCCGGTTCAGTTCCCACCGGAGGCGGCTCATGCTGGGACCACCGCCGCAGATCCTGCCGGCCGTCTCCCCTGCATTAGCCTTGGCCGAGCCCCCTCCCCTTCTCCTCCACACACTCTCGAGCAGATGTGTTAAAAACAACACATAGCGTGTTATTTTTTTACAGAACCGCATGTCCCAGCCTACTGGCATCTAAAGTTGCTCAGTGCACGCCTATACTTCTCTTTTATGATTATCTAGTGTTCGTACAGAATCAAGCATTAAAGAACACAACTGTGTTCTATTTGTCATGGATTTGTTTGGAATTTTGGTGCTAAGATATCACATATATTAGCTCAAATTACTCTCGCGTTTTAAGAAGCACCAGAATATATTTTCTTGCATAAAGGAAAAATAAATGTTGCTCAAGTTTAGATGGGTCAGTGGTTGTACATCAATTTGCTATAAACATTACTCTTTCAGATTTACTGTGTCCTTTTGGCCTAAATATAAAATAACATACTTCATTAATTAATTATAATATTTAATGTGTGGTTCGAGTTATCAGTAAATTTGATTTCTTGTTGAGTTCAAGTTACAAAAGTCAAACATCTGATGCATTAACACGAAATGTGTTGAAATAATGATAACATAAAACGTATGTTGTTCTTGAATATATCATTGCCTCGACTTCAGTTACTGGCTGTTTTGAGTCGGGGCTGCTGGACCGGGTAGGTGGAGGGGGCAGGAGGGCTTTCTGCTGATGTTATCTTTTGATCTCAGTCTCTCCTTGTGTTTTTTTCTTTTTCTTTCTTTTTTTTTTTTAACTTTTTTGCAGCTGCAAAAGTGTTTATATTAAAGCATATGGAGACCTGTCCCGCGGGGGCCATAATAACACTGCATCAGGGCCTACAAAGGAGCAAGGGCAGATTTAAAGCCAGCAGGAAATAAAAGACGGCTGGAAAAAGACATACATATATCAAGATAGAAACATGTGATCAAGTGATTGTGTACAAAGGTGTTAAGTTTTCCTCTGGGTTCCTTGATGAAGAAGTCATTCTTTGGCGCTGGGCTCAGTATCGCACTAAACCTCTGAGTGGCTGTATAAGGGGAACGTAATGGAATAAATTACCTTCTCATGCGCCGCTGGAATAAAACACCATAATTGATTTCTCTCCATATGCAACCTTGAGCACAAATGTTCAAAAGGTCACGATATAGAACACGATCATCCAATTATTTCCTTTTTGGAGATTTTATGTGTGAATTTAAACTTGAACGTGACGCTTGTCTACATTAGACTAGGTACGGGCCTCTTTCCCTCACAGCCTTTCGGCAGCGAGGGGCTTTAGAGGCTGGATAGGCCCAAACCACAATCCTTTACAATCCTTTACTAGCGTCAGCCTTCATTATTACAAGTGAAATATACACTGACATCACAGATTCATTTACTCATTGGCTTAAGTGGTGAAATAGAAATATGCCAGTGATATCGCTTGCACACACACAGGCGGTTCTACAATTCTTCGCCCTTTAATTCGGCTACTCCAGCAGTCCTGCCTGAAAAATCGGCTTGTGTGTTGTGTGGGAGAATGATTCTTTATAATACAAACCTGCTTGCTGCAAGGGAATTATATGTCTCCATGGGTGCCCTCCAAATATTACCATTTGCTGCTTGTGCAAGTGAATAGTGGATTGGCGCGCGATGGGTGAATATTAGATCCTCAGGCATGGGGAAGCAATCCTATTAAAACACACCGTGGAATGTGCCAGTCCTCCACTTTCTCCCTCCCTCTCTCTTTCTCTCTCTCCCCCTCCCAGGCTTGACTGACAGGTGCTGGGCCCCCTCGGTTTGGGATGCTTCGAGCTGTCAATCAGGCCCGGGCTTCACCCCGCAGGCCGCTTCCTGTCTCCCAGCATTCCTGTGTAGTGCTAATGCTAAAACAAAGATGGCCTGTTGGTGAGGCGTTAGCATTTTTAGCATTCTCCCTCCTGGTGGACAAGGACGTATTGATGTGGTTTACTCAAAGTTGAATTTCGATCTCACGAGAAAACGCGCTCTCCCGAATTCATAAAATCAAGACTGAAGGTCATTTATATGTGACACAGGACACCTGCTGACACATTATATGCGAGAATTGCTAATTCTGTAGCATGTGTTTATTATTCTACACTGTTAGAGACAAAACTAAAGTAAGGTATTTTGGAACACGTTGGAGACATGAGGGTATGAAAACACAGTGAAAGGCCAACAAAATATCACTTATCAGACTTTCAAAACAGCGTTTATTGGAAGAGCGTCATAATAAGACACACAAGCTCCAATTCAGTCAACCAGCTAACATATAAGGGGGGGGGCATATAGCTAATATGAAATTACGTGCTTGGAATATAATGCCACACCAGATATGAATATATATAGTTTGTATAGGTTGGAACAGGCACAATGCAAAAATAAAATTCAAGACAATAAACAGAAGGAAAGAATTAAAAAATGAATGTCCGTTATATGATAAACTTATATCCAGTCAGCCATTGAATCTGTGTTTTCTGGACCATGTAACATCCCTCTCTGTAAAACTCAAGGCTGAATTTTAAGTGATTTTTTAAATGATAATGAGAAATATATCACCCAACGCAAATTAAATTCTTTTTGTACTGCATTTGTGTTGAGAAACACATCTGCCATTCCTAATCCACACTTCTGCCTTTTGATGGACAGACTTAGCTTTTACTGGGTCTGAATATATCCCTGTTGCATGGTAAGCACTGAGTGGAAAAATGGCTCAGGGAGGATCTTGATGGTGTAAAAGAGGCATTTTGCTGGAAAAGTGAAGCTTCTATGTCATTTCAGGCCTGATAAAGGGAGCTGACAGGAAATTGTTATGGCGATAGCTACAGTAAGCACCCAGTAAGATGGAGGGACTCTAGTGATTGCCATATAATCACAAATGACAGGGAAATCTTTTTGCCTTTTCTCCAAGCTCTGGATTAGCATAGAGTAACTGCAAGATCCCAGCACTGACCTGTCATGCGTATTGTTAGCAAGAATCACATTATCTCTGTCTCCCTTTTAGATTGTTCTGTATATTGCATACACTATTTATTCCAAATGCATTGCTACAGAACTGTATGATGGTGTTCTATACTGCCATTGTTCCATACTTGTAAGACTATCCTGTACATCAGCACCATTAGGATGCAGCATATTTCCTGACACTCTGCATTTTGATGTCCAGGACCCCATTAAAGCCACTGTTATCACTGATGTAGATAACACCCTGGTGATAAAATGCTCCAGAGACTTCTAATTAGTGTCATTCATTAGGACTCATTAAAGACACATCCTCATTAATGCCGTCATGTGCAAGATGTTAAGGACAGTCGTACCGTCCGGCAACTGGGACGGTTTTTTGCGAGGTCTCTTGTTGGCCTAGGCCATTACTTCACAGGCTCATTCACCCAGGAGGTCTTCAGAGATCCCATTGATCTGGAGAAGTGGAGGCAGCGGCCTGTGTCATTATTGGAACGCGTTATTCCTAGACCCCTTTTCGATGCCTTCACAGCTAGCGAGCATGCCATCGACTAGCTTTTTGGATGCTTCTCTCTCCCCAGAAGAAGAAGAGTGTACGGGGGCCATCAGCACAATTTCCTAATAAGAGCAATTTCACCAACTTTTATCAAGCAACTGTTAGAAGTGTTTGGTACTTCGTGTATTATCTTGCAGGTAATAGCACACTGAAATCTCTAGGGACTGATGTTTTGACCAACGATCCAGACTCTATTTTTTTTCAGCTGTGGTAATCTCATCATAAATACTGAAGCCAGGAATGCATTGCCCGAACTGTTAATGATCGGTGAAGTTTCTCAAAAAGGCGAATAGGGCTTTCATAGCCAGAGCCATTACTGTCAATATCCCACTAACAAGGTTTTCTTTCTATTGTTTTGGATGCAAAGGAAGCAGCTGAGCCTTATTGGTCCGACAAGAGATGAAAAAATGCTGTCACTTGATTAATGTAAATCGAATTTCCCTTGAACTTATCACACAAAATGAGAGTTAACCGTTACTGATGGGAGTCCATGAAGCCTTCCAAAGCAAAATAAATGCAAAAGTTAAAGAGGAATGCCGTTGACATTTGGCGGTTCATGGTGGATACCTGGAGAACGGGGAGACCAGACGAAGCTCTTAGGGAAGTTTTATCACTACCTGTGTATATGTGTGTGAGCGTGCGCCCACGTTTTGGCTTTGTTTTCAAGTCAGTGGCTCTGATACGGTATAAACCCTGTCAGCAAGGCGCCCCTGGGCGTGCATTTTTTTTAAGAATAACTACACTTCAACCTAGGTGTCAACTGCCAGGTTTTGCCGCAGTGCACAATTACCAGACAGTTGTCCTAATGATGCATTTGACCCTCCAGTGCGTTTCCTCACCCATTAACCTGTCAATTAGGCCTCACCACCGAGGCTGCATCTGCCTAAAGCCGGCCAGTGGCAGATAGGCATGTGAGCGTGTTTGGTGAGGGGGGAGCTGGTGGTGGTGGTGGTAGTGTGTGGGGGGGCTCTTCTTACCAGGGGAAAAACCTGGACTGTGATTGAGACCCCCTTCACTGTGCTCTCTGGACCTGTCCTTCTCTCCTCGCTTGGCTTAGATTGCTCTAACAAGCTCTGACACACAGCACTGGGCTCAGGAGAGGGCCTGCGGGTGTGTGTGTGTGTGTGTATGTGTGTGTGTGGAGGGGGGGTCAGGTTAGTGCTCATTGATAATCAGGTCTCATCCCCAGAGCAGCGGTCAAACAGTACATGCTGCATCTTTCCCTGCATCGCTAATCCGTCCTACATGGGCCGGTGCAGGTGTCAGCCACTTACAACTTCCTTGGTAATATGTGTCAAAAAAAACAATACAAAAAAACCCAAAAACTGACTTCTAAGAGGTATGCAAACACCGATTAGGCTTAATCTCCCCAGGAGCACGCAAACTTGCCCCCATCCGCTTTGTCTCCCATCTTATCTCTAACACTGTGCTTAATTGGTTTATCTGTTGGAGAAAGTGCCGAGGCGTCTTGAGGAACGTTCACTCTTGCGGATGGCATGATTTCTGTCTGTCAGAGACCCAGATACACCATTACAGTGGACCTCATTTATGTTTCTCTTTGCCTTTTTGTTTTCCATTTTCTTGCTTTGGCTAATTGGCAAACATATCTGCATGTTGGTGGTCCAGAAAGTCTCCTGTTGTTATAATAATACCGAGTTGATGGCAGACTGGGTCACAAAAGCAGAAAACTGATGAAACTCATTCCAATCCCTCCTCAGATTTATGGTCAAGAGACTTGGCAGAAGACTCCTGGAATGTTTGACATTTTAAAAATATAGTTAAAGGAGGGCCCCAGTCCCATTTTTCCTCCAAATCTCTATCTGCTGCATCTGTAATACTAGGAAGGTCATTTTTCTTGTGAAATTACTGATCATGGTAAGCAATAGTATGATAGAGATGTGGAAGACAGATTCAACTGTGCTGCAAAATTAAATGAACTGGGAGAGGAGAGCTAATTCCAACTTTACCATTCAGATGATATAGCAAAGAAACGCTATATTTTGATACTGTCGTTCCAAACATGCACAAAGAACACATATTCACACACATATTCACACACATATTCACACACATATTCACACACATATTCACACACATATTCACACACATATGCACACACATATTCACACACATATTCACACACATATTCACACACATATGCACACACATATGCACACACATATTCACACACATATTCACACACATATGCACACACAAGCACGCGCTCATCGAAAAAGGTGTGATCAAGGCTGTGCCCTGGATGTTCAGTCAAGTAAAGAACAGGGGCTGCAGTCCCAAAGGCTTGAGCAAATCTGGATGTAAGTTTTGAATTATTGATGCAGTGTAGACTATGCATAATGCAAAATACATGGGCTGGGGAGACTGGGGGCAATGCTTTGGAGGCAAACAGTGAACCGGCTGGCGGTGCAGCACAGGCAAAACAGCCACTAGCTCCCAGTTTAGAGCTCTCACCTGGCAAGACCTGCGGGGGGAAAGGGAGCAGCGCTGATACATGCCCATTATACATCCACACTGCCATGACTTGGGTCATTTAAAAACCTGTTATGGCTGATATTGTGTAGTTTGTGAGGGCATATCCAAATCTAGATACCCATCCAGCATCTGAACTTTCCTCCAAAGATGTTATGAAGCATTATTCTGGAATCCTACTGTTTGCACGCATAAATATTTGGACACAGATCAAATTCTTACTTTATCTCTGTATACCACCACCATGGATTTGAAATCAAACAATCAAGATGTGATGGAGTTTGATTTTCAGCAGTTTATCCAATGTATTGCATTTCAGAATGTCACAATTTGAAGAGGCTCAAAATAACTGGACAAATTAATATGAAATTGAATATGTGTATTGTTTTATTACTTGGATAAAATCCTTTGCAGTTAATATCTGGAAACCATGGACATCACCACATTTCAAGTTATCTCTCCTGAGATGCTCTGCCAGGCCTTTACTGCTGCTGCCTCCACACTTGTAAAATTATTCTGGTTCAAGCTGATCTTAGCTTTGTTGTCCCAAAGAACTTTATTCCAGAACTTAGCATTTCCTAAATAGTCTTAAATGTTGTGAACTGGGTTTTCTTCACCAAGGAAAGAATTGTGCTTGAGTTTAGTTCCACTTTAAATTGTTTTCCATGGTCTCACAGGCCTTTGGATGTTTCTGAGGTCACTAGTGCATTCCTTCTTTTTAACAATATACCAAATTTTAACTTTTTTATTCAGCCTCTTTCACTAGCACGTTGAGTTCCAGTGAACAGATACCGGTTACAAATTTAGTTCTGTGAATCATCTACAGATCTTTCATCCACAAAGCGAGGGAATGGGCCACCTGGCCATGGAACTGCACGTTAGTTACAAGGCCAATTACATTTGAAATCGGAGGGACTCAGATAAATGGCTGTAATTTCTGAATGCTTAATGCCTTTGTTCACTGCTTTAAAGAAAAGCTGAAAGTCTTTACATCCTTTATCCTTTAAGTGCTTAATTCCAAATCCATTGAGGTGGTACACTGAGAGAAAATGACAAAAAATTGCGTCAATATCCAAACTGAAGGATATTAATGGAGAAGTGAAACAGAATTAGGCTGCTCTCTTAGCTCAACGTAACTTTACAGTCTGTGGGCTGGGTTAGAACACACATGGTGATATTAAACTGTATTGATGAATTAGAGCAATGAGGCTGAAAGCAAATTAAATGTGAAATTTCATACAGAAAGAACACAGAGCTCAAGAGAAACGATCTGGGTTCATTTTCTTTGGACCTGTTTGTCTTTGTAGCAACAGTCCATTTTGTTTAGTTTTCATATGAATATTTTTTTTTTCATCATGGGTAAATAAAAGATGAGAACAGTAAGCCCCTGCAAAGCATTACAATGATTAGGAAAGGAGATACAGCAGGGCACAGGGCAATGATATTCAGGCCGTTATTCATGCGTTTCGTAGCCAGGAGCCCATACGCATGCAGACGGTATTATTTCCACTTGAGAACCGTCTCTGAACTTGGGTTGACCCCTACAGTCGAGCATACACAAACCCAGACTGACAACAAGACAATCACCCACCCTCCTGCTGCCAGACGCCAGCACTGTGTTTATACATCATACAAGCCCATCAGAAGTTTGGGGACCCTTTGCTTTATATTGAAATTTGCACAGAGATGCTCTTCACAGTCACCTTTAAGAAAAATACCTCAAACCGTTTATTTATTTATTTTTTAGCACTGAGGAAAATTCACGGGCAGCCTTGGTCATGAAGATTTGACAATGGCACATATTGAAATTCCCAAGTCAGTCACATATATTGTCACACATTATATAATATATATTTGACATAATATATATATATATATATATATATATATATGTATATTATTGCATTGTATATATAATATCTAGAAAAATTATATTTCAGTGCGTTGTATGTCAAACTGCAACTGGAATTTCATGGATAATTTGGAAATGCTTTGTTAACAACCAACAATTTATTCTGTTAAAAACAGAATGAAACCCTCTCTCATCATTTCAATCATGCTTGTATTTGTTGCAAACTTTTGTAGGTAAACAATATTTTCAGCTTTTGAAAAATAGGTTAAATGTTCATTGACAATATCTCACACTTAGTTGTAACATTTACAACCAAGAAAACTTTCTGAGTAAGTCAGGCCTAAAATAACCAGTCATTCAAAGATTGTATTACATCGTTTGCTTGAAATGTGCTCCCGGTGTTAATTGTTGTTCTGGGAATTGTAAAAAAGCCACACATATGCACCCTCTGAGAGGATGATCGGATTTAGCTGGGACTCTGGCTAATAGAGGAGAATATGAAAGAGAAGAAACTTTTCTCTTTTTTTGGTCTGAATTTAAAAAAATGAAGAAAAATGATTTCAATTCTCTTTCCATGTCTGCCCGCAATTCTCCCAGGGGCTTGTGCAGCAATCACTTCATACAACAGCTCGGCCATATTGGATAGTGGGATGGTGACGGTACACAATGGCATTGAGCCATGGTCTCATTTGGGGCGAAATGTAATAAAAAAGATGATGTCTGCGGGGAAAAACAAGCCCCCTTTGGTCAATAGATTCTAGCGAGCCGGTGTCCCGTCTCGGTTGGTGGCCCACATTACGGTGGAATACAATTTTAGCTCCTGGACCTCCACTGTCGTTGATCCACTGGACAGTTTAGTGATGTGGAGAGAGAGGCTGGGGGGGTGCGGCGCTGCTAAAGTGCTTTCATGCTGGCCCAGCCCTGACAGGACGCCCTCCTCCTTCCTCCGCCTGAGCACCTGACCGTGTGACATCCGGCCTCTTGGTAACTGCACTCACACGACTCCGCCGGAGCCGACTGGAACGGCGCTCCAAAACTTTTGGCCTCTTGTAAAACAAGGCCGATGAGTTGCACTGAAATGTCCCGAGAGTTCCCCTGGCCCCAGGAATCCAATCTGGAGGCATAAAAAAACAGATCCTCCAGGGAAAGTAACAGAATCCATCGCTTCAGCTGGTTTGATGTGAACCCGTGAATCCGTCGAGTGTTATGATAGTGGGAGGATATCGTATAGACTTTATAGCAGATAGGAGGGAGTTGATAAAGTTACAAAAACAAAAGCAGGACCTTATGAACCTGTTAGCTCCCTAAGAACACAGTTCGCAGAAATGATGGGCGTGAAGTGAGGGTTTGTTTTCTGCCCTCATCCTCTCGCTGTGGGAACAGACGGCAAGGGCATTGTTGATAAAGAGGGGTTGCGTGATATGGATGTCCGTTAGGAGTCCGAGGAACTACATAAACACAAATATTCATACTTATCTGGTTCAAGGTGTGCACACTGGAGGAAAATACCGTTCACACCCTGCCCGCCTTCATCCTGCAATTGTGCCCTTTGGCAGAACGTTCCTCCAGTCTGAGGGTTACTTTATTTTACATTCTTCTCAGTACTGCACAGGCTGAACAACCCACTGGACCTTCATTCCAGGATGCAGCTGTGGAACCCAATAAAGTATATGCTACACTATCAGTTTTCTACATCCTTGTTAAGGCGTGTTTGAAGACATTTGAATGTGGACCAGTACTGGTCGTGGCCTAAAGCAGACACTAAAACTACCAACAGAAGAATTCCGACATACTTTTCTTTCATCAAGGCACCTCACTCCAGATGCAAAATGAATGTCTCCAGGTATAATATTATCAGGCTAATGATCACATCAGGAAAGTTACGTTCCATTTCAGACAAGCGTCAGAACCTTCAAGCAGAACAGTGAGTGACCTCACTCCAGAGCTTCAACTTCATGAGGGCTTTCGCACAAACCTCAAAAGTTCATCTTTCATTTTAAACTACTTTCAGAGACTCTAGCACCACAGGTGACAGTCTGTCAAAAAGAATGTCATATCTTTATTCGCAATTCCTCCTAGCCACCTCATACTCTTTCTGTCTCTGTCTCATAGAAAAGAAATACTGCAATACTAAATTACTGCAGAAAGAAAACACATGTAGCAGTATTTCTGTCAGAAAGATTCTCATAGGAAACATGATTATATAGTCCCACCCATCTGGCCATTTAGCGTTTATTTTGGAGAAAAGCCTATGTTTTAAAAAGCAGAAATGTTCATATCAGAGCCAGTATTTGTATTTTTGGATACTGTGTGTGTAGTGTGTACTTGGGAATCCCCCGTTTTGTTAGAAATCTTTAGATTGGTACTTCAGTGTCGGGGAATCTAGATACGGTTTCATGATGAATTCAGTTTATCTCCCAGTGCTTCAGACTGAACACTGTGTGTCTGTTTGAACAATATCTTCTCTTCACCGGCCCATACAGTTCAGCTCCTCGCTCCTCACTGGGCTCTGGCTCTGCCTGCGGATTCCATCAGCGGCGAACTGACAGCCCTGGTGACTTAAAGCAGATGTCCACATTATCTGTGCGCTCTCACTTTATGTCTCGTCTTCTGCTCGCTGTAACGGATATTTGTCTCCTTGCGTACTTTTATGCATTTGACTTAGATCGCCCAGGGAAGGCAGGCTGTCTAATGAATGCATAAGGCCTCTTCAAAGGCATCAGAAGGAAGCATGTCTTTACTATAAATTCTGCTGCCAAACCGGGCCATTTGGAAGCTTTCCAAGAACCGTTTTCCCACAATAGCCCAGGCTGCAGCCAAATGCTTCTCTTTTTTTCCCTCTCTCAGTTAGCTACGTTTGTCTTTAGTGTTAGGGTGATGATAATCTCCTGGCTACAGCAGATGTAGCGTAATTACCAGAGATTGAGCAGGGACGCTGTCCTGCCCCGGCTAAAAGACGTTCGTCTGAGAAAGCACTCAAAGCACTACTCTCTCTGGAACAGCTGTTTTGGATCAGCCCGAGAAGAGGCTGCGAATGTCGTTTTTTAGTTGCTTTGGAAAGCATATCAGTGGCTCCTCTCCTTGAACGTTTTATAGTAACGGTGTTTGCTATTTCAGTCACATGCCAAGCTCACTGCCCTCATGTGCCTGTGGATTCAACTCTCAAAAACAGAGGTTCCTTAACTGCTCCTGGCTTGGACATACAGTTCTAGGATAAACCCTCAGTTCATGCCGATCCTTTACTAGGTCAGGGGTTCTTTAAAGTTCTTTAAAGCTTAAGGTTACACTCAGTCACGTTTCATCTACAACAAGGGCCCACTGTGTCACTGATGCTAAACACCACTCTTAAGAGGATGTGAGGGGTAAAGGAATATGAGTATCTGAGTTAGTGAGTGAGTGAGAGAGTATGAATGTCAGTGAATGAGTATGAGTGAGTGAGTGAGTGAGTGAGTGTGTGAGTGAGTAAGTGAGTGAGTGAGTGAGTGAGTGAGTGTGTGAGTGAGTGAGTGTGTGAGTGAGTGTGTGAGTGAGTGTGTGAATGAGTGAGTGAGTGAGTGTGTGAGTGAGT
>JBBMFX010000035.1:13192720-13208956 GCA_037832545.1 Rhabdalestes septentrionalis | reverse complement strand
GAGTGGGGTGAGTGAGTGAGTGTGTGTGAGTGGTGAGTGTGTGTGAGTGGTGAGTGTGTGTGTGAGTAAGTAAGTGAGTGAGTGAGTGATTGAATGAGTGAGTGTGTGAGTGTGTGAGTGAGTGAGTAAGTTAGTGAGTGAGTGAGTAAGTGAGTGAGTGAGTGAGTGAGTGAGTGAGTGAGTGAGTGAGTGAATGAGTGAGTGAGGGAGATAAAAGCCAGCTCCATGAGGTGATTTGCATCTAAAAAAACATTCTTTAAAGAACATCCACTAAATTGTGTTTTCTTTTCGAATGACTTCAAAGAAGCCTTTTTTTGTCACTTTATATTTTACCAGTGCAGGGAGAGGTCCTCTAAAGTCTTTCAGTTGGAATACATCAATGACCTGCCACACAGGCAACTGGTTCATTATCTATTGCGTTCACTCATTCTCAAACTTCACCACAATTTAATCAAGCGACATTTTACAGCTGTGCAAAATGAAAAAGTGCAGCCCCGTGTTCACGTTGTAAACATGCCCGAGCAAACCCATCAACTCGCATTGGAAGTAATCAGTTAAATTGGAAATGAGCTCCTCTTTCGAAACTGCTCCTTCCATTATGAGCGTCCTCCTGAAAAATCAATACCACTGTAAATGCAGAGGGATGTGGCATGAATACAGCGATAGTTTTCGGTGGGATGAAGTATCTCTCGGGGCAGAGAGTTAGAACAATGTTAAAAGGCATCCTAAGAACTCGGCTAAATGCGGCAATCAATACAAAGCTGTACAAACCTAGTGGGAAAAAGTGCCAGAGGACTGGGAAGAGAGCAGGGACGTGACCTAACTGTTATATCGGCCAGAGTTCTCTGTTTGATACACCATTTTCCCTCAAGCGCTCATGCAAAGTAGGGGTGATTATATGATGTTCACCAATTGCATTACAAAGGCTCGGCTAGAAAAGAAAAAAAAGTTCACACCCTACTTAGTATGTATGAAAACATTTCTTCCTCTGCCTCAGCGATTGCCACCGCCTCAGTTAGCACCTAAGAGGCTCATTTTTAAACCCAGACAGCCAGTTTTATCCACTGGAGGGCAAGATCAGGTATTCGGGTGGCCTCGCACTCACTTATTTCCTCATCTGCTTTAATCTTTAACGCGAAAATTCCTGTGACGATTTCTATTTTGCTGTCTGCTGCCTATCTGAGCTGTGCACAATAATAAAATATGTATACAAACAAAAAAAACACATGTGAATGTTTCTGAAGATCTGGTCAACTTGGAGAAATAGTTTTTCGGTTTGTACCCCTCACTGAACATATGGATACTATATGGACAAAGGTATTGGGACTCTTAATTATTGAATTCGCCACGCTTCCAAATTTGTGGACACAGTTTGAGAAAGACCCTTTTCTATTCCAGTGCACAAAGCAAGCTCTATAAGACAGGGCTGGATGTGGAAAAACTTGACTGGCCCACACAGAGACCTGACCTCAACCACATCCCACACCTTTGGGATGAACTGGAACACACAACATCAGAGTCTGACCTCATAAATGCTACAGAATGAATGGGTACAAATTCCCACAGAAACTCCATAATCTTGTGGAAAGCCTTCAGAGAAGAGTGGGAGCTGTTATAGCTGCCAAAAAGCGGGACAGACTCCATAATAAAATCTACATATTTGAATGTAAAGTCATTAAAGTCCCTGTTGGTGTAATGGTCAGGCGTCCCAATACTGTTTCTCATATTGTGTATGTGTGGTTTAAAGTTTTATGGTGGATCAGTGAAATAAATGTAATGGAAGTTCGTTCCCAGTGAACTGTGCAAACTCACTAATCTGAAATGGAGTTAGTTCTATTGTTTTTTTTTAATTTGCAGAACATTTCCAATTTTTCATGCATGTGTAAAAAATGAACTAAATAAACGGTTTACCTAGAAACAGTGTCAGCAGCCGTGTTCCAGTACTTTTGTCTGAACGATTCCTTTGAGCCCCTTAATGTCAGTGAAAAGTTCAAATCCTTTCTAAATTGAAGCATATCAGTTTATTTTCCGTCTGAAGGCCGTTGTCCCACTGAGGCCGACTAGACTGCGCACCCTTTTCCCGTCCACGCTGTCTGTCTGGCTGCTAAGTGCTAGACGAGACAGCACTTACAGTAGGTAAATAATGAATTAAGTGGCGGGTAAGCTGTGAATCGAAAAGGTTATAAACAGCCCCAAATGGCTTCCAGATTATTCGGAACTGTAACCAAGAGACACAGGAACACCAGACTGTAGTATCCTGTATTAGATAGGGTTCGTACCTCACTCTCCAAATTATGGTCTACAGTGGTGAGGTCTGGAGTGGAGTCATTTTCACTGACCTGGCAACGTGGTGTTTTTACATGAAAACCTCAAATGAGCCTTTTCTCCAAAGTAGGTGTCTCAGGAATTTAAATGTTGAAGAAAGGCACTGGTGTTAAATACACGTGACACGTTTAACACATTCACTGTTCAAATAGAGGAGCAACAACATAAAACCAACATATTACTTTCATTAATAATATTTAAGTATTTCCTCCATTTTTACAGAACGTTTAAAAAAAAAAGCAGAACCAACAGAATGGAACAGCAGCGTCTAATATTTAAACAAATTTGAACATTTTAGTGTCTGTTTTTGTGCAATGATTTTCTCAACAACAATAATCATCAACATTAATAGGTGGAAAAGTTCTGTATTATTTAAATGTAAAGCTCAGAGTTGTGTAATATATGAATTTCAATGTATTCAGTTTAAAAAAAGATACTGGCCAATGCTGTAGGTTCACCATCGGGTTCCCAAGCCTCTGAATCCAGAGACATTTTTAGACGGACTTTTTTCAAGGCAAGGCAAGGCTAGTTTATTTACAAAACACATTTCGTATACAAAGGTAATTCAACGTGCTTTACATAAAAGGAGGTACAGACAATAGTAAACACAAAAAAGAAAGTAAAAAATCATAAAAACAATGATAATAAAACAAGAACATGTCAAATGTAATGATTTAAAAGTGATTTAAAAATGGATTTAAAATAAGTTTAAGACAGTTAAAACAGAACGCAATCAGGTCGGACTCCGCAGATTACAGACTCAAACTAAACATATGAACATTTTGAAAGGCTGGTTGTTGTTTACGGACATTTGGATGCATATTGTAGAGCTGGAAATAGACCTACCTGAGGATATCCGACTAGCATCCACACTAGAACTCAACCATCTCGAAAGACTGCACTTGACTTGAGCAGCTGGGAAATGGTGTATGATACTGAAAACATAATTTGGTGAAACTACAACAGGCATGAGAATAACATAGAATAACACAATAGTAATGAGGGCAATTAATATACAACTGCTATTTAAGAATGGATAATATGACAAAAAAATAAGAAACGTCTTTATTAGTCCCACAATTGGGAAATTAGCTTTTAAGAGCAGCAAAATTGAGAAAAACAATAGAATAGAATAAAATAAAACTAAAGTATAAAAAATAGAAATTCCTAATATAGAGTCTAGAGAGTCTTACATATTAAAATGTATTAATATAGTGTGCATAGCTGTATTATACAAAAATACATATATCTATGTAAAATGTTAGCAGATTATGTATTAAATCATGATACCGGGCCCCTGAGGCTACAGCCCCAATCGTTTTGCAAAGAATCTCATATAAACCTGTTCTGTTGTCTTTCATATCATCCTTGCACTTACTGATCAGTTTGTAAAAAAATTATCACCCTCACCAAAATGATAATACTTATTATTTAACAATATTTATGCAAGGTTTGTGAACAAGTTGGAATGGACAAAAATGTTTTTAATGGGCTAAATTAGCTCAGTTGTTTTTTTTCAGTGGTAGAAATATATGAATCAAGTACTATGTTTCTACGCAATTTACACGACTGATTTACTCTCCATAACTAGTCTTTGGTAGGTCTTTTGCTGAAAATGCTCTGGGTGACAGTCTCCATGATATAAGGCCCAGGAAAAGTCTAGCATGATGTATTTTATCAGGAAAACATGAATGTTGCTCTGTTGCTCATTTGGTACCACATGTTGTTTTGTTCTCCTGAACACTAACAAGAAAAGTTGATATCAGTCTCAGCGATACCATCACAGTCAAACGCAATGGTACCATCATGCTCATAATAAGTGTTTTATTTTATCGGGGCCTGAGGGAAAATGGGCCTTTTTTGGTTGATAAGGTCGGTGTTTTGGTGTGCTTGGCCTCTGTTTGGGGTCACGGCTCCAGGGTTAAGACCCGATTGGATCTGTTTCCCTCGGTGGGTATTGCTGAGACTTTGAGACACAGCTGTTCTGTCTAGGGGCTTTCCATGCCATTGTTAAAGCTAACCAGCACAGTTTTCTTAAAGCTCGCGATTCACTGAGCTTTTAATGATGTCCTTGCCGTTGTTAGATCTCAAAGGGGCGATGCAATGAGACAGTGGATCCATCAGACAAATGCAAAGGCCCCAGAGAAGGCAGAATGTTTGTACATTTATATTTATGTACATACCCCCCTCCCTGAATTAGCATGCAGGGAAGAACGATGAGGAAATTCATGCTGCCAAATGACGATGGCCAACATTTCAATATAGTAAGATTAGGTTTTCATCTTTATTGTTTCATTTATCAGTGCCTGTTGGCTGCTGTGCCTTGAGGATAGCGGTTAATTTGTTTTGATACCCGTCCTCCCGATATGAGCAATGCGGCAATGGCAAACCAAATCCGGCCAAATGTGCGTGCGATGCTAAAAGTATTTCACTTCAGATGTTTGTTAAAGAAAAAAAACACGCCACATGGCACATACTCAGTAGGTGAGCTATTTACTTTCACACACTAAAGTAAAATACTATGATGGACTTTCTTTACTCATCACTTCTTTTGTGAGGAGAGAAACCTTCTTCCTCTCAGCTCCACTTTCAGTTCCTAACTCCTTATCTGTGTTTCGTTTTATTCTGCTGCTGACAGCATCTGGACTGCTTTGCTGTCGCTCACACCTCTCACTTTCGAGCTTCACCGGGTTTTGGATGCTGTAAAAAGTATTGCACCCAACAGAGTTCAGTTCCTTCACCGATTCTATGGATTTGTTTGCAGTTCTGTTTTTTGGCCTGACAGTTTTTTTTTACTCATTTCGGCTTTCGTAGCTACTTTTATTTTGACTTTTACTGCTTGACTAATAATTTCATGGAAATTACAAACTTTGACTCTATCTGGGTTTCATCCATCTTACCTTCATCACCTCCACAGAAGCATAACCTTCAAAAGTGCTCCACTACACACACTCTTTTATCCAATAACATCCATAAATGAGTTGAATCTCTCATTTAGATGGGTAGTGGATTCCTGCCCTCTGGCTTGCCCCCGTCCAACAGCTGCTTTTGTGACACACACCATTCCCCCTTGTGTATGGAATTAATGTAAACACAATGTTCCCAGGATTTGCCACTGTTATTGATTTCAGGTCAAGTTCAGACTTTATTGATCTTCACAGCTATTTAAGGCAGGTGAAATGCCTAGACTCTGCATTCCGAGAGTTTCATTTACAAACAGACAACATTAGAGCGTTAACAGTCTTGCTTTACAGAACGGTGTGAGAATAAGCAACATTCCAAGCTGAGACATCCCCCCAGAGTGTGTATTCTCTTTAAGGAAAGCGCAGTTACACATGTGGCTGGTGATTGAGGTAGCATTAGTATTTCTGTCGCTTCCAGCCTGTCTGGTAAAAGTGAGCTAGGTAAGAAATGACACCAGTGCTAATGTTACCTCAGTTACATAGCAACCTGTTAGTGAGGCGGCAGAGCTGCATTTTAAACTGGTGACTGGTTACTGTAAACAAATTTTCTCTTAAGATTAAATTGGTTTATCCTAATGAATAAACTAATGAGAGGGTTTTGTCTGTAAAGCCCATTTAACAGAAGCTAGGAAAGAATGCACTTAAGGGTGGATCATACATAAGTCCATCATATTTAGAACACAGCATGGCCACATAAGGAACGTTTCGAGTGAGACTGGCAATTCCTTTGGCTTGGGAGAGAGTGTCATCATTAACATTCACAACAGCAGCAGTGTGAAGGTGTAAAGTGGGTGTGTTCAGCTCTGGTCCTGGAGGGTTTGGTGTCCAGCAGAGTTTTGTTAGCATACCCATTGAACTTGTTGATTAAGACCCATTGAACTTGTTGATTAGGTTGAAATATGTGTGTTTGAAAAAGTAGATCCCTAAATGGTGTTGACCGCCAGCCCCCCAGGACCAGAGCTGAACACCTGCAAACAGAAAAACCTGAAAATTCCCGTTTCTGCTGGCACACGAATGGTATTTCTAATAGTAAGTTAGTGCTAGGCTTGTGCATTTTACATAAAATACAGACATTTGAAGTTTAAAATGAGTATAAATGTATGTTTTACTGAATACTGACGCATGAGTTAAACATACATTTAAATTTAATTGACTCCTTTAGTAAAGAGCCGACACAAACCCACTGCTGCTGTTCATTTCTAATAACTGACTGAATCCTGCTTAGACCTGCAGTACTTGCAGTCAGTGACACATTTAGAAATTTTACCGATATAGTCCCAAATCTTGAGAAGCAAAATGTGGTTAATTCCTCTCTCACTTGCACAACAGTCACTTCTACCAGCTTCTAATGGCCAAACCAGTGAGGGAGCTCACATTGCTGTATCAGCCCAGAGACCAAAGAAAAAGATCCTGATTGGACAATTTTCCACCAGACAGCTCAAAATGTTTCCGACAAACAGTAACAAAACTGTTTTACTGAAATCTAGAAGTTAATCACCCCAAGTGTAATATATTTCTTGTATATTTTTACCACTTTTAATATAAAACTGAGGCAAAGAATTTTGGGGAAATGTCCAGAAGTCCATGAGTAGGCAGTGAGAACACACATGTGTCCACCACCCGTGGAGAAGGTGTAGCCTGTAGTCTTTGCTGGGGAAGATGCTATTAATATTCCAGATTTGCATTGATAGCCTTTCCTTATTAGGCCCCTAATGAAGATAAAAATGTGTTATGTGATTTTGATTCTGAAACTATATAAATGCAAATCCAGGCCGGGCCTGGCGGGCTTCTCCCAGGCCCCGAACAGCAGGACGAAAACCTTTTTAGTCAGACGGCCTGTCGCATGCAGATACGTAAACAATTTCAGCGACTAAATTGATTCCCTTTATTCCCTTTCCCTTTTATAATCATTTCAAGTGTGCCGTACTCCGTCCACTGGAGTATTTGTCAGGTAATTCTGTCACAGAGGAAGCTTTTGGTTTCTTGATCAGGCTTGAAGCGCAGAGACAGATGTAGAGATGGGATTTGCTGGAATACTACAGTGACAGCGCAGTGTTAGCTGTGTTAGACGAGGATGAGGCCAGACTTTTATCTATAATGGATTGAAAAGGCAATGTGCTGCAATATGTGTGCCCATACAGTAGCAGTCAAAAGTTTGGAAACACCTACACGTTTTGTTCAACATTTTCCATATTTTGCAGGAATAGTGAGGACATCAGAGTTATTATTATTTAATCATAGTGATTACTAATCTGATGGTGTTGGCTGTGTTCCTTCAGACTTTAAGTAACGATCTTCAGGTTTGACCTGAGGTTTTTGATGCTAACATCAAGTAGATGCATTTATTTCTGATTTCATGCTAAATTTCTTAATTTAAAAAGTGAGCTATAAGCATTTAACATTGAAAACTGTCAGCAAATACAAATTTTATTTGTCACAGGCATAGTCATACAAGTACAACGCACAGTGAAATGATTTCTCTGCAATAAACCCATTCACTAAGTGAAGCAGGGGGCTGCCTCAGTGAGGCGCCGGGGAGCAGCGTGAGGGGACAGTACTTTGCTCAAGGCTACCTCAGCGGTGACGCTAGCAGTGGGATTTGAACCCCAATCCTCTGATTGCAGGGCCAACACCCTTAACAGTTGGCCATCCAGGAAGAGGATTATGTTTTCTTTTGGGGAGTAAAGAGTTAAAGACATATGTTCCAAATATTTGATTTGAGGCTTGGTGGTTTGATTTTGTTCTCATATGAACAAAATTTTAGGTCTTCATGAGAAGTTTATTGATGAGGAAAATGCATTAAGCCACAAATTAATAACAGTGGTGCCTTATTGCAAAGCCATTTTTGGAAACTGCTCCTTGCTGATGTCTATGGAAGGAGGTAATTAGCTTTTTGGAGCATTGTGGTTCCAGCAATGGGGATATATGAGCACATGCTTCCTTCCATGGCGCTACCACGCTTTTTCAAATTGCCTCCAAGGCACTGACTGCCAGTTCTGCTACCTCAGCACCCACGTCGGAAAGTTTGGAGGCCATTTCCTACCTGAACTCCTAAAACAAAAGTTTTTGGGAAAAATTCTGTGTACCACTCTGTTTTGAAGAATTGGCAGTTCATTATTTTATTCAGTGATTATTATTTGTTCAGTCATGTCAAAAGTCGGCATTTCTAAACTGTTTATTTGCAGCACATCCAGCTCTGTTCAGGACGACCTGTGTCTGCAGGCGCTTGCAGGTCAGTAATAATTGCAGTGTTAGGTGCAATAGACTGGCAGGTTATTGTTATGCAAATTACGGAGCACCAAGTAATAATAATTAGCACAAAGTTCATTATCACAAAACACAAAGTTCATTATCACAAAACACAAAGTTCATTATCACAAAACACAAAGTTCATTATCTAAGTTCATAATTGACATTTCCTTCTTAGAGCTTATTAGTAGTATCTTCACTGCTATGTAGAATTTAATGAGACACTAAAACCTCTTTATGTAAAATTTCTTTTTTTATAGTTTGTATGATGCAATTATTAGTGCTTTTCAAAAAAAAAAAGTAAGACCATGACTGTGCTCCTCGAAGTCTTACCAAAATCTAGAGTTAGAATATAACCTTCAGACTATGTGACCTTTTGGCTGACCTTAACAACAACATCTTCACGTTTGCGTTCACAAATACGGTTATTTAAATCAGTGTTTGGGGCCCACTGGACAGTCTCTCATGTTTGTGTGTTGGGATCAGGGTACAAGCAAAAACCTGAAACTATCAAGTCAAGGAAACACTGCATCCAAAAGTTCTTCCAGGAACCAAAAATGGTCGTTCTATGATGCCTTTATTTTTCAAGAACACAAGTCTAGCTTCCCATTAGGGTTCTGTGGAAAGGAGACAAAAACATCAAGGGGTGCGCCTTTTATTGTGGTCTGCAATGGTAAGATTTACTTTCATCTATTTTTGTCACCAAAAAAAAAAAAGAATACGGACCACCATTTCCTTTTAGCAGTTCTGTGTTTCATACGCAGCGTGCAGCTCAGCCTGGAGCTGCAAATGAAACGTGGCACCTGTTTTTCTGGACGTTTGAGAACGAAACACTCTGCATCTATCTGAAAGTGGCACGGAGGCTCCTTTGGTGGCGGCTCAGCGCGATGCATTTCTTAATGGACCCTGGCGCCTATTATCCACAAGGCTCAGGTGTGATTGCCTTTAATTTCGTTTAACACACTAGCTCTGTTTATTCTGCTCCCGTAGCTGGAAAATTGATTTCTTCGCTTTTGCGTTGTTCATTATTCACCAGCCAACCAGCCTAAATGTGGCGAAATAAAACATGAAACACTTATGAGTTTTAATTAGCTTTCACTGTCCCTGCTTCCTCGTGCAAAGTGACAGAGGAGCATGAGGCATGAAAAGAGAGAGAGGAGAGGGGTCACTGGGTAGAAACCAATATATAATTCACACAGTTCTTTACTGGGGCCAGTGTGAGATGAAAATATGCACCTCTTCATACTTTGTGTGCAGGTCACAGACTATACTGGGACTGAACTCACCATTTAGCTATATTGGAGGCATTGTTGTTCCATGTTTGTGGTTTTTAAAGCAGGAATCTAAGTGCAACAAAACCCGACTTCAGCCACTTGTTTTTTGACTGGCCTGTGTGGTCACAATGGGATCATTGAGCGAGTCTCTCAGGTGGGAAATGACATCTGACTGGGCTTTCCACAAATGGCTTTGCTGCTTGAGCCCCATCAACTAGTGGGCCATCATTCATAATTAGCGACAGTTGCTAGCCTACAAATCAATGTCTCCATTAACACTTCCCAACAAATGTCCATACAGTGGACATTGGAGTCCAGATAAAGCAACCGTGCACAATTCTGTAAATAACCCTGACATATTGGGTGCACCATTGTTTTGAAAATTAAGGATAACAACCAGAGAACATGTCCTAGGAGTCCAAATAAAAAAAATAAATCTTTACAAGAAGGTGTACTGCATCTCTTATATAAAATCTTTGGGCAAATTTGATGTGAGGTGTTCACCAAAACACTCTCTTTGGAGTAATGCCATTAATGAACTAGATTTGGTTGTCTAGAGAGAGACCTTTAGTTAAAAAGTGTAAAAGTTTAAAACTATAAAAAGTCTCCAAGTTTCAAGAACTTCTTAGAAGTTTAAAGAATCTCCGTATAATGCAAACGTTCTATACTGTTTAAACAATATTCCTATAATCCTATGTCCAAGCCTTTATTTTTTTCTTGGAGTGTTTCTTGCAATGTTCTGCAATACTGCTTTCTATTAGCCTCATCACATTATAATTGGCCATCCATTAAATATGCTGGTTCATGCTGGCTGAGTTTGTACAAGTCTGCTCTCTTTGCCAGACCTGTCCTTTAGCTGCTTAGCATTAGATTTGTGCTCCGTTAGAGAAAACTAATCCATCTGCTTCATGCAAACGCTCTACTGTATCTGGGTAAAGTACACAGATAGACCCAAGGGCATTTCAGTCTTGGAATATCACAGAAACTACAAAATGCTAAAGACAACGTAAATGCAGGTTCACATTTCATTTTTGAACAATTCAAGCTCCATCTTTGTCAGTTACAGTAACCGAAAGCAATTCATAGTTCATGTGTTTTCCAGTCTTAAGAATAACTAAATAGAGAATTGATTTAAAGGCAAATCCAAGTGCTAAGCATGTGAATGCATGAAAGTGCTCCCATTTTAAATGCTCTGAAAACAGTCACGGTCCTCCTCCGAGCGAACGCATGGCTGCTAATGGACCTCGCTCTGTTCCCTGAGCTTGTAAAATCTCCAAGAAGATCTGCTGTGTCAAATTAGCCGCTGCAATTTGAGGCTCTTACAGTGGTCTGAAAATACAGTCATTTAGGCCTGTACCTCCCCCCAGAAACAACCCAGATGAATCACCGGGGCTTGATAGCCCTGTTGAGGCTGTGGAAATCGAATCAGTAATGCTTTTTAATAATACATTGGAGTCATTTGGAGGTATCAATATTTTCCAGGTCAGCTTCAGGAAGCAGCAAGCGCTAACTACTCTGTTTTTTCTCTGTCTCTCTTTTTTGAGGGAAAGGCAAGTTACTGTGTCATGGAGATAATTGGGAACATGTCTGGATCTCTCCATTGCAACTGCCAAGTACATATGCTTTGCAGACCAAATGTAAAACAGCTGCAAATTTTACCAGTTTCCATTAGCACAGCATCTTTGCATTAGCACAGCATCTTTGAAAACATATAAAGGGGTAGAGTTACTCGTAAACGCGCAGCAATTTTTGACAATTTTTGGGGAGAAAGTTAACAATATCAGTCAAAGCCATGATAACTTGGTTAAAAAAGGTTCATATGCTTGACAGCCTACCTATTGCAACGACAGAGAAAGTAGTTGGAAGGCATGGTGGGTACCTTGGTCTTTGCTGCCATCTTGTGGTTTACATAAAAACTGCAGTTGTGAATTTAGGTTTTCCTCCCTTAACCCCTTTGTGTGCAGTTCCTCCCGCAGTACTTTCTTCAAATCCAATTTTAATTTTGCATGATCGGCCATATTCAGGTTTTTAGGAGCAGAATAGGATGTTTTTGATATTCAGAAGTGTGACAAACTAAAGGAAAATAACAACATACAGTGTTTTAGCGAGGTATTGGGCCATAATTAGCTGCAAGAAAATATGTATTTTCTTCCAAAACTGGGCAGAGCAAGGTTGGTTGTGACACAGGTTGGTTGTGACACAATCACAATCATCACATCTCAGCCATTAGAAGTTGCTGATCAAAACAGCTGACACAGAAATATTTGTAATTAGTGTCGGTGATCTACTTTAAAAGCAGAGGTGAAACCAGCATGACATGAAACAACTTTCATATTTTTAATGTGCAAAAGTACATTTTGAGGCATCTCATCCTCTTCTTCTCATTACACTATGGGTTGACAGTCCAATAATTATTACAATTTAAAAGTATAAAGAGAGCGACAGAGTTTAGTTTGTTTTTTTCTTAGTTATGCTAATACATGTGGAGACAAGACTCCAAAAGATCTAAAAATGTCAGTCGGTGTAGGTTGTCACATTTTTTCATGCTATAGTGCATCATGTGCAGGGGGTGGGCTCAGAAAGAGTGCACCCCCGGCCTGCCAGGTTATGTTTGTCAGAGCTGTGATTCTGAGGTGGGCAGGGATTAGTGAATGTTGAGTTCCTTTCTTTATGCCTGTGTTATGAATTGTTATAGAGTGTAAATGCCCCTGTTCTCTGTTCTTTTGCGTGAGTTTATGCCGCTTGAACAGTTTCTTCAGTTTTCATAGTTGTGGTAGTTTTCCTAGGTGGTGTTTTACTTTTATGGATTTTACATTTATGTGTTTGAATCTAAAGAGAAACCAATTAAACTTACTTGATGTTTTTAACACATGAGATGTGTTTTGTTTGATATTTCATTGAAAATAAAATTTTGTATAATTTTTAAAAAGTCCATATTTTGTATTTTTTCTATTAGAATAACACAGGGACCACCTACCCCGCTATGGGGTTGGTTATCACATCTGCACATCTGCCTTTGACAGCCCATACCTTTCAAACCCAGGGGATTCTACCAGAGGACGGACTGTGCACTTGTACCCGAAACATTAAGCATTCAGTGTGTACAGAAAGGGAATTCTTACTATTCACTGTTTTGGTAGAAATTAAATTAAAAGTGTGATATATATACAAAGAATAAACAAAAATTGGTGGGGCTCCGTCCCAAGAGCGTTCCCACCAACTGTGAAAAGACATTTGTGATATGGTAAAAAAAAAATTCATTATAAATTATATTGTAACCCCTAAATGCCCCCAAAAATTCTCACAAAAGGTAAACCCATATACAATCTGTACAGTTTATACTGCATTGCCGTCTCTCACAGTTGATTCATGCAAGCGTGTTTTCTTTGGTATGTGCTGTCGTTTACTTTGGTATAAGCAGAGTCCATACTATCATAATTTAATTTAATTTTCAGTGATAAGAGTACAGTAAACTGTATGGGTAATCACTCAAGACGAATGATATGAATGATATACAGTACATAGGGTCACAGGGTGATTAGTCAGGATCATTTTGCACTGATTTGCAATGGCTGCTTTCTCTGAGGAGACAAAAGGACCCAAAACATGCCAGCAGCATCACCTGACCCCTCCCTGCCGGGGTCGAGCTTTCAGGCCGTTTCCCTTAGTTCACACCAAACAGAATATGTGCAGAATATCTCTGTAGACCAGTCTGTGGTTTTAGCAGCATTGGACTCTCAGATGGCCGTTTCTCCGTGTTCATGATGCGCCAGATTGTGAGGGATTTATGCGGCACAGCCCTACTAGAATATGCATCAAACGCAAGCATCAGTCACTGATTGTTTTTCACTACAAATTTCAACACTGATTTCTTTCCTACAGATCTACAACCCATTTCCAGAAAAGTGAGCATGTTTTTAAAATGGGAATTACTTATGAAAGCTCATATTTGTTTTTCAGAACTTATATGCGCATTGTGTGATGCCAGCAACGATTTTTGAATAAGGCGGGGCAGTGGCATGGTTATCAATGTGTTGTATCACTCTCCAAACTTCAGGGGAACTGAGGAGAGGCCGGAGCCTCGAAGTGAACTGTTGTTCCATTCTTGTCTGATGTAGGATTTTGACGTCAGGTGTAGAACTCTTGTCATGATGTGGCGCCCTGGACGTATTACTAATCACTTTAATGACAATTCCTTGATGTGCAAGGTACCCATGCCATGTGCACGAATGCACCCCCATACCATCATGGGTCCAGGCTGTTGAGCTGTGAGGGAATAATAAGCCAAATGGTCCCTCTCACCTGTCACCAGCAGGACGTGGCACCCAGGATTTACCAAAAGAATTTCACATTTTCATTTTCATGTCAGACCATGGGACAGTTTTCCATTTCACTCATGTCTGTCTTAAAAGATCTCGGGCCCAGAGAAGGCAGCAGTGTTTCTGAGTCATTTTTCTAGATGTGGACAGAGATATATTTCAGCTATATTATGTCCAATGTACGATGAAATTACCAAATTCATTGCACTTTTACATTATTATTACTCTATTTTAAGGAATTAATATTCTCGATTTGTCCAATCTCTCACGCATACCAACTTCCCAACATGTTCAAATTCATCAAATTCAAAACAAGAATATATTTTATACAAATATATTAGCTTTAACACCACATGTGTTCTTTGTCCTATTATTAGTGAAATACGGATTTAAAATTTACATGTTCTAATCTAATCACCGCATTCTGTTTTTATTTACAGTACAGACAGTGGGTTTTTTTGAGTGTGTGTGTGTGTGGGGGGGGTGAGATGAGACTTGTCACTAGTCACCTTTTTCTTGTTCCGTCTTTACTGCAGGTGTTGCCTGGCAGCCGAACATGCGTGATGTGTTTAGTTGTACAGTGGAGCTACAAGCCTGTAAACTGTTACACACCTGAAACAGGAGCAGCTGCTGCCTTAAACACGCTGTTTTTTTAGGAGGGAAAACCTGTGGATTTGAAAACATCATTTGAAAGCCGTCAACCCTGGAGGTATACAGTGTGTGTGACTTCAGTTTCATTATCAGTTTGAGCCACTTGAGGGGCCTGGTGGCAGATTGATTTATTTCTAGACCAGGTCTGGTGAGTAGTTGCCTGTGGGGGGAAAAGAAGTGGCCTAATGCTCAACACTGTATTAATGGATCATTAGTTTGTCGCTTGCTCATTTTTCTTTCCGGCGCCATTATTCAGTGGAAATGAGATGAGAAATGGCGTGCAAGAAAATGATCTGATATTTTGAAGTTATCTCATCAAAATATCTGATAATGATTTTCACGCTTCAGGATCCCACAGCCTGCCGGTTTTTCTGCAGTAGAGGGTTGTGGGTCCAACACTGCACAGCACAGCACAGCCCACACACACCTGATCCTACAGTCACTGACTAACTCCATTATCATCTTATTTAAAGTCCCAAACAAAATCAGCCACAAACTGTTTCAGACTATTTCAAAATGGCATTTCCGACAGTGAAGATGTTAATGTTATTGTGAGTTTTGATTAATGTAATGTGGAAAATACATAATTTTTTGATGAAAAACATAACACTTAGTAATAACTTCTAAATAACTAAGAATTGAATCTTGCAAGTTAGCAATGTGTTAATGTCCTGTTCTGGTACTGTTTGCACTTTTTTGTGACAGCGATGATGTCCATGAATCCAGTTAAATCTAGGGCTCCATTTTAGGCCATAATCATCAAAACATGGGGAAAAATAAGCCAACAAACACACCACTAAGATAACTGGCCTACTTTCGGCACCCCTATGAGATTCTAGTATTATGTTAATTTGTTTTTGGAGAGTGGATTCATGACTTTAGCCGTCTCTAATTCCACCCACTAGCCAGACTCCCTCTATCACATGACACCACCAACGCTGCGGGGGAGAAGAACAGAGCTTCCGCTAAGTCATGTAAAGCCATTGCGTCTTTTTGAACTGCCACTAACACGACATCACTACACAGATTGGAGCAGATGCCGACTGTCGATACTGTTATATTAGCTAACAGACACTAGTGCTGACTAGCTTCTCGCTGAGTGAGTGATGGGGGAGTGAAGGGGCTATGCTACCCACCCAGAGAGAGCAAAGACATTTGTGCTTTCTTGGCCTCCCGGGCATAGATGACTGCAGAACCACACTGGAGAGCAACCACAGCCACTGAGGTACAGAGCAGGGAGCAACAGTCCAGGATTTGGGGGCAACAGTCCAGAGTAATGGGAGGTGTGCAAGGGTGATTGGAGGAGTGATTTGTGTGGTGATGTGGGTGGGGGAGAGTGGAGGAGTGATTTGTGTGGTGAGGTGGGTGGAGGAGAGTCGAGGAGTGATTTGTGTGGTGATGTGGGTGGAGGAGATTGGAGGAGTGATTTGTGTGGTGATGTGGGTGGAGGAGATT
>JBBMFX010000035.1:13178604-13189486 GCA_037832545.1 Rhabdalestes septentrionalis | reverse complement strand
AAAAGACGAGTGCAGGTCATCACCGACTGCATGTGTGTGTTGGGGGAGTTGGCCTGAGGCGCCACATGAAGTTTGGTAGGTTTCTGACAAAGCGTGTCCGAGCAGGAACACTCCAAATTTGAGCCCCATAGAGCGTGGGCATCTTTGTGGGCATGTAGCGTCGCCACAGTAATGAAACGCTTAGAAAAGTAATAGCACCCCTCACAGTGATAAGCCGAATTTTTTGATGTATAGGTTGTGTGGGTACGCGCCACGGTTTAGCCCGCATTAAGCGGCGAACGAAGAAAAAGCGAATAACAATAAGGGACTTTCCATTGAAATTCAATGGGCCAGTCCCTTAATTATGATTTGAGCTGAATGTCCTTCATTATGAAGTGCGGTTTGGAAACAATAGGATAAAGATTTAAAAAACTTTTTACAGCAACACTGGACAGAATTTAGTAATTAAGTGGAGTTTTTCCACTTGTTGGACCATCATGCACTGGATTGAAATCCCAGTGTGTCGGATTATGCATTAGCATAATTAGGAAAATGTCAGTGGAAACAACCAGTCACATTTTAATGCAGAGTGGGCGGAGCCAGTTTTGTCAGAAGAAAGTATGTCTCAGTCTTCTGCAATCTTGTACATTCTACTGGTCTGAAGTAATAAACACTGTAAGCTCTTGATGGAGACCCTAGAAGTCATACAAGATAGACATATTAAAGGTGGGATGTCTTTTTTAGATTTCAGAAGTCAGTGTTTAATGTAGAAAGGAAATAATGTTTATGTTCCACCCTGTTACAGTAGTGTTCCCAAAGTGATGCTATCAGAAGTTAACATTATGGTTAGTTTCGTTTCTCATGTTTTATGAGCACAGTACAAAATATACCAAAACATTTCCTTCTAATGAATTCAAATTGTACGGTATTTAAAAAGCTGAAAAAGTACATCAGTCCAATCAAAACACATTATATTACATTAATACACCATTGTTTTGGTTCCCTACAAAAACTTATAAAGGATGGTTCTTTTGAAGATCAAACTGTGATCAGCAATTTAAGAGCCTCCACACACTGTGTCAGAGCAGAACCTCTACATTATATTAATGTTCCTTAACTCTATAACCGACTCTTCATTGTTCAAGTCTCTTGAAAAATGGTCCTTCTATGGCACACAGTTTGTTAGAACATGTTTTTTGTTCAAAATCAGTAACCTAATTTTATTAGCTATTAGTAAAGTATGATATTAAACACAGCTAAGACTGGACGCTCTGGAAAGAAATATCCAGCGAAGAGGATTCATTTCAAGTCATGGAATCATCAAGATTTCACAGCAGTGAAGAAGTGAGAAGGTTAAACATGAGTCAGTGGCACTTATGACTTAATGTTCTTGATAAATGTGAACCGAATCCGTCTATGTAACTGAGTGGATGTGTCATTTACTCAATAATTACGAGCCTTCACATAATGATATTTCATTTTGTGTTCAGGAAGTTAATAAACCCATGAGCTCACAGAATGCAAACATCCTTTCTTCACCTAGTGTGCTGCACATCAGTATATTTGAGTTGTGTTACAGAACAACATCTGTATTGTGCCTCCACAACCCAACTTAATTAACACAGCTTGACACTGCATGAGTCATACCTGCACTTTACCTCAAAGCTGAAAGATGGCCCTGCCCCGTTAATGGATGAAGACCGATGATTTATGAGCAGCCAGGAAAAAAAAAACTCTGCGAAGGATGAAATGCTTCTAAAGGGTCAGGAGATCATCATTAGTTGTTCCCTCACAGTCAGTCAATTGTATTACATTTGAACCTATTTCACCCCCCACCCCACCCCCCCAGCCATAACCACCACCATTATAGGGTCCCATATCCAAAATATTTCAGATATTTTATATTTCGATTAAAATTCTCATTAAGACATTTATGATTTTGTAGATCTTTTTACTCTATCTCTCAGAAACAGGCTGTTTTGTTGTTACTGCGCTTTTTAAATGACCTGGCTGTTTGAAATGAACAGTCCAGGGTAAAAATCAGAAGGCTGAATTGGTAGGGGTAAAAGCAGTGGCTTTTGTTACACAGAAATCATTTTTACAGAGAGAGTACATGGACTGTGCAGTAAACAACATGTTTTGAAACCTTTTACTGCATCAAACTCTTTGTTCAGAACAGTGTGTCCACGAAAAGGATTCATGTGGTTGTCCAGTGGACGGAAGTATTTACGGTAATATCACAGAATTATGTAGAGCAGATTTGTGAAACAAATTTAGGGGAACATAACAATCCAGCCGAACCCAGATACTGTCGCTAACGTTACAGATTAGCTCAGTGCCAGTCTCAGATAAAAACACAAGATGCAGTGACCACCACCATTAAAAATGCATAAATCTCATTTAAAAGCACCTTCTCCCTCATCCACTCACACAGTCTTATCCTTTTCATTGCCATAAAATATATTTGTGTCTTTTTGTAAACATAAAATTATCCACAGAGTAATAATAATGCACAAAGGCACAACCACAAAAAAACGAGTAAAAGCGAAACAAGGCAAGCGAGGTGAGTCAGTCGCCGGAAGGACAGTTGTTTAAATCTCAGGACTCAGGACCGCTTAGTTGTGGCCTTGGGTAAGAAACCAAGCCCCATACTTACAGAGCCAAGATCCGCCCATATTAGAGATAGCAAAAACAAAAAGAAAAAGATGACTACTCCTCTCTCTCTTAAGAAAATATAGGCTAATAGAGTCATATTCCAAAGTCATAGACTAGAGGATGGCTTTAAAAAAAGTTGATTTAACTAAATTTTATACTATACTTTTGGTGTAGTTTTTATTCTAGTCAATTGCTTTTTCATTTTTGCTGCTCTTACATTTGTACTGCCCACTTTCTGCCATGACAATAGTAATTTTCCACTTGCAGTACTAATAAAGGTTTATCCGATTTATCCTTCTGAATGTCAGAGTTAAGTCTTATAGCTCAAATTAAGAGACGGTTGGCTCGGAAAAGCAGTTAGAACACTGCTATCCTTTTGCGGTTCTTCCTTCTGCTTGTTCGTGAATTGAACAATCCTTCGTTAAGTCAGTACTTCCAGAAACTGAAGCATCAGCTGTTGTGGCCTGGAAAGTGAGAGGCTACGAAGGTGATCTGGCTCAGTGGGGAGAAGAGCAAATATTGTGACTGTCAGAGGGGCTGTGTCTGACATGTAAAGGTGTGGAGTGGGCCGCGGAGCTTTGGGGGCTCAGTGTGTGATGGCACCACCGCTGCGCTAATGAGCTGGCAGCATTCAGCTCACACTTAATCCAGACATCAGAGGGCCGGGGCTCCTCGCTGGATTACACTCACAGATTCACTCACACACGAGCGCACACACTGTCGGCGGGCGGCGTAATAAGCATTAAGACACAGTTGAATAAACTAATGAGTAAAATCGAAACAACAAATCACCTATTAGCGCGGCTCTGCCGAACGAGACAAAAACGCTTGGGCGCGGAGTGCTTCGGCAGGGCCTGAGCCGGGAAGAAGAACGCCCATCTGTTGCTTCTCTTTCAGGCCATGGCAGGCAATTTCAATTAATCTGGCCAGCCCCTGGCCTGATTGAGTTAAATCCCATAGGTTCCAGTACAATTCTTCCTGCTCTCACAGTGCTCGCGGTCTATTCAAGGAGGTAGACTTCCTGCAGTAATGAAGGATTAATGCACAACAGCTCTGCCTCAGATCCCACTCATTTTCTGTTTGCTGTATTGCTCACTGCAGTGCTGCAACTTGCTCTCATGAAAAATTGCCAGGAATCATAATGCGCAAGCTGTGCAATTATACAATACTCGTGTTCAGATTTCGCTGCTTGTGGGACTCAAGTTGGGCACCAAAAATAACAAACAAAACCCAAACGAATAGGTTAATTTGCAAATAAAATGCCATTAATTCATTTCAGATGTAACCATATCCCCTCTGAGCTGTTCATGTGTTGACTTTTGAGTGTGCAGCTCCCCAGGCAGCAGACAAGTGATGTCCCAGTTCTGGCCCACACTTGCTTTCATCTGGCCTACATACCACCGTGTCGTGGCAGTGATAACTTCATCAGAATCTGGGTGCCAGCCCAAAACTCGATTTGACCCAAAATAAACTTGTCTTTGCCATGACTGACCTGTAAAGGGATGTGGCCAATATGGCGAAAAGATATCATGATGTTCACAGTACATTCTGATATAAAAAAAACAACAACATCTCTGACATCTCAGAATGTGGAACAAACAGACAAAGCGCCAGTGGCACCACACGAAACAACACAGACATAGCTAAGAGTACAGACATTATTTGATGAAAAATATCACAGACAGCACTGTACTAAATTCTGGTAAGCCGTCATAGTTCTACTCTTTTTATCAGGAAACATGCAGTTGGTCAGTAGTCTATAAGTACATGGGAGAGGAAATTGCTCACATAATGACACCCAGACACAAGAACATTGTTAAATATAAAGTCGAAATAAAATGTAAACATCTGTAGAAACTAATACAATATGAAATACACAATAATATGTACAGAAATGCTGGGTATAAATACTATATATAAGTACTACAGGTGAGTGAAATCCACTGACGGTAGTAGTTTGGATCATTGCACTTAGTAGAGAATCAGTAGTAATATTGAGCACTATCAAATAATATTGTCATAAGCAGTGATATTACACATGAAGACTATTGCACATATGATATTGCACATAATGAAGTGATTCAACACCCAGTTAGAAAACGTCACATGGTATTGCACATGGTAAGACGACGGCACATGAGATATTGCACATAATGTTAATGTTTCATTTATATGCCCAGGAAAAACGCTTTGGCACATACTGTGACATATATTATGATAATATTAAATATTGTCCCACCAATAAGTGGCTTAAATGGGCTTTATTTTGGCCCAGAATGCTTTGCTTTCTGAGTCCACTGCGGTGCTTTGATTGTTTCAGAGAATATAGAATCAGTATTTTTGTGTAAACAGTATTGAAAGTTCAGAAGTGCACATACAGTAATTGTACATATTAAACTGGCATAAACTGGAACTGCACTGACCTCTATTGATGCTTTGGAGCGTTCATACCTGAACCTCATATTGAGACATTCTGATCAGTTGCACGTAACACACATCTTTCCCTTCATTGGGTTTTGTCAGTTTTGTTGACATGGTTGTAGTTGATAGATTAAGCCACATGCTGGCTCTGCCTGCTATAGTTGTGCTCTAAATTTGGGGGAAATCATTTTTCTAGCTGTAAAGCTACAGCTATATTGCCATGCCACACCACTGTGTTGAAACGTGGCTAAATCTGTGTTGAAACATAATGGGTTCTAAATGCAATTTTAACAGAAATATTTATTATCATTTATTACTTGGACAATTTAATCACTTGGGAAAACAGGAATCCATTTTTTATAGCCTGATGGGTGTCATGTCTTCCTCGACATTTTTGTCTGCCAAAACTACCAAACTACTACAGCTGTACAAACATGAAATAGAACTCTAAATGCAAGAGTGTACTAAATTCTGTCATAATTCTACTCTTTTTATCAGGAAACATGCAGTTGGTCAGTAGTCTATAAGTACATGGGAGAGGAAATGGTTTTTATAACAACACCCAGAAACAAGAGCAATGTTAAATATAAAGTCAAAATAAAATGTAAATATCTGTAGAAAATAATGCAATATAAAATACACTATACTATACAAAACTACCAAACTACTACAGCTGTACAAACATGATACAGAACTCTCAGTGCAAGAGTGTGGAGGTGGACCCGTATGAGCCAGATTAGGCCTGGAATCTAGAAATCTACTTTGTTGAAGACTTTATTCAAACAGGTTTTTCAGTTGCCATGGTACTCTCTTTATAGCGTGGGTTGAAAATTCCCCGGCACTTTTTCCCCGGAAAATTTGTTTTGTTGTACAAAAACACAAACACTATACATGTGGTGTGTACACACTACATAGCTTTGATATCTTTGCTCTCTACTACCTGAATATATATCGGCTTTTTTCTTTTTCCCCTAAATGTTTATTTATTGTATTTGTGTGGGATTGTCTTTGTGCTGTCGGTGTACCTGAGGTTGTAAGAAATGCTCTTTACTTCAGTCCTATGTGTATTTGACTCGACTTGGCTTTTCTCTGAACGAGAGCAACAAATCCACTCGCTTTATTCTAGTTAAGCTTGTGGTCGAGAGCTGGACCAAAATCTAGTGTAAACCTGACCAGCAAGCTAACTGGGAAAAAATTTACAACCATCCTTCCGGCACAGATCAACTTATACTGCACATGTCACCAGTTATTCGCTAATGGTAGAATAGTGAGAGAAAACAAGATTTCTGAGGAGCACCCCTTCTGCAGTGCGACAGCTCTTCTTATAGGATAGGGTGTAGAATGAACATGGCTTAAGGGTAAGTCAAAATGAAAATAACATTCGAATTTTGTGCAGTTCTGAAGCTGTATCTTCCATTTCTTTCTTTGTTTTGCAGTACCTGCATGAAAACGGAGTGGTTCACAGAGACCTCAAACCAGAGAACCTCTTGTATGCTGATCTGTCGATAGATGCACCTCTGAAGATAGGTAACTAAACACACAACACCTACTTTCGTCTTAAAGAGAGCAATAATTCAGATGTTGGCTAATGCAAATAATAGTCCACTGATTTTGTTAGTATATCAAGAATGAGAAATGGAGGCAGAGGTACACGTCCATTATTATGTGATAATGATAAATACCGTTTTATACCTGGCAATTAATCTGGAACTCACCCACAGCGGACTTTGGCCTCTCCAAGATAATAGATGAGCAAGTGACAATGAAGACTGTGTGTGGCACTCCAGGTTACTGTGGTAAGTCGGAATAAGAGATGATTCTCTTGACAGGTCTGTATTGTTTTAGCTTAATCAAAACGTCATTCTGAAACACCAGGAGTAAAAACTAATAGAAAAGTTCCAACAGAAGTTGTATTTCATCCCCTTCTGTCAGCCCCTGAAATCCTCAGAGGAAACGCTTATGGCCCAGAAGTGGACATGTGGTCTGTGGGAGTCATCCTGTACATACTGTGAGTAAACATGTAAACAAGTTAATACACTGCGTCATACTTTAGTACTCAGAGGTTTCAGCGAGGGCTGTTTAATCAGTTTTCTTGGCCCTCTGAGTCACCTGTAATTCAGCTTTCATCCTTTGCGTGGAAGCCTCTCATCCAGATCCAAAAAATGACATTTGCTCTGCCTTTCTTCCGTCTCCTCCCCCAGGCTGTGTGGGTTTGAACCATTTTTCGATCCGAGGGGGGACCAGTACATGTACAGCCGCATCCTCAACTGCGACTATGAGTTTGTCTCCCCCTGGTGGGATGAGGTTTCCCTCAATGCAAAGGATTTGGTGAGTTCTCAATGCTCATTATCACTTCAAGCAGCACCACGGCTTCTGTTCGATGCTTCTCTGGGGTTCTGCGTGAGCCGCATTGTGCCTCATTCAGCTGACATGAACTGACTGAATTCTGCAAATGCAGTGATCAGCCAAGACTTATTTGGTGTGTAAAATCTGTGTCTAAGCTTCATGCAAACTGCACTTCTTAATTATCACACAAAACAAACGTGCAGAAAGATCAGAGTGCTATTTCTTTTTTTTTAAGGCTATGTAGCAAGTCGATAGAGAGCAGCATGTCAAACAATTTCAGAAATCACACAAGTCTCTCAGGGATTAATAAACAACTCAACACAGTCTGAGGCAATGCAGTTTATGTGATGCTATATATCGTATATAAGCATCCACTACTTAACCTACTAGCCTCCAGACCAGCTTTATTTGCTGTAACACCATGTAACAGTGATGATTTTTGTCTCTTTCTTCTAACTAGATGTCTGTCTATGTCATTTACACGTACAGGTGAGTAAGCTGATTGTTCTGGATCCTCAGAAGCGTCTGAGTGTGCAGCAGGCATTAGAGCATCCATGGGTCCTGGGCAAGGCAGCACGCTTCTCCCACATGGACACCACTCAAAGGAAGCTGCAGGAGTTTAACGCTCGTCGCAAACTGAAGGTTGGCTGAAGCCCTGAGTGTGTCTGTGTGTGTGTGTGTGTGTGTGTGTGATCGTGTAAAAAGCAGTTTCATTAAGCAACTATTGTAAAATGTACCTAGATTCATCACTACTGCTAAATGAATAATCCAAGTGTTAGCCTTATTGAAAAGTTTGAGGATCAGCTTGGCTTTGGAGTGGGTAAGGGACAGCAACACCAAGTGAGAGGGCATGTAGTTTAAATTTCATTCTATAGGTCTGGCACTCCGGCTTCTTGTTGTGCTAAAGAGCATTTTATCTAATATTTTGACTAGAGTTGTCTGGGCTATGTTCTTTCTGCTTGAAGCTGGTCTGTTCATGTCACTGCACACACTCTCATTATGTGAGACAGCGGTGTCTTTAGAAGCGTCCAGTACACTGTGCTCACTAGTAGAACAGACTAACAATAAACCCTGAAGAAACAATATAGGAACATAAGATGCATTGAATGCTGTAATGCAGTGGCATTAGGGTCCAGTTGACTCTAACCTCTTTATTTAATAATGTGTTTTAGGGGGTTCTATGCACACCATAGTTTATACAGTCCACATGTTTACACTAATAGAATTTGTTAGGTTTTGCACCCTGAATGATGTTGTTCCCACAGGCTGCTATGAAGGCCGTGGTGGCCACCAGTCGGATGCATGAAGGGTCGAGGCGACGGACCGACAGCTGCGAGATCCCAAACTCAGACAAGCCCCCCCAGCCAAGTGGCCCGCAGAGAGACACCTCCATGGATGCCTCAGGCAAGGCCGACTCTGTTGAAGAGGGTGCAGAAAAGGATGAGAAGAAGTCGGAGCCATTGCATACTCCAAGTCCCCCTGCTCACGAACCCCACAGCCCCAAGCCGCCCATCTTGCAGCCAGGCACCATGCCGACACGGCCGCCCCTGAAAGTTGAGGGGCTCAGACAAACCTCTGTCCTGCCTAAGGCCCCAGTGGTCCGACCCAGGGTGCCTAAAAAGAGCTATTCCATGGATCCTGGTGGCAAAAGTGGACCTTCACCCATCCTGACGACCCCACCCAGCCCCAAGAACATCAGCAACGGTTTTACTGCAGGTGTAGAGACTGGAAACAACACGGCAGAATGTCAGTGAATGTGCATGATGTAAAGGCATATGTTGGTACGATGCAAACTGTGGCTAGATGCTGAAAACACAACAGATGGCGTGACCCTTACAACATATGACATGGTGTTTTGGTTTTTTTGGGTTTTTTTTCCAAATATTTTAATACTGAATTTTTGGATATGTATCCTTTAAAAGAATGAAAACTTTCTGAGGACTTGCATTGAAAAGAAAACTTCTCCAGGGAAGCTCTCCCCAGCTACTAGTACAGTTGAAAAAACACCAGAATTGGGTCCTTTGCTTTGCATGCCAGTGCTTATGTACATGAGAGTTCATTTCTGTATTATTGCTATCATATGCAAACAAACCCACAGACTATATGGCACATGCTTCTTTTACTTTTATCTAGCACAGTGGTAGAAAGGACAACGTGGTTGTGAAATTAATATTGTGTATTGTTTTTTTGATGATTGCTACAAAGACCTAAGGTTTGTAATTGTAAATACTCTTTTGAAACAGATATTTGTTCAAATAATCAAGTTTCTTCAAAATCATCCCCCTCATTCTTAATTATCCTGGTATATTTATTTATTTTAGGAAGATGAGGTGATTTAATGCCCATCCAGTGGAATGGGACCCATCTGTGTGGTGATGACGAATAACATGCCCTCCATCATTGTGTATAGCTGAATTCAGTTATTTCTGTCAATGAAACATTAAAGATCTCCTTCCAAGGAAAGAAAACAATGAATGGAGGTAGATCCACGCTGGATCACCATTTATAAATCTCAACATATCCCTTTTCATTTACTCCTAACCATGTGCATGAGCTGATGTCAAACTGAGTGGAATGTTGAAAAGAAGGAGCTCACACTTACACTCAAGTTGATATTGCACCACACTGACTTGTGTGAGTTATGCTGAATGCTTGGCTGCGTTCCACACCCATCTTTCTGCTGTAAGTTTTTTCTTTTTTTCTGAGATGATGAGATGCACAATGTCATCTTTCCACACACTCTCAACCACACTTTCTACCTCTTTTCTGAACAGGGGCTTCCAACCTCTTCAAGAACATTATGAGAAAATTACACTGGTTAAATATTGGGAATTAACAAGAGCACATATTGGCATAATGGCAGAACGCAGACCTGACTGATCCTGAAGGGCTGTTTTCGGTAAATTTAATTTCTCTGCTTCTGTGAGTGCAAGGAGGGGTAAGGAACATAGAAAATTGATTTGATATGTAAGCATTGACCCCATATCATGCTATTCTGTTGCCAAACAGGAGCTTCGTACATACTGCTGATATACGCGGCAATTAGTCATTACTGAAATACATCTATATAATTATGTGTGATACATAAATATTTTACAGTTACTATACATCGCTTAGATATTCTGTCTTATAAATTCTGTCAATAAATAGCCTACAGGCCAATTTGTGTTTGCTCAAGAGTTCTGTGCTTTCATGATTAATAAATTGTGAGTTCAGAGCTTTGTTGTTTCTGTGGAAGAGTGAGTACAGGAATGGGAAATTTGCATTGTTACAACACCAAAGTAGACAGAAGAAAAGTAAGGGCAGCATAAACAACCGAATAAAAACTATAAAACACAACAGTATAACAGAAAAAGTACACTATGCAAATAATACAACAATTTAGGTTTGTGCAAATATATTTGTATAGATAAAGCTTTAGAAGTGTATGTAAATGTGTATGTAAATATTGGCTAATGTATATATGTACGTAATGTATACA